>OY726527.1:55211921-55680000 GCA_963383655.1 Bathymodiolus septemdierum
GTGACCTCACATAAGAACTAATTATGTGACACCCCCCACCCATTTATCGATGTTTTTATTCTAATATTTAAGTGACCTCACATCAGAAATAGTTATGTGAAATCCCCCCCCCCCCCCCCATTTATTGATGTTTTTATTCTAATATTTAAGTGACCTCACATAAGAAATAATTATGTGACCCCCCCCCCCCCCCCCCCCCATTTATTGATGATTTAATTCTAATATTCAAGTGACCTCACAGAAGAACTAATTATGTGACACACCCCCATTTATTGGTGTTATTATTCTAAAATTTAAGTGACCTCACATGAGAACTAATTATGTGACCCCCCCCCCCCCCCCCCCCCCCCCATTTATTGATGTTTTTATTCTAATATATAAGTTACCTCACATAAGAAATAATTATGTGACACCCACCCCCACCCCCGCCCCTCCCCCCTCCCCCCTCCCCCCCCCCCCCCCCCCCCCCCATTTATTGATGTTTTTATTCTAATATCTAAGTGACCTCACATAACAACTAATTATGTGACACCCCCCCCCCCTCCCCATTTATTGATGTTTTTATTATAATATTCAAGTGACCTCACATGAGAAATAATTATGTGACACATCCCTCGCCCCATTTATTGATGTTGTTATTCTAATATTTAAGTGACCTCACATAAGAACTAATTATGTGACACCCCCCACCCATTTAACGATGTTTTTATTCTAATATTTAAGTGACCTCACATGAGAAATAATTATGTGACACATCCCTCCCCCCATTTATTGATGTTGTTATTCTAATATTTAAGTGACCTCACATAAGAACTAATTATGTGACACCCCCACCCATTTATCGATGTTTTTATTCTAATATTTAAGTGACCTTACATCAGAACTAATTATGTGACCCCCCCCCATTTATTGATGTTTTTATTTTAATATTTAAATGACCTTACATAAGAACTCATTATGTGACACCCCCCATTTATTGATGTTTTTATTCTAATATTTAAGTGACCTCACATAAGAAGTACTTATGTGACCCCCCCCCCCCCCCCCCCCCTCATTTATTGATGTTTTTATTCTTATATTTAAGTGACTTCACATGAGAAATAATTATGTGACACACCCCTTCCCCCCATTTATTGATGTTTTTATTCTAATATTTAAGTGACTTCACATGAGAACTAATTATGTGACACACCCCTCCCCCATTTATTGATGTTTTTATTCTAATATTTAAGTGACCTCACATCAGAAATAGTTATGTTAGTTATGTGACACCCCCCCCCCCCCCCCCCCCCATTTATTGATGTTTTTATTCTAATATTTAAGTGACCTCCCATGAGAACTAATTATGTGACACACCCCTCCCCCCATTTATTGATGTTGTTATTCTAATATTTAAGTGACCTCACATAAGAACTAATTATGTAACACCCCCCCCCCCTCATTTATTGATGTTTTTATTCTAATATTCAAGTGACCTCACAAGAGAACTAATTATGAGACACACCCCTTCCCCCCATTTATTGATGTTTTTATTCTAATATTTAAGTGACCACACGTGAGAACTAATTATGTGACACACCCATCCCCCATTTATTGATGTTTTTATTCTAATATGTAAGTGACCTCACATGAGAACTAATTATGTGACCCCCCCCCCCCCCCCCCACATTTATTGATGTTTTTATTCTAATATATAAGTGACCTCACATCAGAAATAGTTATGTTAACCCCCCCCCATTTATTGATGTTTTTATTCTAATATTTAAGTGACCTCACATAAGAAATAATTATGTGACCACCCCCCCCCCCCCCCCATTTATTGATGATTTAATTCTAATATTCAAGTGACCTCACATAAGAACTAATTATGTGACACCCCCCTATTTATTGGTGTTATTATTCTAATATTTAAGTGAATTTGCATGAGAACTAATTATGTGACCCCCCCCCCCCCCCCCCCCCCCCCCATTTATTGATGTTTTTATTCTAATATTTAAGTGACCTCACATCAGAAATAGTTATGTTAGTTATGTGACACCCCCCCCCCCCCCCCCCCCCCCCCCCCCCATTTATTGATGTTTTTATTCTAATATTTAAGTGACCTCACATGAGAACTAATTATGTGACACATCCCTCCCCCCATTTATTGATGTTTTTATTCTAATATTTAAGTGACCTCACATGAGAACTAATTATGTGACACATCCCTTCCCCCCCATTTGTTGATGTTTTTATTCTAATATTTAAGTGACCACACATGAGAACTTATGTGACACATCACACATCTTACATTAGGACACATCTGTATATACACTTACTATCTTACTGCGTGGCTGAATAAAATAACTCTTTTATGTTTAAATTTAAAACTGAATGACACACTTTATGACCTTCAAACAGCTATAAATATATATAATCTCTTATATTGTAAAATGAATATTACTGAGCCATATACCCGCCACTCATTTATCACTGTTAACAGGAATGAAATAGTAATATAATCCCCAAAAATAACTTTTACACACGCAATGTTTACTAACTAAAATGCTTTGAAAGTCAAATAATTTAAAAGCTTTTGGGAACAAGAAAACCAAAGGGCCCAGACAGGAGTGAGTGAGTTATTGTTGTTTAACGCCAATTCAGCAATTTGTCAGCTATATCATGGCGAGAACAGGTTAATTTTCAACGAGATGCTGATGGGGTCCGCTTTGTTTTAGACCAACACGCCGAGTTAGATTTTTATAGTGCTAGCTCACTGAAACAACAGTCCGCGTGTAGACATATCGCTCCACTCGGACACATTAGTCTGATTCCGAGCCAACCAGTCTTTGCTCTTTCTCCTTAATGTTGCGTGTTTAGCGGAGAAGCAACACATATTAATTTTACAGTCATTGGTTTGACCCGATCGGGGCTCGAACCCACGATCTACGGCACTCGAGGCGAGCAGGCTAACCATTACGCCACCGGTGCGGTTCTTATTTCTACCACAGGGCCTGTTGGTGAATTATTAGCTACCAGGAAGCAGTGTATCGGTATCTGTCAAAGTAGTACATTTAGTTACAACATGTAGATTGTGAATGTTATGTAAAACATTAGCCAATCAAATTCTACAATAGACACAGGATATATTAGAATATTAGATTAATATTCATCAGAGAAAACCGAAGGGACAATCTCAAAAAGGACAATTCAAAGACACTGGCAATATTGGGACGAAGACAACAAACAACAAACAAACAATACAAAAGGCAACACAGAAAACTAAAAAGATGAACAACACGGACCACCCCAAAACCCGGAGGTGAACACAGGAGCTCGCCAAAACCCTGAGGTGAACACAGGAGC
This sequence comes from Bathymodiolus septemdierum, assembly GCA_963383655.1. NCBI lineage: Eukaryota > Metazoa > Mollusca > Bivalvia > Mytilida > Modiolidae > Bathymodiolus > Bathymodiolus septemdierum. The sequence goes on from OY726527.1 coordinate 55,215,267, forward strand.
TCGCCAAAACCCGGAGGTTAACACAGGGGATCACGAAGATTCGGAGGTGAACACAGGGGCTCACGAAGACTCGGAGGTGAACACAGGGGCTCACGAAGACTCGGATGTGAACACAGCATAGCCAGAAATGATAGGTGATTTGCTCATTTGCATATTCAAAATGGCGGCTCAAAGTGAATTTGGATTTTAACATATAGTTGAACGGGAAACTTTTTGTTAGCTTGGACCGGACAATTTACCGGGATAAAAATTCAAATTGTGCACCGATTTGAACAATATCTCAAAATATTACAGCTGTACCATGAAAACTCAAGGTTCTCACCCAGTTTCAAATTTTGAAGCGTAAGCACCATTCAAAAGCATTGAGAAGAAGTGAAAAAATGCATCCTGCACGGTTTTCAAGACCTAAAAGCACTTTTCTTACAATCCCCAATCTAGCTGCCGGGACAAATTCGGTCAGTTCCGGTAACATTGTTGAGGAATCTTTCTTCGAAAAATTAAAGGTTCCCACGATAATTTAAAAGAGGGCTTCACAAGTTCTTTTTACCTTTCTAGTAGAGATTCAATAAGGGGATCACGCAAAAAAATTTACTATTTCGTAAAACTGCTTCTACTAGACATAGCATTATTTGAGTAAGCACCGCATACCATTGGAAATGTAAATAAACAATTAAAAAAAGGCTCCACAAGGGTATTTTTTTATTTCGACAAAACAACAACACAAGTAACTATAAAACAATTGGTAACAATTCAACTGATATATAAAGTTCAAAAAAATTAACAATATATATCCTATACTAAACGATTTCAATGACATACTAATACTTGTGTGGGGCAGAAATTGAGAAAAAAAATGCTCAATATATTTTCGATCTTTTACACACATCATCGGATGACAATTAATTTTGATACGATCACAATAAATTATGAAGTTATTTGTATGATCAAAACTGTGATGAAATATTATTTAAAAAAAATAGATACGAATTTTCATCAGCGTCTTCCAAATATGGCTCAACGTTTATTTGCTGACGTCATACCTGACGCGATTTGGTTTATGAATATTCATGAGCAAAAAAATCACCCATGATTTCTGGCTATGGGGACTCAAAAAGACTCGGAGGTGAACACAGGGCTCACGAAGACTCGGAGGTGAACACAGGGGCTCACGAAGACTTGGAGGTGAACACAGGGGCTCACGAAGGGTTTTCACTTCCTGTTTCTCATAAGACACCACTTTATGCTTCATTTGTAAAAAAAAAAATTTGCTTGTTGGAAGTTGAGCAACACAGATCGTATAAAAAACTAAGGGTGTTTTTTATAAGACAGATATAAAGTATTGATAATTTTTCAATTATTTTGTGAGCTGACAGTGTCTAAGGCCACTGTTGGATTTCAATTAGAAAAATCAAATGTTATTATAATTAGAGATATACTGTTGTTCATTGTAATTATTAGGTTTCTTCTTTCATGGTCGTCAAACCCTCAGATTTTAAAACTTCATTAAAAACTCGAAATAAAAAAAAAAGATTTAACGATCTCGATTGGAGAAGTTCAATATAAAGTACAATGCAGGATCATTAACAGTCAAACCTGTCTTAAAAGACAGCAGGTTTTAAAAAAAAAGTAAGAGTTCCTTATGGCAACCCCACCCAGAAATCTATGAGATTTGTATATTTAATTAAGCATATTAATTTAATGATTTTTATCATAAAGGGTTAGGGTTAGGGTTAGGGTTAATGTTCGGGTAATTATATTATTTTTGGGTGAGGTGCCATAAGGAACTCTTTCCGAATTATTTTTTTTCAGTTTTTCATATATTGCATCTTATGTGATATGAAGCTTGATTAAGAGACCACCTGCAATAGAAAGACGACCGTGTTAACGAATTATTATTGTCATTGGAGAGTTGGGTAGCATGTAGTCTTTAACTGAAACTGTAAGATGTCAGGTACAACACCTACAACTCTCCTGACATATCAGATATCTTCAAACACAGAAATAACAACAAAAAGCCACATATGAGTTCTCAATTTATTTTTTTCCCTTATATAAAGTGACTTCACAGGTGGACACATCTATGCACTTTCTTATTGTTAACTTACTACGTGACTGAATGTAATAGCCCTTTTAAGTTTGAATTTAAAACCCAATGACGCACTTCGTGACCTTGAAACAGATATAAAAATACATAATAATTCATATTACATGTATGCTAAAAATATTACTGTTCCATTTTTCTCTCTCACTTATTTGCGTCTGTTAAATGAAATCGCAATATCACCCCATACTATGTCATACACACGCCATGTTGAGGAAGTTATACAGCTTACCATGAAGTAAAAACATAGATATCCAATCAAGGTGTGTACGACGCGTTTCTGTAATAACATTCACCAGGTACGCTCAAAGTCGACAAATTGTAAAGCCAAATAATTTAAAAAGTTTTGAGAGCAATTAAATCAAAGGGTCTGAACAGTATGACCCAAATCAGTTAAGGTTACCTTGTGATGGAGGGAAGAGAACCTTAATATTAGTAATAACTACAGTAGCAATGTTACTGTAAATAACCGTTAGAGAATCCAGAGAAAATGACAACATAAGGTACACAAACCAAAGAATAACAAAGCAAAAACACAACACACTATGTGTTGGACACCATTATACGCAAACAAACTAAAGTAACGTAGATAAGGCATGCGCCCTCCTACAAACAACAGGTGCTAAAGATGAACCGAACATCGTTTTTATGCGGAAATAGTAAAGGACATTATAAATTACAATACTACATATATTGTGTTGATATCGGCCATCATTGTTTAAACTTTCTTTTCATAACAGTTAATCACCGCCACAATTAGTGAATAACTGAAATATTGTTGAAAGTGGCGTTAAACACCATGACCATCAAACCTAACCATATCCTCACATGAGGACCCATCTGTATATACTATTTATTATTGTTAGCGTACTGGTTTTTCATTTTCCGCAGATTACGGAATCCCATCGTCTTCTTTCTGTTAAATTTTAATTGTCGACACAGTTTTGTTTATGTTGATATGGATTTTCACGAATTCCATTTTGTATCGACGTCATAGCAGTACAATACATTTCCGGAATTATAAATATGTGCACCACGAGGCTTGATAACTGCATTGTTTGTAAATACAAATTTGTGTAAGATGACACGGTTTCGATTGTACAGCTCATACATTATATTATGAATGAGAATGAATGAATGTATTTTAAGATAAGTTTTTTAAAATACTCCTGTCTTGTGGCTGTACACGAGGGTGTCGACGGGCGTTATTGTTTTTCTTCAAAGCGTTTGTTCAATTATCTTTTTTAATGATTCATTTGACTCCTCTTTCAAAGATATCTAATGCATCTTCACGCTCAGCTTTTGTTTATGGTGAAATACTAAAAGAAACCAGGACGTGATCGTATGGTAGTTGGATTTACCACTACCTATGCAGTCAGTGCATATCACCACTAACGTTCTAGTTCAAATCCCGCCCAGACGAGGTGCACTCCACAGCATATTGTTTGATAAAGTTCGATAGTGACTTGCGACAGGTCGGTGGTTTTCTCCGGGTACTCCGGTTTCCTCCACCAATATTAATAAATGTGATCGCCACGATGTAACTGAAATATTGTTGAAAGTGGCGTTAAACATCATAACTCTAACTCACAAACTCTCCGCAATCTCTGCGACCAATTTTCCTGACAGATTTACAGCTTTCGATTGAGACTTTAATCTTATTTGTCTAAACATATATCATATACTTTTGCCGTCCCTCGTGTTCATATGCACCTATATAATATTTCACCTTAAAGTAATGTTTTCCTCCATATTTAAACAATGACATTCTCGACCGTAAAAGAGACCCCTGTAGAACCCCATACTCTCTTTATCTATTATAATATAATAAATTTAAATGTATAATACTATGATCGTCTTATTTACACCAAAGGAATGTCGGTGAATTACCTTTTCCGATCTTTAACTGCAAAATACATATGACATACATTTCTATAAATAAATACTATGTTGAAATACATACTTTAAAGAGTTTGTCGTAATATTACGCATACGAAGCATACGAGAGGTAGGTGTTTTGTAAGGTTAGGGCTATAGTGTTCAACAATAGGATTGGGATAGAGTTAGGGCTATGGTGTTTAACGTCACTTTCAACAATAGTTCAGTTATATCGTGGCAGTCAGTTTTATTGGTGGAGGTAACCGGAGTATCCGACCTGCCGCAAGTCACTAACAAACTTCATCACATTATGTTGTATCGAATCGAGATATTTTATATATTTTATTGTGATTAGCAGCTAATTAATATTTTGGGGTTCTTTGTTCGAAATACTCGATCTGAGAAGAGTGATTGTTTGTTGTTTAGCGCCAACTGAGTATTTTTTCAACTATATCATGTCAAGAACAAGTTGCATTCAATGAGATGATGATCATGTCCGCTTTGGACGACACCACGTGGACGAGACCAACACTCATAGTTGGATTTGTATATTGCTAGCTCACTGAAATAACAGTCTTCAGGTAGACATATTGCCCCACTGGAACACATTATTATGATTCCATTGCTCTCACTCCTTAAAGCTGACTGATTAGAGAAGACCTGGAACACATTATTATGATTCCATTGCTCTCACTCATTAAAGCTGACTGATTAGAGAAGAACTGGAACACATTATTATGATTCCATTGCTCTCACTCCTTAAAGCTGACTGATTAGAGAAGAACTGGAACACATTATTATGATTCCATTGCTCTCACTCATTAAAGCTGACTGATTAGAGAAGAACTGGAACACATTATTATGATTCCATTGCTCTCACTCATTAAAGCTGATTAGAGAAGAAGCAACAAATACCAATATAATAATATTTTGTTTGCTCTGACCGGGCATTGAACCCACGACCTACCACACTTGAGGTGAACACGTTGACCATTAAACATTCGATGCGGTTTGTAAATATTTGTTAGTGATATTTAGTGACAGTTAATGGATGTCTGATCTGGGTTGTTTTTAAATCAATAATATAAGGACAAATTAAATTAAAAGCGCTTACGTATATATGTTATTAAATGTGTAATTGATTTTGATTTGTGGTTCGAAAACGAGAAAGAATTATAAAATTTGTTCGTCGTGAAGATAGCTGAAATGTATGGAACACGGAAACCGCCAAAAACACAAATTATAAACAAACTAACAATTATCAAAATATGTAAAATAAACAATTCACAATAAAACAAAATAGGTTGAGGGTTATGGTGCTTAACGCCACTTTCAACAATATTTCAGTTATATCGTAGTGGTCAGTTTTATTGGTGGAGGAAATCGGAATACCCGGAGAAAACCACCAACCTGTCGCAAGTCGCTGACAAACTTTATCAAATAATATTGTTTCGAGTATACCTCATTTGAGCGGGATTCGAACTTACAACGTTAGTGGTCATAGGCACTGATTGCATAGGTAGTTGTAAATCCAAATACCATACGATCAAGACCACAACGACCCCTAAATCAAAATAAGCTTCTCTTGAGTAAAACAAGCTATTGAAAAAAAACGAAACATGCATGTTTCCGTGTTCCATAGAAATACTAATGTGACGTTAAACAACAATTAACAAATCATTTATGTTTATGTAATTTTCATTTCAGGTAAAATGGATGTTCAATTTTCATCTCATTGTGGAGAAAATGTCGAACTTTCAAATAAAAAAAATAAAGCGTCATGGAGACACAGATTTTCAGGTGGTATTGCTTTCTCTGCTCAGCAACTGACGAACACAACGAAGCTGCAGCTTGATCTAACTGGAAGTGGGCATGTGTATATTGGAATAATAACACATGACCCGGTATATATCACAAACATGCGTGAAACCCTGTCACGTGATGTTTTAGTAGCAAAAGAAATAAGAGTTCACAATCGATTGGCGCCAGTTAATATTTTTGCATCCACAAAAGAAGAAAGGCGGTGCATTGTTTTCGAGTGTAACGGAGAAACACAATTCAAGAATGTTGAATCGTACACAAATGTGTGGCTATTTGTTTACATTAAATTTGGAGACTTAATTGCTCTTTTACGTAAGTTTTATGAATATAAGTACATGTATCTTCTGAAAATTCTTAATATTGAGTCAGAAAGGTTATGGTTATGATGTTTAGCGCCACTTTCAACAATAGTTCAGTTACATCATGGCTATTGAGTCAGAAAACATACACTTGTCTTTACATAGAATAAACATGTCTTGTCTCGGAACATCAAATCTATTTGTACGAGCGTAAGAAGCAGGTAGAAAAGGAAGCCTTTCTCGAGCTTTTCGGCCATGTTTCACAGCGAGTGCAAATACATGTTATTCTTACCGACAATGTACGTATATTCTATTTATCCTGCAATGTTCGCGCTACATGAATCAGGTACCGGAAAAAGCACTATTAGATCCATGACTAAATAAAACTGAAGTTTATTTGACACTTTTATTAGTACTCAAAATCATCACACTATTGCAGGAAAAACATTTTGTGATAAAGTTTGTCAGTTTCTCCACAAATAAAACTGACCCGACAATATAACTGAACTATTGTTGAAAGGGGCATTAGTTCTGGTATGTAATCACAAATTACACTTTGAATTGTCCATGTATTCGATGAATCGGGGAATTTGATTGATGTAACATTTAATTGTTAACTATCATGCATTGAAAAGCGGTACTTGACTAGAATTAATGTTTTGAAATTTAAAGAAATAATAAGTAGTAAAACACAATCAAAATTAAGGAAACTCTGTCAGTTGATCAGAAACATTAATTCTAGTTTACTACCTCCTGGGTAATTACTATTTTAATTATTGTATTCATTGTTTTTACTTATTTTCTGTATATATTGTATCTCTATACCAATGTATTACAATGGTTTATGAGAATAAAGATTGTTGATAATCACTAGACATTCTTCGTAAAATCGTGACGTCATATGTGAACACACATAGTTACCTACCCTTTTATTTTGTCGAAGATAATTCGCTCAAGTAGGCGATTAGGAAAGCTTTACGAACTTAGTAGATAATGATAAATATTGTGTAAGTAAATAAACGTTAGAGAAAACCGAAGGGGTGATCACAAATTAGCAATCCAGATACACGGGCAACATTGGGCACAAGCCACTGGACGAGGATAAAAAAAAGAACAGGGATGAACCCAAGCTCTAGCGAAGGGTAAATGAAATGCAAAAAAAACCCAGTATTATAAAGTCAAATTGAAATTGAATAATATTCCGTTCTCATATTATGCTGCATATATTATATTTCTGTATATTTTATTTCAGATTCAGATTGTGTTCAAAATAGATGTTTCCATACCGTTACTGGTAGCAACATTCATTTCTTGGACCGTGAGAGAAGATCACTGAAATTACAGGTGGAGAACCCATCCGCTATCTGTTGTCTCAATAACCGTTTAAAACCCGGTAAATATGTTACAGTTAAAACAAGGGCAATAACTGAAGACGGACATCCTCCAAGTCGGTGTCATATTAAACTCGGTGTCGTTTACTTAGATCCATCAGATATAAAATCACATGATCCCGAATCCTTTGTAATTGACAGTAAAGAGGTGATGCCGATACGTTGGACTTTCATAAAGCAGTTACCGAAAGAAAATTGTGACGGTAAAATGATTCTGTATCTAACGGAAACGGGCGAGTTGAATTTCAGTCATTCAACAGGCGTAGAAGGTTCCCATTGTTGTCGTCTTAGAGACGTCACTTCTGGAATTTCCGTAATATTAGATTTATTCCGAACAGAAGTAATGATCATACACGACCAAGATGAAGAGGTTTACGAAAATATTGATAAAGTCTATGATTACCCCAGATCGGAAACGGAACTGATAGAAAATGTAAAACAGATGCTAAATATTTCAGAGAAAGACTCAGAAAAGGAAAGACTTTCTACAAATAATGATTATATAAATATGTTGGCAATTCATTCAATGACGACTAATAACAATGACGTTAAACAAGGATGCAAAATTAATGCCCGGATGTTGCGTTGTGGTATGTACCGACGACACCATTCCCCTTCAAACATGCAAATGTGCACGTGACATGCATGTGATTTGAAGACCACACACACAAACTGTGATTAAAATTATTGATGTTACATACAGTGTGATATTGTTAACAGTATATACTTATTAATGTTACATGCAATGTGATATTGTTAACAGTATATAATTATTGATGTTACATACAATGTGATATTGTTAACAGTATATAATTATTGATGTTGCATACAGTGTGATATTGTTAACAGTATATAATTATTGATGTTATATACAATGTGATATTGTTACCAGTATATAATTATTGATGTTATATACAATATGATATTGTTAACAGTATATACTTATTGATGTTACATACAGTGTGATATTGTTAACAGTATATACTTATTGTTGTTACATACAGTGATATTGTCAACAGTATATAATTATTGATGTTACATACAGTGTGATATTGTTAACATTATATAATTATTGATGTTACATACAATGTGATATTGTTAACAGTATATAATTATTGATGTTACATACAGTGTGATATTGTTAACAGTATATAATTATTGATGTTACATACAGTGTGATATTGCTAACAGTATATAATTATTGATGTTACATACAGTGTGATATTGTTAACAGCATATAATTATTGATGTTACATAAAGTGTGATATTGTTAACAGTATATAGTTATTGATGTTACATAAAGTGTGATATTGTTAACAGTATATAATTATTGATGTTGCATACAGTGTGATATTGTTAACAGTATATAATTATTGATGTTACATAAAATGTGATATTGTCAACAGTATATACTTATTGATGTTACATACATTGTGATATTGTTAACAGTACATAATTATTGATGTTACATAAAGTGTGATATTGTTAACAGTATATAATTATTGATGTTACATACATTGTGATATTGTTAACAGTATATACTTATTAATGTTACATACAATGTGATATTGTTAACAGTATATACTTATTGATGTTATATACAGTGTGATATTGTTAACAGTATATAATTATTTATTTTACATACAGTGTGATATTGTTAACAGTATATAATTATTGATGTTACATGCATTGTGATATTGTTAACAGTATGCACCTATTGATGTTACATACAGTGTGATATTGTTAACAGTATATAATTATTGATGTTACATACAATGTGATATTGTTAACAGTTTATGCTTATTGATGTTACATACAGTGTGATATTATTAACAGTATATAATTATTGATGTTACATACAGTGTGATATTGTTAACAATATATAATTATTGATGTTACATACAATGTGATATTGTTGACAGTATATAATTATTGATGTTACATACAGTGTGATATTGTTAACAGTATATAGTTATTGATGTTACATAAAGTGTGATATAGTTATTGATGTTACATACAGTGTGATATTGTTAACAGTATATAATTATTGATGTTACATACAGTGTGATATTGTTAACAATATAAAATTATTGATGTTACATACAATGTGATATTGTTAACAGTATATAATTATTGATGTTACATACAGTGTGATATTGTTAACAGTATATAGTTATTGATGTTACATAAAGTGTGATATTGTTAACAATATATAATTATTAATGTTACATACAATGTGATATTGTTAACAGTATATAATTATTGATGTTACATACAATGTGATATTGTTAACAGTATATAATTATTGATGTTACATACAATGTGATATTGTTAACAGTATATAATTATTGATGTTACATGCATTGTGATATTGTTAACAGTATGCACCTATTGATGTTACATACAGTGTGATATTGTTAACAGTATATAATTATTGATGTTACATACAATGTGATATTGTTAACAGTTTATGCTTATTGATGTTACATACAGTGTGATATTGTTAACAGTATATAATTATTGATGTTACATACAGTGTGATATTGTTAACAATATATAATTATTGATGTTACATACAATGTGATATTGTTAACAGTATATAATTATTGATGTTACATACAGTGTGATATTGTTAACAGTATATAGTTATTGATATTACATAAAGTGTGATATAGTTATTGATGTTACATACAGTGTGATATTGTTAACAGTATATAATTATTGATGTTACATACAGTGTGATATTGTTAACAATATAAAATTATTGATGTTACATACAATGTGATATTGTTAACAGTATATAATTATTGATGTTACATACAGTGTGATATTGTTAACAGTATATAATTATTGATGTTACATACAATGTGATATTGTTAACAGTATATAATTATTGATGTTACATACAGTGTGATATTGTTAACAGTATATAGTTATTGATGTTACATAAAGTGTGATATTGTTAACAATATATAATTATTGATGTTACATACAATGTGATATTGTTAACAGTATATAATTATTGATGTTACATACAATGTGATATTGTTAACAGTATATAATTAATGATGTTACATACAGTGTGATATTGTTAACAATATATAATTATTGATGTTACATACAATGTGATATTGTTAACAGTATATAATTATTGATGTTACATACAGTGTGATATTGTTAACAGTATATAGTTATTGAAGTTACATAAAGTGTGATATTGTTAACAATATATAATTATTGATGTTACATACAATGTGATATTGTTAACAGTATATAATTATTGATGTTACATACAATGTGATATTGTTAACAGTATATAATTATTGATGTTACATACAATGTGATATTGTTAACAGTATAGAATTATTGATGTTACATGCATTGTGATATTGTTAACAGTATGCACCTATTGATGTTACATACAGTGTGATATTGTTAACAGTATATAATTATTGATGTTACATACAATGTGATATTGTTAACAGTATATAATTATTGATGTTACATACAGTGTGATATTGTTAACAGTAAATACTTATTGATGTTACATACAGTGTGATATTGTTAACAGTATATACTTATTGATGTTACATGCAGTGTGATATTGTTAACAGTATATAATTATTGATGTTACATACAGTGTGATATTGTTAACAGTATATACTTATTGATGTTACATACAGTGTGATATTGTTAACAGTATATAATTATTGATGTTACATACAGTGTGATATTGTTAACAGTATATAATTATTGATGTTACATACAGTGTGATATTGTTAACAGTGCATAATTATGAATTGTTAATGACATAGTTTTATTGTTGTTGTTTCGTTTGATTAAATTATAAAATTAAAAAAAAAATCTTCTTTTTTTTAAAAGCTAAATTATAAAATTAAATCTAAATTATTTGATTACGGAACTGGGTATTAGTGAATGTTCCCATTGCTTGATGACACAGAGCAGTTGTAAACTGTGTGCCCAGGATGTGCCCTCTCGATTTAGATGTCAAGGAATAATACGCAAAGTCTGGTCATGGATCATAGTGCATATCGTATTTGGAGGGTGCCACGTTCCCTGCACTTTAGAAGTATTTTCTGAAGATTTCTAAATAGGGTAGGCACATTGTAGCCGCTCTAAAAGGTTGAAATGTTCGTCGCTATCCAGCCGCCCATGTCTATGTAGTGGGGGTCAAAAGTTGTTGCCCAGGTTATCTCATTCACCCTTCGGTGGTGTAATAGTTAGCGTGCTCGCCTCGAGTGCGGTAGATCGTGGGTTCGAGCGCAGGTCGGGTCAAACCAAAGACTATAAAATTGGTTTTTGTTGCTTCTCAGCTAAGCACACAGCACTAAGGAGAAAGAGTAAAGACTGGTTGCCTCGGAATCAGGATAATGTGTCCGAGTGGGGTAACATGTCTATCCGTGGACTGTTGTTTCAGTGAACTAGCATTATGAAAATCCGACTCAGCGTGTTGGTCTAGTACAAAGTGGACTGCATAATCATTTCATTGAAAATTAAGTTGTTCATGATATAGATGGAATATTGATGAATTAGCGTTGAACAACAACCACTCACTCACTCTCATTCACCCCTCATATTTAACTATTCCATCCAAACGAATCTTACTTACACTCATAAAATAGCCACTCACTCATTTAGGATAATAGGTTTTTACCCCTATTTCAAAAATAATTCCGTTGTATGTCTTGGTTAATTAAGAAATAAATCATTGAAGCCAGAATGTGTTGGGAGTTTTAACATGGATTGGCGGATATTAGTATCTTATCCCGAGCCAGAAGCGAGGGATAAAATATACTAATATCCGCCAATCCATATTAAAACTCAAAACACATTCTGGCTTCCATGATTTATTTCGATTCTGATATGTCTAAGACTACAAATACGGTAGTATACTTTGATTGCAAGACGGTAATGTATATTTACGTGTGCGGAAAATGTTGCACACAATTTGTCAGCCTGACTTATCGGCAGGTCGGTGGTTTTCTCCGGGTACTCCTGTTTCCTTAACCAATAACACTGATCTCCACGATATAACTAAACTATTGTTTATTTTTTTCGCACAACCAACAAACACCCCATTAGGAGGAGTTGCATCGCACATCGGATGGAGAAGCTGCCATCTTTCTATTCACGGGTTTCCGTCGTGGGGGAAAGGGCGGGGTTGATCTGCTGTTGTCTTGACGTAAAGAGACAAGCAATCAAAACAAACGGAATATTTAATAGACTGAACCAATTATTGTTTGGTCCTGAATTATGTAAAAAAAATAACATACCAGAAAAAGGGAGATTACTCAAATACACTTAATAAGAGTCGTGTGCAATTACAAATCTAGTTTTGAGATTAATGATATGACGCCTGTTGTGATCATTTAATCTAAAATCTATTGATTAAACATTTATATTTTTGTTGTTGCATAACAAATTGATATGGTTCAATTACTGAAGGGGCCATCGTGATCATATGGTAGTTGGATTTACAACTGCATATGCAATCAGTGCATATCACCACTAACGTTGTGAGTACGAATCCCGCTCATGGCGAGGTGTACTCGATACAACATTATGCTACAAAGTTTAATCAGTGACTTGCGACAGGTCAGTGGTTTTCGCCGCGTCCTCCGGTTTCCTCCACCAATAAAACTGACCGCCACGATATAGCTGAAAAATTGATGAAAGTGACGTTAAACACCATAACCATAGCAATAACAATAGTCAGAGTTTCAGCACTAACATGATTTATTAGAAATATTTATTATTGAAACTTACAGTCTTAAATAATGTACATGTAAGTATATCATCTCTCAGGAATATGATTGATTAATGATTGTTGGTATTTAGCGCCATTTTCAGCAATATTTCAGCTATATCATGGTGACCAGCTTTAGTGGTGGAAGAAGCCGGAGCACCCGGAGAGAGCCATCGACCATGGTCAAGCAACTATGATCTTAGTTGATTGTGGCTATCCTGTGATCTTAGTTGATTGTGGCTATTCTGTGATCTTAGTTGATTGTGGCTATCCTGTGATCTTAGTTGATCGTGGTTATCCTGTGATCTTAGTTGATTGTGGCTATCCTGTGATCTTAGTTGATCGTGGCTATCCTGTGATCTTAGTTGATTGTGGTTATCCTGTGATCTTAGTTGATTGTGGCTAACCTGTGATCTTAGTTGATTGTGGCTATCCTGTGATCTTAGTTGATTGTGGTTATCCTGTGATCTTAGTTGATTGTGGCTATCCTGTGATCTTAGTTGATTGTGGTTATCCTGTGATCTTAGTTGATTGTGGCTATCCTGTGATCTTAGTTGATTGGGGTTATCCTGTGATCTTAGTTGATTGCGGCTATTCTGTGATCTTAATTGATTGTGGCTATCCTGTGATCTTAGTTGATTGTGGTTATCCTGTGATCTTAGTTGATTGTGGCTATCCTGTGATCTTAGTTGATTGTGATTATCCTGTGATCTTAGTTGATTGTGGCTATCCTGTGATCTTAGTTGATTGTGGTTATCCTGTGATCTTAGTTGATTGTGGCTATCCTGTGATCTTAGTTGATTGTGGTTATCCTGTGATCTTAGTTGATTGTGGCTATCCTGTGATCTTAGTTGATTGTGGCTATCCTGTGATCTTAGTTGATTGTGGCTATCCTGTGATCTTAGTTGATTGTGGTTATCCTGTGATCTTAGTTGATTGTGGCTATCCTGTGATCTTAGTTGATTGTGGCTATCCTGTGATCTTAGTTGATTGTGGCTATCGTGTGATCTTAGTTGATTGTGGTTATCCTGTGATCTTAGTTGATTGTGGCTATCCTGTGATCTTAGTTGATCGTTGTGGCTATCCTGTGATCTTAGTTGATTGTGGCTATCCTGTGATCTTAGTTGATTGTGGCTATCCTGTGATCTTAGTTGATTGTGGCTATCCTGTGATCTTAGTTGATTGTGGTTATCCTGTGATCTTAGTTGATTGTGGCTATCCTGTGATCTTAGTTGATTGTGGCTATCCTGTGATCTTAGTTGATTGTGGCTATCCTGTGATCTTAGTTGATTGTGGTTATCCTGTGATCTTAGTTGATTGTGGTTATCCTGTGATCTTAGTTGATTGTGGCTATCCTGTGATCTTAGTTGATTGTGGTTATCCTGTGATCTTAGTTGATTGTGGCTATCCTGTGATCTTAGTTGATTGTGGCTATCCTGTGATCTTAGTTGATTGTGGCTATCCTGTGATCTTAGTTGATTGTGGTTATCCTGTGATCTTAGTAGATTGTGGCTATCCTGTGATCTTAGTTGATTGTGGCTATCCTGTGATATTAGTTGATTGTGGCTATCCTGTGATCTTAGTTGATTGTGGCTATCCTGTGATCTTAGTTGATTGTGGTTATCCTGTGATCTTAGTTGATTGTGGTTATCCTGTGATCTTAGTTGATTGTGGCTATCCTGTGATCTTAGTTGATTGTGGCTATCCTGTGATCTTAGTTGATTGTGGCTATCCTGTGATCTTAGTAGATTTTGGCTATCCTGTGATCTTAGTTGATTGTGGCTATCCTGTGATATTAGTTGATTGTGGCTATCCTGTGATCTTAGTTGATTGTGGCTATCCTGTGATCTTAGTTGATTGTGGCTATCCTGTGATCTTAGTTGATTGTGGCTATCCTGTGATCTTAGTTGATTGTGGTTATCCTGTGATCTTAGTTGATTGTGGTTATCCTGTGATCTTAGTTGATTGTGGCTATCCTGTGATCTTAGTTGATTGTGGCTATCCTGTGATCTTAGTTGATTGTGGCTATCCTGTGATCTTAGTAGATTTTGGCTATCCTGTGATCTTAGTTGATTGTGGCTATCCTGTGATATTAGTTTATTGTGGCTATCCTGTGATCTTAGTTGATTGTGGCTATCCTGTGATCTTAGTTGATTGTGGCTATCCTGTGATCTTAGTTGATTGTGGCTATCCTGTGATTTTAGTTGATTGTGGCTATCCTGTGATCTTAGTTGATTGTGGTTATCCTGTGATCTTAGTTGATTGTGGTTGTCCTGTGATCTTAGTTGATTGTGGCTATCCTGTGATCTTAGTTGATTGTGGCTATCCTGTGATCTTAGTTGATTGTGGTTATCCTGTGATCTTAGTTGATTGTGGCTATCCTGTGATCTTAGTTGATTGTGGTTATCCTGTGATCTTAGTTGATTGTGGTTATCCTGTATATATATGCTTTTATCAACCGCATCAGTCGTGTAATGGTTAGCCTGCTCGTCTCGAATGCGGTAGATCGTAGGTTGGAGTCCCGATTGGATCAAATCAAAGGCTATGAAATTGGTATTTGTTGCTTCTCCGCTAAGCACGCATCACTAAAAAGAAAGATAAAGCACTGGTTCTCACGGAATCAGAATAATGTGTTCTAGTGGGGCGACATGTTTATCCGCGGATTGGATTGTTGTTTCAGTGAGCTAGCATTATAAAAATCCAACTGTGCATGTTGGTCTAGTACAAAGCGGACCTCATCATTATCTCATTGAAAATTAACTTGTTCTTGCCATGATGTAGCTGAAAATTTGCTGAGTTGGAGTTAATCAATAAAAACGTAGATATCAAGTTTAGTGCGCACGACACGTTTCTGGTATAACCTTCATCAGGTACACTCAACATCGAAAGATTGAAAATTCAAATAATTTGAAATGTTGGTAACAATAAAATCAAAGCACCCAAACAGGATAGCCAAACTCGGCTAAGATCACATATGTCTGAGGGAGGAGAACTAAGGTCACATATGTCTGATGGAGGAGAACTAAGGTCACATATGTCTGAGGGAGGAGAACTAAGGTCACATATGTCTGAGGGAGGAGAATTAAGGTCACATATGTCTGAGGGAGGAGAACTAAGGTCACCTATGTCTGAGGTAGGAGAACTAAGGTGACCTATGTCTGAGGGAGGAGAACTAAAGTCACCTATGTCTGAGGGAGGAGAACTAAGGTCACCTATGCCTGAGGGAGGAGAACTAAGGTCACCTATGTCTGAGGGAGGAGAACTAAGGTCACATATGTCTGAGGGAGGAGAACTAAGGTACCTATGTCTGAGGGAGGAGAACTAAGGTCACATATGTCTGAGGTAGGAGGACTAAGGTGACCTATGTCTGAGGGAGGAGAACTAAGGTCACCTATGTCTGAGGGAGGAAAACTAAGGTTACCTATGTCTGAGGGAGGAGAACTAAGGTCACATATGTCTGAGGGAGGAGAACTAAGGTACCTATGTCTGAGGGAGGAGAACTAAGGTCACATATGTCTGAGGTAGGAGAACTAAGGTGACCTATGTCTGAGGGAGGAGAACTAAGATCACCTATGTCTGAGGGAGGAGAACTGAGGTCACCTATGTCTGAGGGAGGAGAACTAAGGTCACCTATGTCTGAGGGAGGAGAACTAAGGTCACCTATGTCTGAGGGAGGAAAACTAAGGTCACATCTGTCTGAGGGAGGAGAACCTTAGTTTTATTAGTAATTACATTATTTAGGAACTGTAAATTTCAGTAATAGATACATTGTATACCTAATAAACCATGTCAGAGTGTCAGTGATACCCTCTGGGACGAATCACAGCTAGCACACTACGTATTCACAACGTTGCAGTTTGGTTGCTGTTTGGTCAGGTCCCTTTCTTACGTGAAAATTACGTTGCCACAACGTATTTTAGATACGTGATATGCAAGTTGTTGTGACAACGTATTTTCCAACGTTTTTGTTACGTACGGATATGGTCTTGATGCTAACGTAAAAGCTCAAACGTAATGTGTACGTCCTGGTAACGTATTCAGAATACGCTATATGCAAGACGTTGTGACCACATACTTTCCAACGTTTTTGTTACGTACGGATATGGTCTTGATGCTAACGTAAAAGCTCAAACGTAATGTGTACGTCCTGGTAACGTATTCAGAATACGCTATTTGCAAGACGTTGTGACCACATACTTTCCAACGTCTTTGTTACGTACAGATATGGCCTTGATGCTAACGTAAAAACTCAAACGTAATGATTACGTCCTGGTAACGTATTAAGAATACGTTATATGCAAGTCGTTGTGACACTGTAGTTTGAACGTTTTTGTTACGTACGGATATGGTTTTGATGCAAACGTAAAAACTCAAACGTAATTTTTACGTCCTGGTAACGTATTTCAGGATATATTTTATATGCAAGTTGTTGTCAGACAACCGTATTTTAATATAAAGATAAATCATTAAGGTATTTCACTGGAAAAGGGAAAGGATCTTAATTAAAAAGGGAATTGTTCAAATTGGAAGGTATTCCCTAGATATGACTTTGAATTTGATAGTAGTTGATCTCCTGATTCCAAAAATGCATGATTGATAGGGACTTTTTGCATTTCCAGGTTCATCAGTAAATGTGTGACTAAGTTGTGTTGTTATTTAGCTACATGTTTGCGTTAAGATGATACAACTGGCTATAGTTGTATATCAATAGCAATATAAAAAAAACATAATAAAAACGCCATGTACGAGGATCGAATCTGTGGCAAAGACAAAGACAAAGGTGGCCTCTTGATCGTTAATCGTTCTTCTTTCCACTGAACTTAGTAGAACGTGATGTATAAGCACTGGTATTAAACTGATGTTCGTAACTTAAGCTACCTACATCTCAACATGGCGGACACGGAAAATGGTAAATTAGAATATCATCGTTTTCTCTTTGTTTTTAGCTTATTTTCAAATATTGTCACTTCAAATATATAGATATTTTAACAATTAACTGTAGTGATATGCTTAAATCAACTGTAAATTCTCCTATGTGGCGCAAAACCTACTTTAAGAAATACAAATGATGTAAGTAACGTTAGAATTATTTTTGAACGATGTTCGTAACTTTCAAATATGATGTTGGTAACTTTAATGTTTGGTATTTCTCAAATCATATTTAAAACATTTAAAGAACAACGCTTTTGTAATAAATAAAATTTGAAAACAAAGAAAAACATCATTGAAGTGATAGAGAGGGTAATAGAGGCGGGAGAGATTATATAATGCACGAGAGAGAGAACATACAGAGCGGAGGATGAGAGGGTTATGAATGAGTGAGATGAACGAAAGATGAGGGTAGCGGGAGAAGAACACCTTGTACAACGCTCGTTTCCAATTAGCAATAATAAACACGTGGCTTTGCGTTTCCTGTAATCTTTTGTAATCTTACAGCGATGGATATCGAGAATGACCAGATAATTAATAGTGCTGAGGCCGATGCGGCAGTCGATACAACATATGTAGTTGTTTAGTATTATATTGATATTTCTATTTGGTCTTGGACTGTGTGCTTTAGAATGGTCTTTCATAAACTACGACCTTGCAATAGGGCGTTTTGACTTCCGACCTTTGGGTGTTTAGGACCTCCCATGGATGGCGACCTCCGACATCATCATTAAATTCGATTAGGGCCATTCTGGGTCTCATATATAAATTCTAACAAAGTATATTTGTATGTAAATTAACAGTTCTATGTGTAAATATGCCATGAATTATTACCAAATGAATTGTCCTTTGTGTTTTTTGCTTATTTTAATAAAAATGCACACACCAGATCAAGTATTGTAAGAATGACACATCTAATTATTTCCCTTTAATGCTGAAATGAAACCAGATTAATTTATTATTAATTTGTTAGACTATTGTATTAAATACAGATAAATAAAGATTTATAATACTTTTTAACGAATCTATAATTTGTAAATATTAAAATTGGATTAATCTATGGTAAAGCTGTTTTCGAAAAGTTCATTTTTTTTTATATCATACCATTTCAAGTTTTACAAATACATATACATTTATAAATATGCATTGAAATTGACAGGATGTTAGTCTGAACAGTCTTGACGGTATATAAACGAATTAGTTTAATATCAATAGTTTTTATACCCATGCCCCCCACAAACAAAGTTTGGGGGGGGGGGGGGGGTATATAGGAATCACCCTGTCCGTCCATGTACCTTGTAAGCGCAACTCCTACTAAACTGTTTATTGAATTTTTATGAAACTTTACACAGTTGTAGTACACAACCTGCAGATGTGCATGAAGGAATACCGTTGCTGTCTAAAAATTTAGAAGGGGAGTTAATTCAACTTATACTTTCACGAAAAGGGGGGTCGTGTACTTGTGGCGACCCCTAGATGTATGTTCTTGGTTAGTTTATTTTGGAGATGGGATGTTGTCTCCTTGTCATAACTCCATATCCGTTCATTTTTCATAGGTAACTTGCTAATAAACCTGTATTCCAAAGTCTGAACATCATAGTATTGCAAGCGGGGGGTATCACTCAGTGAGGTCACTCACAGTTCTATAGTTTAAATCAGGATCGCATTCATGAATTTCCTTCACCCATGTTAAATATAATTATACACAGATTTCCTACAAGTCCCTTATCTATATTCTTGTATACTTTAGTAAATATATTGCTATAGGTAATATATCTCTACCGACAATATTTATGTAGTACAGATACATTGCTTTCAGCAGCAAACGTATTAAAGAGGTACGCACAAGATACACATAGGTTAGAAAGGGACTTATTGTAGCAAGTCTATAATTGTTTACATTGACATAATTACGATGTTTCATGGATCAACAAGTCTTCAACTGTCAATCAGTCGCATGTGACGCTAAAACAAATCAGCATCCTAAAAATGTGAGAAAGGTAGAATACTGTACATGTATGCGACCCTGACTCGTTCTATATGCTTTCGTTTCGTTGCTTGTTGTTCTTTTTACTTTTAAGTTGTCTGCATGCTTAATTTTGCTTTTAAATTGAAACCAAGAGTTTCTTAAATAGCAATTAAACACCTTCTTATTATTTAACAGTTATGGAAATCTGCAGTTACGGACATCCCTTTAAATATCTTTCTAAAGTTACGAACATCACTTCAAAGAGTTACGTACATCCTTCAAATTTTTTCAAGTTAATATTTCAATGCTCTCATAAGAGTTTTGTCATTTTTATGTATGCATTCGAGTATCTAATATTCCCACCTGTAATCATACCGTTGGACTTACTAATAAGCGCTACTGATAAAGAGAAAACAAGGATATTCTAATTTACCATTTTCCGTGTCCGCCATGTTGGGATGTAGGTAGCTTAAGTTACGAACATCAGTTTAATACCAGTGTATAAGGCAATACATACAAATGTACTGACAATGTACAAAAGTATTCGCATGCTTCCAATTTTCCCTATATATTTCATATAAAACTACAATTTTTCAAAAGCTTATCCTGAAGTCAATTCACACCCGATTTCGATAATTTTTATATCAATAAAAACAGAATTGTATGTAGTTTTACTGTATAATTTCAAAATAATTTTCTATGATAAACATTTTGAGAATATACAAGCTAAACACACAACTGAATTAATTTCTTTCGAAATAAAATGCTTTAATATATCAATATGTCAATATATCAATACTAGCAGTGTCATAATACTAGCAGTGTCACTTCAATGATTGACACTCTAGGTTGGCCAACTTTAGCTGAGCGCCGTCTTAAAACCAGATTGATCATGTTGTTTAAAATAACACACGCTTTAATTGCTATCCCAAACATCATACTGATCACAACTGACAGCAGAACTAGAAAATCACACAATCAGACATTTAGGCATATAACAACACAAAAAGATACATACAAATGGTCATTTTTTCCACACACTATAGTACAATGGAACATCTTACCACAGACAATTATCTCGAGTCCATCCATAGACTCTTTCAGAGAACAGCTAACACCCGCTGTTCTCTTAAACATTTAAATTTCAAATACAATTGTACATAGTTTTAAATTTTTTTGCTTTGTTTTATTCACACTTTTGATTTCACTTTATTTCACTTTATGAAATTTATGTAAATATTTTTGTAAATACCCACGCATGCAACAGTACGTAATCTTCAACGTCTTGAAGGAGTATTGTATACCAAAAGAAGAAGAATAGATAGTACCTTTGTAGAAAAATTATTTAAGTTTGTGTTTAAATCATGACGATTTGAAAAACATGCTTCAAAAATTATTGCAAAATTACTACTATAAAGTACATATCTTTCTGCTTTCCTTGATGAAATAATGATTAAAATCGGACGTGAATTAATTTCAAGATAATATTTTGAAAAACTGTAGTTTTATATGAAATATATAGGGTAAATTGGAGGCGTGTGAATACTTTTGTCCATTGTCTATATCTCCAAGATTTAATTACTTGCAATAAAATTACCATATCCAAAAATTAGAAGTACTTTTCCTACAATGCGGAAATTCAGTGTGTCCGTCAACGATTCGATAATAGAAAGTTATTGCTATTTCCGGAGTTTGAATTTGCTACCAAAATTCAAATCATTTTGATGTTTTGTGACAATTTTAACAATTTCTTTGATGTCCCGAACATACAACAGCCTCGAGTTTAGAAGCTAGAAATATAAGGTTAGTCAAAAGAATTACATCTATGAATGAGCAATCCAAATTGATTTAAGAAAATACTATGTTGACGCCAAATGTCATTCAGAATTTCAATCATTGTTAAATTTTGTGTCGAGCTCCCTGAGCCTCAATTGCATGTATTACAGACATTTTTACATAAACTCTTAAGATCAGATGAAGGTTAGAGGCATCCGATTTTCATTTTGTCCAGGAACCTCGAACATTTAATGTGTATTTCATTTATTAATTCAGCTTAATTTAACTTAAATTTTAAGCCAAAGGTATCATTTTCAAGTTCAGAAAATAACATGCATGCAATTAGAAATTATATCTTTAATGTAGATCATATGAAAATTGCAGACTTCCTTATGATGTCCCCATCTTAGATATGCAAATTATCAAATGGCACCTCATTTCTGGCTATACTAGTACATTTGTATTAGGACTAGGAGGCAGGGGGCAGTAGCCTCTTTTTTTTTTTTTTTTTTTTATTGTTAAGACAGTATGATGATATATATAAATGAGACTGAATAAAATAACTTAAATTTCTTCTTTATAATTTCAGAGCTGGTTCATTTCTGTAAAAGTGGTAAACAAGTACATGTACCATTGGATTTGAGGTTATAAGCTGTTATAGGCACATACAAATGTAACTGATCATGACCATGTGACTTTTCAACATAGCAAACCAGTCGAAATATTTCCTGTCCCCATGTAATATTGGAAACCACAGATGTCACCTGCCTCATGTCCTGTAATGTCAGACCGATCAACACATAGCTATAGCTAGACAACAGCAAATTTCACCATCATCTAATCAGAGGTAATCAATTTCATGTTATTCTAGCCAAAGTCAACAACATTATATTTTACTATCAAATAATCTAGTCCTGAGGCAATTTTATAGGGATTAGACTCTTATCAGATCACGAAAACTACCATGATGAACCAGAAATTAGACTTCATGCACAAAGGACATATTGATATATAAAACTAATGAAAGTAAGTTAATGATACATTATTTGTACATGCATACACTTATACCAATAGAACTCCTCCCATATTTACAGTGTGTGGCTATCACAGAAACAAAGGGTTCTTTAGATGAACTTGTTACATTTAATTACATGTACACAATCTACTTCAAATACAGAACATTTCTTAAGAAGAGATTTGCATGTATGTTAGATATCATGAGTTACAGTTGACTATAAAATCAAAATAAACAAATTTTAAAAAGGTCAACCTATCTGATAGAGATCCCACCCCAAAGACAAATTAACTGTACAGTACCTGTAATGAAATTGTGAGAAATCAATTAATAAGGAATATAGTTATGTAAAAAAAACTGCAGAAAAAATGCCTAAAATTCCCAAGAGTAAATAATTATATTAAATATGATCCTTTGTCAGAGCTTTGTAACATGGACTTAATTTTTTGGTTCATTTCTTCTTTTCTTTTTAAAATTTTCTATATTAAGTGTAGAAATAATAAAAGTATAATAAATGAAGATACATTTTTGTTTGTAATATTGGTCAGTAGAGAAGTACTGGGCATGGGTGATTATGCAGCTTAATTGCTATTTAATTAGATCCCACCACTGATTGATGATATAAATTTCCTCCCCACTGATTGCTTATGTGTGCTTTTGTAATTTTCGTAATTTCTGGTTAATGAAATGAGATCATGAAAAACATTTTACATGATACCTGTATGTTTATATCAACAACAAATATCAAAAATTGCAAGATAAGTGCTGTCTTAAATCAATTTTTAATATAGAGATATAAGTTTGTTGCATATTAAGTGTAAGTTCCTTTCCAAGTCTAATGTTTTACATACTGTAATGCTTCTTCTAAAATTAAGTTTTAATTTTGATAATATTGTCTTGCAATAGATCTAAATGTTTGAACTGCACTTTTTTTGTACTATTTCTCTTCTAATTCTCCTCTGTTCCCATGGTGTTTTTTTTTTTTCTACATAAATGGAGATGCATCTTTTCTAGATTTGTCCTATCAATAAAATTTAACATAACTGTATGTTTGGTCACTGTTTTTGGATTTCTTTCTTTAGCTCTGTAATATATATCCATGCAATATATTTCCGAGTTATCAATTAATTATAGGTTTTACAATGTGTTTTCACTTACAGTCGCAAATATCTGTTTACCTAACTCCGCTATGTGTCGCTAGGTAAACACATTTTGCGACCGTAAAACCGACGATTTACATCCACAAAGCTTAAAATACAATACAGATATCTCCTAAATATAATAATTTCAAGCTTCTGATCATGATCAAAATAGTTACTAAAAATACTTTCACCACTAAAGTTGTTCGATTTAGCTGAAAATATTAATATCATATTATTTTTTTCAGAACCAATCCATCAATGAAGGGAGCTTTCCAGATGCTTGATGGAGAAAAAAAACTTTATAGTTTAAGGAAACCTTTCATTGTTCATTTAACTTTGTTGTTTTTTATATCTTACATTTTTTTGCTGACCAAATGTTAGAATTTGTATGTGTTTTTTTTTTTGTATGCAAGTTTTGTGATTTATATCAGTATCAGTATGGTTGAGATAATGTGGATTAGAGTTAATTATAAGGTTATGTTTATAATGGTAGAGGAAACCGAAGTACCCAGGATAGTATGATATAATATAATGTTGAATGAAAGTTCATTGGTTGAATGAGAATCATGATTTGTATGCCAGTATATAAATTGAAATTTAACATTTAAAGTACAAATGTATTTGATTTTTTTTTCAGATTTATATGATTGTGTGTATTTATACAAGTTTCATGTTTTTCTTATTGGATTTATCATGTTAAACAGATAATTAATAGATAGAGTTAGGGTTATGCCATATGGTGTTTAACACCACTTTTGACGATATTTAATTTATATCATGGCGGTCAGTTTTATTGGTTGAAAAACCGGAATAGCCAGAGAAAATCACTGACAAACTTTATCACATAATGTTGTATCAAGTACACCTCGTTCAAGCGGATTCGAACTCACAACATTAGTGGTGATGTGCACTGATTGCATAGGTAGTTTTAAATCCAACTACCATACAATCACGACTGCCCCCATATTTAATAATATATATTTTTATCCTCCCGCGATATAGAAATAGCGACTGTCCGCCGTCACACTTTCTTGTTTATGCGATAACTTAGTAAACATGGATGGATTTGAATAATTTTTTGCATGTGGCTTGTAATTATCATTATCTTGGATGGGTTCTTACATGGAAATACTTGAAGCAAGGGTTTTGGGAGAAAATCTATATTTACATCAGAGGTTTACACAGTGTTCAAAGTGGAGTACTTCCTGTATATTATTCAGGTCATGCTGCAATATACTCCATCCTTCAAAAAAGTATGTTATACATTAAGACTGCAAGGCTGCTTTCTATAAATATATAAAGCTAAATATTATGCAAGTGCGGGGGGATACATCGTGCATTTATGCGCTAGGCGGTTCTTTTATTTCTTTAAGAAAGAAAGAAAAATTAGGGTTATATTTTATCTCTGTAGGGGACGTGATATATTGGTTTTGATATTTTTATTTTGAATTGCTAAGTTTAAAAGATTATTGTTCTTTGTTATATTTTTATATACAATTAACAAGAATATTTTGGGGTTACAGCTTTTTCAGGATTGGGATGTGTACACTGGTAGATCTTACTATGAAGCTTACGCTTCAGGGCCCCTTATACCCCGGAAACAACTTTTTTAATGAACTAACTTTTCAACAAAATTAATGGAGTTTTTTTAAGTCTTTGTTATTAAAATAAGGCTATTTTAGTAATAGAATCATAAGTCAATGGGTTAAAGTACTTAATATTGACCTTAGAATTTGCTCCAATTCCAATTTCATATGGCCTTAAAATGTCTCTGTAATTAGTAAAATTTCCAAACTTGTATGGGGGGTTTCAGCACTTGAATCCCAAGCTGTATGGGCTCCTTGACTTAGCCAGAATCTATTCATAGCCTACATTTTGGCAGTTGGATCCTCGAATCCTTCGTTGGTGCACAGCTTAATAGTTTGACAGCTCAGTCTTATGTTAGAACCAATCGGAACCACAAACAGACATATGAATTCTTAATTCAGGCTGCACTCATCTGGCTTGTGCATTCAGACACCAAAAATTAAGACTAGTATCACCTCTTTATCCTAACGACCCCCCTCTAATGACCTTCCTCTCTAGTGATTTAAAGAATGAAAAAATTCTTTTTTCTGTGTATTGATGTAGGGTGGTGTGATCTTGGTTCCTACAAATTTTTCTTTGTATTTGGTAATTTTCTATTATATCTTTTTTAGTGTTTAATGTTAAACTAAAGAATAGATGTATAAGTCAAGTTGTTCTTATAAGTTTGGTCCATAGTTAGCAGGCCTAAGCAGGGTGATATTTTTATATGTATACATGTATTTCTGCTGTTTCCTTAGACAGCAACTAGTGCTTCAGTTACCATATTTATTGAGATATTTCTGTTTTCTATCATAAAATGCTTATAACTCAGTACAGCAATTTTAATAAAAATCTGAGATATAGTGATTAAATTTAAAAAAAAACAATTATCAGGATCTCCTGTGGAACAACACCATTGAAGAAGATACCTTCCGTTGCCCAGACCTCTTTGCTGGTGGGAAAGGGATCAATGTTTGGCCCATTGTCAAGGACTCCACCCCAACACCATGTTCATGGCCCTTTTGACCTTGTTGGTTATTCTAGCTGGCTGCAAAAGGGCCCACATAATAGTTCAGGGAGCTTAAAATGTAGGTCCTCCACTGGATGTGTACCTATTCATTACTTCTAGAGATGTTATCTATATACATCTTTAATTTTGTCAAATGCAACATTCACAAGATAAAGATTTTTAGTACATTTATTATACATGTTTTTTAATCTGATATATTTATTATTACCAGACATATTTATATTTGTATAATAATTACATCTAAATATTTTGACATCTTTAAAATAGATTATGATGGGAGGAGTCTGAGAGTAGAAAGAGTGTTTCATCATCTGTAAAAATTGCAATAATTTGGATTAATAAATGTTTAGAACTTTATATTTTATTAGTTAACTCAAAAAAATTAAGAACATGGGATGGAAATAAGAACATCACAAAAGATCCTTAAATACACACAAAATAATGTAGTTGGTAGTTGCATGGTGTAACGGTCTTAATGTGATTATAGTTGCCCTACTATCCAAATTACCTTGTCACCATGCTTCGACAACGTAATTTGGCTATACAAGTCCTTTTAGGGTTGTATATTGTAGTTGTATAACTATAAAGAGATGGTTGTAGTTGCGTCGTCTAAAGGTCTTTAGGTTGTCGTAGTTACGTTGTGTAAAGATCCCTAGGTGGTCGTAGTTACGTTGTGTAAAGATCCCTAGGTGGTCGTAGTTACATTGTGTAAAGATCCCTAGGTGGTCGTAGTTACGTTGTGTAAAGATCCCTAGGTGGTCGTAGTTACGTTGTGTAAAGATCCCTAGGTGGTCGTAGTTACGTTGTGTAAAGATCCCTAGGTGGTTGTAGTTACGTTGTCGAAAGGTTCCTATGTGGTTGTAATTACGTCGTATAAAGGTCTTATGATGGTTGGTAGTTACGTTGTGTAAACGTCCTTAATTAGTTGTAATTACCTCGTATAAAGGTCGTGTGATGGTTGGTGGTTACGTTGTGTAAACGTCCTTACATGGTCATGGTTGTCGTTTGGTTGTAGAATGGTCTTTTACTACGTAGTACCACAACGTGGTATTTACGTCTAGGGGAGTCTACAAATCGGCGTAGTTAAAACGTAAAATTATTGCGTTGTAACAACGAAAAAGTTACGTTGTCACAACGTTTTGACAACGTAATTTGGCTAGTAGGGGGGGTATCGTCCCGGTGATAGTAATGCACGTAGATATCAAAGAGGTGCAAAATTGGCCCCACATTATATTAAAAAATAATACTTGACATAGAATAAACACAATTTACAAATTTAATTGCTATATAAACAAATTTTCAAAAAATATAACTTTCCGTGAAATTGGGTGCGCTATGACGTCATAATGACATCATAATTAGACGGATAATGCTAAAAATGGACTATAAACGACATATTTAATGTACATTTTAGCTATTTTATATACCTCCGCAGTCTTCCACCAACACCAAATTGAGCAGTTTTGAGTATAGAGGGTTAATGATTATATCAAAATATTTTGTTGGTGGAGGTTGTTAAATATTAATTTATCTATAATCTCAGCCAGACCCTTAAAATCAATATTTTCACTCTTCTGATTGTATATATGAGACCATTATATACGCAATCTGTACATTTCATGATTCATTTCAAGTAATGAAATTCATCAGTAAATAACTTGTGTTTCTGTACATAATTGTATTTATTTTAAATGCAGTTTGTGTACATTGAAACCAAGAGAAAAACTCAGTGCATGGAATCCGGCGTCAATGCCATAAAAAGAACTGGGAACTATACTTGATTAAAATTTGATGTGTTTTATATTATAGACGACATCATACTTTTGATGTTAAAACTTGTTTCCAGCAAAATCGATACATATTTGACGTCATTGTGACGTCATGAGCGTTACTTGTTTTCTGTATTTCGTGGAATTTTGCCCGCGATATTTCGACGGTTTTCGAAGAAATTAAGCACCTTCGCAGTCGTGCACCAGAAAAAATATTTTACCAGATTATTAAAATAAATAAAACACCAATACTGTTAAAGTATTTTTTTGGTTTCACGAGGTGTTAAATTTCTTGAAAAACGACGGGAAAATGTTCAAATATTCCAAGCGCTTAAATGACGTTTTGATATTTGAGAAGCAATCTTTGCCGTAAAAAAACAATGGTATGTCGGCACGTAACAGTTATATACAAATGTAAGATAAAAATACACCACTTCATCCAAAATAGTTTTTTTTCATAAGCCCCCAATTATTGATTATACATTTTCTTCCGGGATACTGAACTAGTTATTACTACAGGGATACTCAGGTAGGCTTAATGGTATATCGATGCTACTTCTAAAATGAAGTAAAATAGTTTGATCCAAAAGGAGTAGATATTTTTTGGGCACAATCCAACAGATAGCTCTCACATTTTCAATTACAAGCTCCTTTTTCAAGGTGCTCTCCAAAGCACATGACAAATATCCCGATTTTAAATAAATAGATATCTTAAATTCCCAATTACAATCATTTCAGTTAAAATTCACAGAGAGACATGAAAACAGACTTTCAAGTAAGACTATTAAAGTTTTGTTATCAAATAGAAAATTGAGGAAGCGAATTGCTATTGATAGTAATGTGTATAAGATCGCAATATTCTCAGATGAGTTAGAAAATGTAAAACAATTAAATTTTAGTTTACAAAAGTTTGAAAGCGACAACATAGAATTTGAAAAAAGTGTTCTGATTTACATAATAGTTTACAGGAAGAAATATGTCTTAATGGGGTTTTTCTAGCAAAAAAACAGAATCTGTCAAATTAACTTGACAATCTGAAAGATACGAACAGTCGCCTTATAGATTATGTAAAATCAATAAATAAAAAAGTTGGAACCGCGAATAGTGGAAAAGAGTTTTCGGAAATTACCGAAAATAACAAATCAAGGAAAATAAAAGAATTTGAATCGAAGGCTGAAACTGCGCTTTGGTTTGTAGAGTCCTATGGCCTTGTATCCAAGGTACTTAAAATTAGAAAGTACTGATGAGAAAACCGTAAAAGTCGATTTCAATCCGTCGTCCAGCAAATCTTCATACCAAGATTTGCCTGAAGAAGAAAGACAAAAAATTAAAGATTTGTTATTTATTTTGAAAAAAATTATTGTTAGCGAGAGCACTTATAGGGAACTGACAGTATTTTGTGATGGGCTACCGCGAACATATCTGGTTTCATCAATGCCAGGAAGATATTAACAGTTTATATAATTTTGAAAGAATTCCGGGAAATATTCCTGGCGCATATGTTAGTCTAGAAAGCGAACTTATCCGGTACATCAAGTATCATGTAAATCCTGAAACAGACAAGATAAAAATTAAAATTTCGAGAGACGGGTCAAAAGTTAGTAGAATTTCAAACTTTGTCGTGTTGTCCTTTTCTGTAATTACCGATGATTTGACATTATCATCAAAAGATCAAAATATTTTTTGCATTGTAAACTGCAAAGAAGATTATGATCATTTAAAACTTGCTTGCAAACCCATTTTTCAGAAAATAAACACATCATACGAAAAAACAAATATTGAAGTTGAGGGGAAACATTTTGATATAGATATTTTGATGGGTGGTGATATGAAATGTTTGCAACTTGTGCTTGGGATGGGTGGATCTCTATGTAATTATTCCTGTCCATGGTATAGTGTCCATAAAAACCACAAGAGGGCAGATAACATTGTTATTGCCCTCGTAAAATGTTATTGCCCCAGGGGCAAATAACACGCCGCAAATTATGCTTTTATTACACATGCAAATTCGGCGTTATTTCAATAAAATATGTGATAAGATGCAATAAACACTGAAACATAATTTTGAGATCATGGAGATAATTTAATTTAATTGCTAATAAAACAAATTGAAAGTGAAGTTGTTTCTTTTTCAGTACAATGTTTAATGACATGATATGTGTATAACAGTTCCCATAATTGTGTGGGAAACAATATTGTTGTAGTATTATTGGTACTTGTAAAGATATGCCACATTATGACCCAAAGGTGTTTTATGTTATGCACTACATACACAAACTTTTGATCCATCATTTGTCCATTGGAGGTTAGGTGTTTAACACCACTTTCAAAAATATTTCAGTTACTACTTTTGTGGCGGAAATTGGAGTACCCAGAGAAATCCACAGACCTGTCGCAAGTCACTGACAAACTTTATCACATACTGTTTTATCGAGTACACCTCGCCATGAATGGGGTTCAAACGCACAACTTAAGTGGTGATAGGCAACGATTGCACAGGTAGTTGTAAATTCAACTACCATACGACCACGACGGCTCAAGTTCAGTTAAGATGAAAGGTAATTGTTTTATTGATATTGATGGAATTTATGATTATCACTGTTTATAAACTTTCTTTTCATATCAATCAATGAAAAGAATTGGTTTGCTGAAAGAATGCTTTTTGTTGGGGTTCATTGGATGGAATTTGTATCTCATGTGAAGTTCCGTCAATTGCAGACACAACGTTAGGCATAACAGAACAATACCATTTCTTTTGCCACCAGACTGGGATGGTTGGCCACAGAATTTTACGATTATACACTTTCTATAAGTCTACCCATGTTGAATTTAAAACTCTGTCAACAGTTGAAACACTGACACCAAAGCATAAATAAATAAATAAATAATAAATAAATAAATAAATAAATAAATAAATATTGCACGGACCGTGCTATTTATCTTAGTGAATCTCATGATCATCGATAAGCTAAAACAATTGACGAAGGTGGTCCGTTGCTGAGCATGAACAGTATAAAGCTGGGGCTCTTAAAAGAAAACGACAAGTAAAACAAAGTGGAAATATTTTAAAATAGCATTACTATCATTTGAAATAACGGATATACATATGCATAATATGTAGAAAAGTGTAGAAAAGTAGATGAATGGATTTGAATCTGAGGATCCCTAAAATTCACATCACATTTTCATAAATTATATAAAGTTTCCCTTTTTGCACCCAAATTAAACTTTTAACTTCTATCAGTTCCATTCTTTTAAATCAACATTCAATGGACACATGATGGATCAAAGGTTTGTGTATGTAGTGCATTGAAAATGCGTTCTGGCATGTGCATAAGTTATTGTTTGCATGATTGACAGATACAATTCATCACCTGAATTGTCGATCGAGAAAAAACAAATATTCTAGCCAGGCAGCAAATAGTCAGTCCATGGGGTTAGCAATTAATATTTCGCATGCACAATAGCGATCCCACACCACAAGATGTGGAAAATAGAAATATTCATCTGTGGTTTAAATGCGTATTAACTGCATTACATGTAAACTGTATGATTCTGTTTGATAAAGTCCTTTAACTAGAACAGGAAAAAAATGTACACTTAAGTGAAATAGTGTTGTAATAAAAGATCGTGAACATGATGTACAAGTATGAAAGAATGTCAAGGTATATTTTTAAATGAGGTTGAAGCAAGTCACCATTTGATATTAATTCGGTTGTATTTCATTTTGACGATTTTATTTACTGAAGACGATCACAACCATATTGGTTTTGATTGGATTAAAGTTATAGCTGTATAATAATGTATAATAACCTATTATTATTAGAATCCTAACATGACTGCGACTTTGACATAAATACAATAACAAATGGGTTCCTCTAGGAAAACGCCGACTTTATGTGAAAGGGACACCAGACAGCTATGAAGAACGAATTTAATACATCCCTTAGCGCTGATGTAAAGGATACACTCCTTACACGTAAAAGACAACTTACAGCAGATTATGATAGCAACAGTTTATAATTATTAGGAGTGTTGTTGTTGGTTTGTCACAAAGCAAAATAAAATATACCATCTCCTCTTTTTCTAGTGACAATCAAAACAATCATACATAGACTCATGGCAGCGACACACATTTTACCTACACGATTAATCACATGGTTGTAAACTTGTTCTCGTCATAAATATATATGAAATACTTGATTGTATAACAATTATCTATCGACAACCACTTTCTATAGGATATCTGATTCCAAGGCTTGTATCAGTTTATCAAGAAAAAACAAAAATAATTCTCACAGGGTCCTAGCTAAGATCGTTACACATTAAACATTTTGCTTCACACCATTTCCCAAAATATTTCCATATTATAAAAAAAGTGATCTTTAAATAATGGACTTCTCTCAACCCGCACCTTGGCATTTTTTTTTTTACAGATTTGTGATTGTCCGTAAAAATGTACTGGAATATATCATCGCATTGGTTGTCGTTAAGAATAAAGTACGGTTAAAAAAGTGTTTAACAAAATTTCAAATATGACAAAGTTCTATTGTCCAAATAAATCTATCTATTACTTCTTTTAGATTAATACCAAAATTTCGACCAATTTTAAGTTTATGAATTGATATGACCTCAATATGTACATTATCAATGTCATAGCAGACGATGAATCCACAATTGGTCTGTATGAGATATATTTTGTAAATGATTAAAGCTTTGTTAAGGTGACGAAAAAATGAATTACGGAAAACTACAATTTGAA
This sequence comes from Bathymodiolus septemdierum, assembly GCA_963383655.1. Taxonomy (NCBI): domain Eukaryota; kingdom Metazoa; phylum Mollusca; class Bivalvia; order Mytilida; family Modiolidae; genus Bathymodiolus; species Bathymodiolus septemdierum. Next base: position 55,248,482 of record OY726527.1, read on the forward strand.
CGTGAAATAATAGATGTGGTACGTAGTTCTTACATTTAAAGATGACATTTTTAGATCAGATTTCATGAGATCATTCATGCAATTTCAGCATCATAATATAACCTCTGACAAATGAAGCGATCAAAATAATGAGAGATTTTATCACGTGAAACAAACCGTCGAAAACAGGAGACCGTCGAAAATGGGTGACGTTGCGACATTACTATTCGTTCACTTTAATTTCATAATACAGCTTCGGAACATGTTTTTATTCCTGAAATCAATCCACATTGCATATTAAGTCAAATTTATGCTTTGTTTATTGAGTTTTATTATGCTTTGTTTTTGTTTTTTTAAAGATATGCATTATAATACAATGATACGTACGTTCTGCATAATGAAAACAATGACGTTCAGTGCTTTTCATTACCTGAATTTGTCGATCCGCTGTGAGGAATTAGATACACATATTAACTAACTGTATTTATTTCTGAAAAACACATATTGTGAATACATTTTGGAGAAAATTTTATCGACATCTGAGGTGGGGCCGATTTTGGCCCTTATAGCTCCCAGTCCTTTAGTGCGCAAACATGATAGCCTAAACCGGCTAAGGTCACCTATGTCTGAGAGAGGAGAACAACAATCATGTCTGAGAGAGGAGAACAACAATCATGTCTGAGAGAGGAGAACAACAATCATGTCTGAGAGAGAAGAACAACAATCATGTCTGGGACAGGAGAACAACAATCAAGTCTGAGAGAGGAGAACAACAATCATGTCTGAGAGAGGAGAACAACAATCATGTCTGCGAGAGAAGAACAACAATCATGTCTGGGACAGGTGAACAACAATCAAGTCTGAGAGAGGAGAACAACAATCATGTCTGAGAGAGGAGAACAACAATCATGGCTGAGAGAAGAGAACAACAATCATGTCAGAGAGAGGAAAACAACAATCATGTCTGAGAGAGGAGAACAACAATCATGTCTGAGAGAGGAGAACAACAATCATGTCTGAGAGAGGAGAACAACAATCATGTCTGAGAGAGGAGAACAACAATCATGTCTGAGAGAAGAGAACAACACTCATGTGAGAGAGAGGAGAACAACAATCATGTCTGAGAGAGGAGAACAACAATCATGTCTGAGAGAGGAGAACCACAATCATGTCTGAGAGAGAAGAACAACAATCATGTCTGAGAGAGGAGAACAACAATCATGTCTGAGAGAGGAGAACAACAATTATGTCTGAGGGAGGAGAACAACAATCATGTCTGAGAGAGAACAACAATCATGTCTGAGAGAGGAGAACAACAATCATGTCTGAGAGAAGAGAACAACAATCATGTCAGAGAGAGAGGAGAACAACAATCATGTCTGAGAAAGGAGAGCAACAATCATGTCTGAGAGAGGAGAACAACAATCATGTCTGAGAGAGGAGAACAACAATCATGTCTGAGAGAGAGAACAACAATCATGTCTGAGAGAGGAGAACAACAATCATGTTTGAGAGAGAACAACAATCATGTCTGAGAGAGCAGAACAACAATCATGTCAGAGAGAGGAGAACAACAATCATGTCTGAGAGAGGAGAACAGCAATCATGTCTGAGAGAAGAGAACAACAATCATGTCTGGGACAGGAGAACAACAATCAAGTCTGAGAGAGGAGAACAACAATCATGTCTGAGAGAGGAGAACAACAATCATGTCTGAGAGAGAAGAACAACAATCATGTCTGGGACAGGTGAACAACAATCAAGTCTGAGAGAGGAGAACAACAATCATGTCTGAGAGAGGAGAACAACAATCATGTCTGAGAGAAGAGAACAACACTCATGTGAGAGAGAGGAGAACAACAATCATGGCTGAGAGAAGAGAACAACAATCATGTCAGAGAGAGGAAAACAACAATCATGTCTGAGAGAGGAGAACAACAATCATGTCTGAGAGAGGAGAACAACAATCATGTCTGAGAGAGGAGAACAACAATCATGTCTGAGAGAGGAGAACAACAATCATGTCTGAGAGAAGAGAACAACACTCATGTGAGAGAGAGGAGAACAACAATCATGTCTGAGAGAGGAGAACAACAATCATGTCTGAGAGAGGAGAACAACAATCATGTCTGAGAGAGAAGAACAACAATCATGTCTGAGAGAGGAGAACAACAATCATGTCTGAGAGAGGAGAACAACAATTATGTCTGAGGGAGGAGAACAACAATCATGTCTGAGAGAGAACAACAATCATGTCTGAGAGAGGAGAACAACAATCATGTCTGAGAGAAGAGAACAACAATCATGTCAGAGAGAGAGGAGAACAACAATCATGTCTGAGAAAGGAGAGCAACAATCATGTCTGAGAGAGGAGAACAACAATCATGTCTGAGAGAGGAGAACAACAATCATGTCTGAGAGAGAGAACAACAATCATGTCTGAGAGAGGAGAACAACAATCATGTTTGAGAGAGAACAACAATCAAGTCTGAGAGAGCAGAACAACAATCATGTCAGAGAGAGGAGAACAACAATCATGTCTGAGAGAGGAGAACAGCAATCATGTCTGAGAGAAGAGAACAACAATCATGTCTGAGATTGGAGAACACCAATCATTTCTGAGAGAGGATAACAGCAATCATGTCTGAGAGAGAACAACAATCATGTCAGAGAGAGGAGAACAACAATCATGTCAGAGAGAGGAGAACAACAATCATGTCTGAAAGAGGAGAACACCAATCATGTCTGAGAGAGGAGAACAACAATCATTTCTGAGAGGAGAACAACAATCATGTCTGAGAGAGGAGAACAACACTCGTGTCTGAGAGAGGAGAACAACAATCATGTCAGAGAGAGGAGAACAACAATCATTTTTGAGAAAGTAGAACAACAATCATGTCTGAGAGAGAACAACAATCGTGTCTGAGAGAGGAGAACAACAATCATGTGAGAGAGAGAACAACAATCATGTCTGAGAGAAGAGAACAACAATCATTTCTGAGAGAGGAGAACAACAATCATGTCTGAGAGAGGAGAACAACAATCATATCTGAGAGAGGAGAACAGCAATCATGTCTGAGAGAAGAGAACAACAATCACGTCTGCGAGAGAGGAGAACAACAATCATGTCTGAGAAAGGAGAACAACAATCATTTCTGAGAGAGGAGAGCAACAATCATGTCTGAGAGAGCAGAACAACAATCATTTCTGAGAGAGGAGAACAACAAGCATGTCTGAGAGAGGAGAACAACAATCATTTCTGAGAGAGGAGAACACAAATAATGTCTGAGAGAGAACAACAATCGTGTTTGAGAGAGAACAAAAATCATTTCTGAGAAAGGAGAACAACAATCTTTTCTGAGAGAAGAGAACAACAATCATGTCTGAAAGAGGAGAACAACAATCATTTCTGAGAGAGGAGAACAACAATCATTTCTGAGAGAGGAGAACAACAATCATGTCTGAGAGAGGAGAACAACAATCATTTTTGAGAGAGGAGAACAACAACAAGCATGTCTGAGAGAGGAGAACAACAATCATTTTTGAGAGAGGAAAACAACAAGCATGTCTGAGAGAGGAGAACAGCAATCATTTCTGAGAGAGGAGAACAACAATCTTGTCTGAGAGAGGAAAACAACAATCATGTCTGAGAGAGGAGAACAACAATCATTTTTGAGAGAGGAGAACAACAAGTATGTCTGAGAGAGGAGAACAACAATCATGTCTGAGAGAGAAGAACAACAATCATGTCTGAGAGAGAACAACAATCATGTCTGAGAGAGGAGAACAACAATCATGTCTGAGAGAGGAGAACAACAATCAAGTCTGAGAGAGGAAAACAACAATCATGTTTGAGAGAGGAGAACAACAATCATGTATGAGAGAGGAGAACAACAATCAATTTTGAGAGAGGAGAACAACAATCATGTCTGAGAGAGGAGAACAACAATCGTGTCTGAGAGAGGAGAAGAACAATCATGTCTGAGAGAGGAGAAGAACAATCATGTCTGAGAGAGGAGAACAACAATCATGTCTGAGAGAGAGGAAAACAACAATCATGTCTGAGAGAGGAGAACAGCAATCATTTCTGAGAGAGGAGAACAACAATCATGTCTGAGAGAGGAGAACAACACTCAATCTCTCACTAGGTTTTTATTGAAACAGAACATTACACCAGAAGAACATATGAGTTTCTCATATTAAATACGTGTTGTCTCCCTTTGTATACTGTTGTATTTTTTTAATGTTGCAAAAGGCAGGTTTAGTCGTACAGTCAAACCTGTATATAAAGGGCACTCAAGGCAACTTGAAAATGTGCCCTTTATGAGCAGTTGTCCTTTATATACAGGTTAAAATGATACGCACTATTCATTAATGGGAAAAATGATGCTATCCTTTATAGACAGTGATTTGCTATATAAAGGTGTCCTTTATAGACAGTGATTTGCTATTTAAATGTGTCCTTTAGACTGTGATTTGCTATATAAAGGTGTCCTTTAAGGCAGGTTTGACTGTATTTACATTTATAGGAATTCCTTAGGGAACCACAGGGTATACAAGTTAGACAAAGTTTCTATGATGAGTGGTACACTCCCACACCCTCGACGATAGTGTTCGTTGCCAGTATGGGCGCACATGAGTTTCTTGATTATAAAATAACAATAACAATCTCCTTGCACCTATTAGACAACTTGCAGTAGTCTTAATCAGCGGAAGCTGTTGGGTTATTTTCATGGATACATCCCCACTCCCGACGATAGTGTGCATTGTCAGTATGGGCACACATGAGTTTCTTGATTATACAATAACAATCTCTTTGCACCTATAAGACAATTTGCAATAGTCTTAATCAGCGGAAGCTGTTGGGTTATTTTCATGGATACATCCCCACCCCCGACGATAGTGTTCATTGTCAGTATGGGCACACATGAGTCTCTTGATTATACAATAACAATCTCTTTGCACCTATAAGACAATTTGCAGTAACCTTAATCAGTGGAGGATGTGCAGTAACCTTAATCAGTGGAGGCTGTGCAGTAACCTTAATCAGTAGAGGCTGTGCAGTAACCTTAATCAGTAGAGGCTGTGCAGTAACCTTAATCAGTGGAGGCTGTGCAGTAACCTTAATCAGTGGAGGCTGTGCAGTAACCTTAATCAGTGGAGGCTGTGCAGTAACCTCAATCAGTGGAGGCTGTGCAGCAACCTTAATCAGTGGAGGCTGTGCAGCAACCTTAATCAGTGGAGGCTGTGCAGCAACCTTAATCAGTGGAGGCTGTGCAGTAACCTTAATAAGTGGAGGCTGTGCAGTAACCTTAATCAGTGGAGACTGTGCAGTAACCTTAATCAGTGGAGGCTGTGCAGTAACCTTAATCAGTGGAGGATGTGCAGTAACCTTAATCAGTGGAGACTGTGCAGTAACCTTAATCAGTGGAGGCTGTGCAGTAACCTTAATCAGTGGAGGCTGTGCAGTAACCTTAATCAGTGGAGGCTGTGCAGTAACCTTAATCAGTGGAGGCTGTGCAGTAACCTTAATCAGTGGAGACTGTGCAGTAACTTTAATCAGTGGAGGCTGTGCAGTAACCTTAATCAGTGGAGGCTGTGCAGTAACCTTAATCAGTGGAGACTGTGCAGTAACCTTAATCAGTGGAGGCTGTGCAGTAACCTTAATCAGTGGAGGCTGTGCAGTAACCTTAATCAGTGGAGGCTGTGCAGTAACCTTAATCAGTGGAGGCTGTGCAGTAACCTTAATCAGTGGAGGCTGTGCAGTAACCTTAATCAGTAGAGGCTGTGCAGTATCCTTAATCAGTAGAGGCTGTGCAGTAACCTTAATCAGTGGAGGCTGTGCAGTAACCTTAATCAGTAGAGGCTGTGCAGTAACCTTAATCAGTGGAGGCTGTGCAGTAACCTTAATCAGTGGAGGCTGTGCAGTAACCTTAATCAGTAGAGGCTGTGCAGTAACCTTAATCAGTGGAGGCTGTGCAGTAACCTTAATCAGTGGAGGCTGTGCAGTAACCTTAATCAGTGGAGGCTGTGCAGTAACATTAATCAGTGGAGGCTGTGCAGTAACCTTAATCAGTGGAGGCTGTGCAGTAACCTTAATCAGTGGAGACTGTGCAGCAACCTTAATCAGTGGAGGCTGTGCAGTAACCTTAATCAGTGGAGACTGTGCAGTAACCTTAATCAGTGGAGGCTGTGCAGTAACCTTAATCAGTGGAGGCTATGCAGTAACCTTAATCAGTGGAGACTGTGCAGTAACCTTAATCAGTGGAGGCTGTGCAGTAACCTTAATCAGTGGAGGCTGTGCAGTAACCTTAATCAGTGGAGGCTGTGCAGTAACCTTAATCAGTGGAGGCTATGCAGTAACCTTAATCAGTGGAGGCTGTGCAGTAACCTTAATCAGTGGAGACTGTGCAGTAACCTTAATCAGTGGAGACTGTGCAGTAACCTTAATCAGTGGAGGCTGTGCAGTAACCTTAATCAGTGGAGACTGTGCAGTAACCTTAATCAGTGGAGGCTGTGCGGTAACCTTAATCAGTGGAGACTGTGCAGTAACCTTAATCAGTGGAGACTGTGCAGTAACCTTAATCAGTGGAGACTGTGCAGTAACCTTAATCAGTGGAGACTGTGCAGTAACCTTAATCAGTGGAGGCTGTGCAGTAACCTTAATCAGTGGAGGCTGTGCAGTAACCTTAATCAGTGGAGACTGTGCAGTAACCTTAATCAGTGGAGACTGTGCAGTAACCTTAATCAGTGGAGACTGTGCAGTAACCTTAATCAGTGGAGACTGTGCAGTAACCTTAATCAGTGGAGACTGTGCAGTAACCTTAATCAGTGGAGGCTGTGCAGTAACCTTAATCAGTGGAGGCTGTGCAGTAACCTTAATCAGTGGAGGCTGTGCAGTAACCTTAATCAGTGGAGGCTGTGCAGCAACCTTAATCAGTGGAGGCTGTGCAGCAACCTTAATCAGTGGAGGCTGTGCAGCAACCTTGATCAGTGGAGGTTGTGCAGTAACCTTAATAAGTGGAGGCTGTGCAGTAACCTTAATCAGTGGAGACTGTGCAGTAACCTTAATCAGTGGAGGCTGTGCAGTAACCTTAATCAGTGGAGGCTGTGCAGTAACCTTAATGAGTGGAGGCTGTGCAGTAACCTTAATCAGTGGAGGCTATGCAGTAACCTTAATCAGTGGAGGCTGTGCAGTAACCTTAATCAGTGGAGGCTGTGCAGTAACCTTAATCAGTGGAGACTGTGCAGTAACCTTAATCAGTGGAGGCTGTGCAGTAACCTTAATCAGTGGAGGCTGTGCAGTAACCTTAATCAGTGGAGACTGTGCAGTAACCTTAATCAGTGGAGGCTGTGCAGTAACCTTAATCAGTGGAGGCTGTGCAGTAACCTTAATCAGTGGAGACTGTGCAGTAACCTTAATCAGTGGAGGCTGTGCAGTAACCTTAATCAGTGGAGGCTGTGCAGTAACCTTAATCAGTGGAGACTGTGCAGTAACCTTAATCAGTGGAGGCTGTGCAGCAACCTTAATCAGTGGAGGCTCTGCAGTAACCTTAATCAGTGGAGGCTGTGCAGTAACCTTAATCAGTGGAGGCTGTGCAGTAACCTTAATCAGTGGAGGCTGTGCAGTAACCTTAATGATTGGAGACTGTGCAGTAACCTTAATGAGTGGAGACTGTGCAGTAACCTTAATCAGTGGAGGCTGTGCAGTAACCTTAATGAGTGGAGGCTGTGCAGTAACCTTAATCAGTGGAGATTGTGCAGTAACCTTAATCAGTGGAGGCTGTGCAGTAACCATAATCAGTGGAGACTGTGCAGTAACCTTAATCAGTAGAGGCTGTGCAGCAACCTTAATCAGTGGAGGCTGTGCAGTAACCTTAATCAGTGGAGGCTGTGCAGTAACCTTAATCAGTGGAGGCTGTGCAGTAACCTTAATCAGTGGAGGCTGTGCAGTAACATTAATCAGTGGAGGCTGTGCAGTAACCTTAATCAGTGGAGACTGTGCAGTAACCTTAATCAGTGGAGACTGTGCAGTAACCTTAATCAGTGGAGGCTGTGCAGTAACCTTAATCAGTGGAGGCTGTGCAGTAACCTTAATCAGTGGAGGCTGTGCAGTAACCTTAATCAGTGGAGGCTGTGCAGTAACCTTAATCAGTGGAGACTGTGCAGTAACCTTAATCAGTGGAGGCTGTGGAGTAACCTTAATCAGTGGAGACTGTGCAGTAACCTTAATCAGTGGAGGCTGTGCAGTAACCTTAATCAGTGGAGGCTGTGCAGTAACCTTAATCAGTGGAGGCTGTGCAGTAACCTTAATCAGTGGAGACTGTGCTGTAACCTTAATCAGTGGAGGCTGTGCAGTAACCTTAATCAGTGGAGACTGTGCAGTAACCTTAATCAGTGGAGGCTGTGCAGTAACCTTAATCACTGGAGGCTGTGCAGTAACCTTAATCAGTGGAGGCTGTGCAGTAACCTTAATCAGTGGAGGCTGTGCAGTAACCTTAATCAGTGGAGGCTGTGCAGTAACCTTAATCAGTGGAGGCTGTGCAGTAACCTTAATCAGTTGAGGCTGTGCAGTAACCTTAATCAGTGGAGGCTGTGCAGTAACCTTAATAGGTGGAGGCTTTGCAGCAACCTTAATCAGTGGAGGCTGTGCGGTAACCTTAATCAGTGGAGGCTGTGCAGTAACCTTAATCAGTGGAGGCTGTGCAGTAACCTTAATCAGTGGAGACTGTGCAGTAACCTTAATCAGTGGAGACTGTGCAGTAACCTTAATCAGTGGAGGCTCTGCAGTAACCTTAATCAGTGGAGGCTGTGCAGTAACCTTAATCAGTGGAGGCTGTGCAGTAACCTTAATCAGTGGAGGCTGTGCAGTAACCTTAATCAGTGGAGACTGTGCAGTAACCTTAATCAGTGGAGGCTGTGCAGTAACCTTAATCAGTGGAGGCTGTGCAGTAACCTTAATCAGTGGAGGCTCTGCAGTAACCTTAATCAGTGGAGGCTGTGCAGTAACCTTAATCAGTGGAGGCTGTGCAGTAACCTTAATCAGTGGAGGCTGTGCAGTAACCTTAATCAGTGGAGGCTCTGCAGTAACCTTAATCAGTGGAGACTGTGCAGTAACCTTAATCAGTGGAGGCTCTGCAGTAACCTTAATCAGTGGAGGCTGTGCAGTAACCTTAATCAGTGGAGGCTGTGCAGTAACCTTAATCAGTGGAGGCTGTGCAGTAACCTTAATCAGTGGAGACTGTGCAGTAACCTTAATCAGTGGAGGCTGTGGAGTAACCTTAATCAGTGGAGACTGTGCAGTAACCTTAATCAGTGGAGGCTGTGCAGTAACCTTAATCAGTGGAGGCTGTGCAGCAACCTTAATGATTGGAGACTGTGCAGTAACCTTAATGAGTGGAGACTGTGCAGTAACCTTAATCAGTGGAGGCTGTGCAGTAACCTTAATCAGTGGAGGCTGTGCAGTAACCTTAATCAGTGGAGATTGTACAGTAACCTTAATCAGTGGAGGCTGTGCAGTAACCTTAATCAGTGGAGGATGTGCAGTAACCTTAATCAGTGGAGACTGTGCAGTAACCTTAATCAGTAGAGGCTGTGCAGTAACCTTAATCAGTGGAGGCTGTGCAGTAACCTTAATCAGTGGAGGCTGTGCAGTAACCTTAATCAGTGGAGGCTGTGCAGTAACCTTAATCAGTGGAGGCTGTGCAGTAACATTAATCAGTGGAGGCTGTGCAGTAACCTTAATCAGTGGAGACTGTGCAGTAACCTTAATCAGTGGAGACTCTGCAGTAACCTTAATCAGTTGAGGCTGTGCAGTAACCTTAATCAGTGGAGGCTGTGCAGTAACCTTAATCAGTGGAGGCTGTGCAGTAACCTTAATCAGTGGAGGCTGTGCAGTAACCTTAATCAGTGGAGGCTGTGCAGTAACCTTAATCAGTGGAGGCTGTGCAGTAACCTTAATCAGTGGAGGCTGTGCAGTAACCTTAATCAGTTGAGGCTGTGCAGTAACCTTAATCAGTGGAGGCTGTGCAGTAACCTTAATAGGTGGAGGCTGTGCAGCAACCTTAATCAGTGGAGGCTGTGCGGTAACCTTAATCAGTGGAGGCTGTGCAGTAACCTTAATCAGTGGAGGCTGTGCAGTAACCTTAATCAGTGGAGACTGTGCAGTAACCTTAATCAGTGGAGGCTGTGCAGTAACCTTAATCAGTGGAGGCTGTGCAGTAACCTTAATCAGTGGAGACAGTGCAGTAACCTTAATCAGTGGAGGCTGTGCAGTAACCTTAATCAGTTGAGGCTGTGCAGTAACCTTAATCAGTGGAGGCTGTGCAGTAACCTTAATAGGTGGAGGCTGTGCAGCAACCTTAATCAGTGGAGGCTGTGCGGTAACCTTAATCAGTGGAGGCTGTGCAGTAACCTTAATCAGTGGAGGCTGTGCAGTAACCTTAATCAGTGGAGACTGTGCAGTAACCTTAATCAGTGGAGGCTGTGCAGTAACCTTAATCAGTGGAGGCTGTGCAGTAACCTTAATCAGTGGAGACAGTGCAGTAACCTTAATCAGTGGAGGCTCTGCGGTAACCTTAATCAGTGGAGGATGTGCAGTAACCTTAATCAGTGGAGACAGTGCAGTAACCTTAATCAGTGGAGACTGTTGGGTTATTTTCGTTCTTCGTGATCGTGGCGTTTTTCTGTCAAGTGAATCGTTTTGTTCTTTTTTATTTGACGTAAATCGTGTTGATGACGCTGTCGGTGAATCATTTTCAGTCAAATTTATTTAATGTTCTTTTGGTAACTGTATTTCGTCTTAACGTTCGTCATGATATCTGTATTTTGTCTATTGTTTGTAAAGCTTAACGTCATCAGTTCCTAATTTAAAGTTGGATATATTACCGCTAATATTAACAGACGAAGCTCGGTTAAACATGTTTGTATTTTATTAACAGACGAAGCTCGGTTAAACATGTTTGTATTTTATTAACAGACGAAGCTCGGTTAAACATGTTTGTATTTTATTAACAGACGAAGCTCGGTTAAACATGTTTGTATTTTATTAACAGACGAAGCTCGGTTAAACATGTTTGTATTTTATTAACAGACGAAGCTCGGTTAAACATGTTTGTATTTTATTAACAGACGAAGCTCGGTTAAACATGTTTGTATTTTATTAACAGACGAAGCTCGGTTAAACATGTTTGTATTTTATTAACAGACGAAGCTCGGTTAAACATGTTTGTATTTTATTAACAGACGAAGCTCGGTTAAACATGTTTGCATTTTATTAACAGACGAAGCTCGGCTAAACATGTTTGTATTTTATTAACAGACGAAGCTCGGTTAAACATGTTTGTATTTTATTAACAGACGAAGCTCGGTTAAACATGTTTGTATTTTAGCGCACCTGTTAAGTTCTCGTCTACGTTCAACTGATTTTTTTTCCATTTATTTTCCTCATAAATTTCCACAGAATGTTTCATGAAAGGAAATTAAGCTTATTGAGTAACAAAACTCTTCAACAGGAAAGCCTCCTTGTTGATCGATATGCAGATGCTCTGCTTGTACTGCCGTAATCTGTTTGTATTGTCGTAATCTGTTTGTACTCTCGTAATCTGTTTTATCTTTTACGGCATATACCGGATATTGAATCTATTCCTGAGTAAAAAGTTCAAACGATGATCCTACACGTGATGACATCACACGGAGATTAGCATACGGTATGAACTTGTGATATCAACTTGATAATCTAGATATGAAAGGGTAACTACCTACAGTACGCTGACATCTATTTTGCCTATATTGATATGTGTATCGGATATTGTTTTTGTAATGATCAAGACAATGGAATTGGAGGGTATGTTGTTACATAAATATATACTGTGAAAGTACTTTTATTCGTTGGCACAAATTTTCGTGGTTTCTACAAAATGTATTGATCCATGGCTTCTTGAATTCGTGGTTTCAAGCATTACAGGTAACAATTAACGGGAAAATTGTATTTCGTTGGATTTTAATTTCCTTGGTTTAAGTGACGAATATTAGAACTCCACGATTAATAGTGATTTCACAGTACATATTATTTTAAGAACAATTCACGCTTTTCCTGTTTTTTTTCCGATTATTCAAATAAGCAATTATTTCAATATGTATTTAATTAATAGAGATGATTTTTTTCAGTCATTTTACAGTAATTAGACGAACAATTTTCCGAGCCGATATTCGAATGATATTTAGTCTCAAGACTGGTATTTTTCGCAAATACCCCTCCCAATATGATATATCTGTTTAATTACACCGAATATTATTTAGAACACTGGTTAAATAAATAATACTTTTTATTTGTCGTTTTTGAACTGCAGTAATCGTACAGCACTTAGACTGCATACTTTGTGGATGTTTTTGTGCTACATGATAACACATCTTCCATTATCTCATCAATATTGGCATTATCGACATTACCGTATCTTTCACAGCCGCCACAGTTTTCGTCTGACATTTTTTTACTACTTTACTGCCTTACGTTTACATCGGAACTCTTCCGGGTTTCAAATTTGATTAATCACGTTACCTTACGTATAAAGGTACAGAAGAAATATTCTGATTGAATTTGGCGGTTGAAGTCACGAGAGGGTAACAAAAGTGAAATACGTTTCGCAAATACCACAGTACAGAGGGAAAATAGTTAAATCCTCATGCAAATACCCCGGCAGCGGTAAAAATGAACGAAATTAATCCTAAATATGAAAATACACGAAAAATACACCAATCAAAATCCAGGATTCTTATATAAGGTGCAAATATGCGCAACACTCCGGAAAGGCACAAAGAACCCCACATTAATATCAGTTTTTAAGCCTCGTACACAAAACTTTACATCTTAAAACAATGCACTAATATTGTCTGTCTATTTCTGTAAGGGGATGTCGTGGTCTTGATCGTATGGTAGTTGGATTTATAACTACATGTCCAATCAGTCCCTATAAGTTGTGAGTTCAAATCCCGCTCATGGTGAGGTGTACTTAATACAACATTATCTGATAAAGTTTGTCAGTCACTTGCGGCGGGTCAGTGGTTTTGTATGGGTAATCCGGTTTCCTCCACCAATAAAGCGGACAGCCACGATATAGCTAAAATTAAAATATTGTTGAAAGTGGTGTTAAACACCATTACCATAATTCTCTTCGCATGGTTCATTCACAGAAGGAACATAGTTGAGTTTTGAAAATGAAATTGTGGTTTCCTATTAATAGTATAATGTTCAAAATAAAGGTTGGAGAATATCGCATGGGCAATCAAAAATGAACAATCCAGAGAAACTGGCGACAAAGGGTACACAAGACGAAGAAAAGCAAAAACACAACACACTATGTGTTGGACACCACTATAAGTAAACAAACACATTTAACATAAACAAGACATGTGGCCTCCTACAAACAACGGGATGTAAGAACGAACCTAACATCATTGTTATGCAAAAATCGTAACGGACATCACAAGACGGAACTCAGAATGTAAAGACACATAATAGGATAACACAAAACACTTAAGAGCAACACTGACCTCATCAAGATCATGGAATGAACATGAGGTGCTTGCGAAGGGTCAGCAGTTTCCGTTCTGATATAAGACATCCGCTGTGCTGCTCATTTATATAGTCAAATCCGGTAAAAAGTAATGAATAATAAAAAAAAATAAAACAATTAATAAAATATCGTTTAAGCTAATCCCCTATTATGTTTCTTCAGGATATACTTATATACTTAATTATTGTTTAGGTAGGATATGATGTTAAACCGCATCGGTAGTGTAATAATTCACGTGCTCTCGAGTGTTGTATATCGTAGACTATACAATTGGTATTTATTGCTTCTCCCCTAAGTAAAAAGAATTGAAGATATCAAAGGGGTAATCAGAATCCGTATATCGAAGAAGAACAGACAACGCAATGGCCAATAGAAAAAGTACAAAAGTACAAACAACGATCTACAAAACATACATATAAAACTAAAGATCGAGTAACACGAATCCCACTAAAAACCGGGGATGAACTCGAGGGCAACGATCTACAAAATGCCAAACGGCGAACGATCTACAAAACATACCAACAAGACTAACGATGGAGTAAAATTGGTATTTGTTACTTCTCCCCTAAGTAAGAAGAGTTTGAAGATACCAAAGAGGTAATCAGAATCCGTATATCGAAAAAGAACAGACAACACAATGGCCAATAGAAAAAGTGCAAAAGGACAAACAATGATCTACAAAAGGAGAGTTTGAAGATACCAAAGGAGTAATCATAAACCGTATATCGAAGAAGAACAGTCAACACAATGTTCAATAGAAAAAGTACAAAAGGACAAACAACGATCTACAAAACATACATATAAAACTAAAGATTGAGTAAAATAAGTATTTGCTACTTCTCCCTTAAGTAAGCTTAGCTTTTGTAATTATGTCAGTGTGTCCATTACCACACAACCTAGGGTCACCATATTTGGTTCACACAGTGATCTTTGAAGAAACATGTCCGCTAGGCATGTGTCACTCGACCTTGGCCTATTGTTCAATTTCTAAAGTTGCAAAAACTTTTCGTGGCCATTATCAAACAAGCTCTACTCGCCATATTTCATTTGGTCCACATATCGATGAAGGAATTTATTCATATATTATCTAAACAGGAATTGCTTACCCTTTTAATAGAAGTAAATGTACGAAGTCAGGGGAGTAAACAGCCAGTGTGCTAAGGGTATCAATTATGCCTGTACGAAGCCAGGGGAGTAAACAGCCAGTGTGCTAAGGGTATCAATTGTGCCTGTACGAAGCCAGGGGAGTAAACAGCCAGTGTGCTAAGGGTATCAATTGTGCCCGTACGAAGCCAGGGGAGTAAACAGCCAGTGTGCTAAGGGTATCAATTGTGCCTGTACGAAGTCAGGGGAGTAAACAGCCAGTGTGCTAAGGGTATCAATTGTGCCTGTACGAAGCCAGGGGAGTAAACAGCCAGTGTGCTAAGGGTATCAATTGTGCCTGTACGAAGCCATGGGAGTTAACAGCCAGTGTGCTAAGGGTATAAATTGTGCCTGTACGAAGCCAGGGGAGTAAACAGCCAGTGTGCTAAGGGTATCAATTGTGCCTGTACGAAGCCAGGGGAGTTAACAGCCAGTGTGCTAAGGGTATCAATTGTGCCTGTACGAAGCCAGGGGAGTAAACAGCCAGTGTGCTAAGGGTATCAATTGTGCCTGTACGAAGCCAGGGGAGTAAACAGCCAGTGTGCTAAGGGTATCAATTGTGCCTGTGCGAAGTCAGGGGAGTAAACAGCCAGTTTGCTAAGGGTATCAATTGTGCCTGTACGAAGCTAGGGGAGTAAACAGCCAGTGTGATAAGGGTATTAATTGTGCCCGTACCATGCCAGGGGAGTATACAGCCAGTGTGCTAAGGGTATTAATTGTGCCTGTGCGAAGTCAGGGGAGTAAATAGCCAGTGTGCTAGGGTATCAATTGTGCCTGTACGAAGCCAGGGGAGTAAACAACCAGTGTGCTAAGGGTATCAATTGTGCCTATGCATTTAAGTTTAAGATTAGAAATTTTTCAGACAATGTGGTATTTTTGTTTTTTTGCTTTATTGTATATAACTATGTTTTACGTCTACAGACAATCAAAGAATGAGGGAATCTAATTTCATCAAAAACACTGAAGATGACACAGATGACACAGATGACACAGCGCCAAGTAAACTAAAGAAACGGAAGCTGCTATCAAATTTCATTTTCTTGTGTTGTATATGGCTCTTCAATTTTACGGCGTTTAGTGGGCTACAGAATTTGCAGGCTGCTATAAATGCAAGTACTGGAATCCTATCCTTAGCTGCAGTCACTATAGGCGGGGTGATATCATGTAGTATTGCCCCGGAAATAATATGCTGTATCGGTTCTAAAGGAGCTCTAATAATTTCATGTTTTTGCCAAATCGTTTACGTCGTGGCTAATTATTACCCAGAACCTTACGTACTTATAACCTCAGGTGGAATTACCGGATTGGGGAGTGGATTAATGTGGACTGTTCAGGGATGTTACATAACATCAATAGGATACGATTATCACAAACTCACAAATGAAACACTCGATGCAGTATTGAGTAAACTGTTTGGAATATTTTTCATGTTTTTTCAGAGCACACAGATTTGGGGAAATCTCATTTCTTCTGTTGTTTTCCAATATCAAAATACATCTCTCACGTTTTCAAATGATTCTTTTTGTGGATCTAAATTCTGCCCATCCAACATCATGTTAATTAATGGCGGAACCGGAACCGGAAATGACACAATGGAAGAGGTTACCTCCCCTGTTCCGTCATACGAGATTATTTTGATCAGTATATATTTAGTATTTACAATTATTTCACTTTTTATTGCAATATTTGCATTAAGACCCATACAATCGTCAATGGCCGAAAAGAATACAACGTTGAAAAAACAATTTGTGTCCAGTTGGAGATTATTAGTGGCGGACCTGAATATTTTACTAGTTTTGCCAATATTTTTGTATGCAGGCATCGAACTTGTAGTGATGTACGTACAGTATACAACGGTGAGTTCTATACTGATTTTACTGAACACTTCGTAATCACGATTTCTTATTCTAAGCATATCATTCAAAAGTAATTCTATGAAAAAGCTTATATAATCGTAAAGGAACACATTTTCTTGAATTTCATGGATGGATCGATCGATGGATCAATCAATCAATCAATCAATCAATCAATCAATCAATCAATCAATCAATCAATCAATCAATCAATCAATCAATCAATCAATCAATCAATCAATCAATCAATCAATCAATCAATCAATCAATCAATCAATCAATCAATCAATCAATCAATCAATCAATCAATCAACTTACGAATACAACGACATTAAGGTGTTTTTCTTTTATTGCGAACAGCACTTATACATCGCATAATTTCATTGTATTTAAATTTTTTATATTTGGAAATGCGAAGCCCACGAAAATTGGGATTAACGAATTTGTGTTCTTTCGCGACAAGTCTATTTCATTTATGTTAAGATCGATTCACATGGGAGGAGCATGACAGTCATTACACAGAATGAACCCCTGCACGTCCGTTCTTATGGTGAAACGCGTAGTTGATTCGTTCCACCCAACCAATGGTCGCCCATTGCGAAAGGATTGTTCCCCACAGCGGTGAAATACGAGGGGTCCTCTCGGGCGGTGCAATAATGGAAATTGCAAGCGCGTCAAACAAATGAGGCTTTAACAGCGTTTCTGTCAAAATGAACATCGTGTATACTTTCAACATTTACTAAATAATAGCAGTTATATATGGATTGGTAGCACATCGCCATCTATCAACCATTTTCACTGCAACAATCCAAGCACCCGCCCATATGACCGCCTCATTTACATTGTTTTACCTTGATGCTTGTAAATTAGCTCTCGTCATAAAATACTGTTCAAATTAGATTAAGCAACAATCAATCAATCAATCAATCACTTTATTTGCAGACTTGCAGCAAATCGACCATTTGCGGCATTTTAATTCAGATTTTGGCTAGAATCCCCATTATCAATCATGATATTAACTCTTTATTCTCTACCAACGATCAGTGTGTTAGCATTTTACTATGATCCGTCAAATTGAACTGAATAAGTGGGTTAGGATTTTGGTGCTTAGCTTCATTTTCAGCAATATTTCAGCTATATCATGGTGGTCAGTTTTATTGGTGGAAGAAATCGGAGTTCCCAGAGAAAACTACCGACACGCGGCAAGACACTGGCAAACTTTATCACATTAAGTTGTATCGAGTACACTTCGTCATGAGCGGGATTTGAACTCACAACATTAGTGGTGATGGGCAGTGATTCCACAGGTAGCTGTCAATTCAACTAGTATACGATCATGACCATGAAGGAAAGTAAAACAATGTCAATGAGGTCGTATAAGAATGCAACTGTGCATTAAACCAACTCTGCTCGTAGAATGGCATTACATTTCTGCGGAATGATTGATGTCTTTTCAAAACGAGCAATGGCTCGTATGTACTCATAAAGAGTAATTGTTGGTGTGTACTCAAAGTGAGCTATGGCGTTATATACTCAAAATGAGCTATGGTTGTATGTACTCAAAATGAGTTGCTGTTGTATGTACTCAAAATGAGCTAGTGTTGTATGTACTCAAAATGAGTTGTTGTATGTACTCAAGATGAGTTATTGCTGTATGCACTCAAAATGAGCTATGGTTGTATGTACTTAAGATGAGTTATTGATGTATGTCCTCAAAATGAGTAATGGTTATATGTGCTTAAAATGAGCTATAGTTGCATGTACTCAAAATGAGCTATGACGTTATGTACTCAAAATGAGTAAATGTCGATGTGTACTCAAAATGAGTAATGGTCGTATGTGTTTAAAATGAGCTATGGTTGCATGTACTCAAAATGAGCTATGACGTTATGCACTCAAAATGAGTAAATGTCGGTGTGTACTCAAAATGAGTAATGGTTGTATGTACTCAAAATGAGTACATTAAATATTAAATCGGAGTTTGGGTTTGGTTGATAGCCTTTGCGTTTATATCGTTACTTTCATCATGTTGTCAGCTATGTTATGTTGACTACCAAACAGTGAGTGAGTGATTTTTGCTTCACCTCAATTCAGCCAATTTTCAGAGTTGGATTTTTATAGTGCTAGCTCACAGAAACAACAGTCCGCGGGTAGACATGTAGCTCCACTCGGACACATTATTCTGATTCCGAGCCAACCAATCTTTACTCTTCCTCCTTAATGCTGCGTGCTTAGCGGAAAGGCAACACATACCAATTTCATAGTCTTTGATTTGACCCGACCGGGGCTCGAACCCACGATCCACCGTACTCGAGGCAAACACGCTAACCATTACGCCACCGATGCGTTGACTACCAAACACATTGAGGAGGAAAGACTGGACAGGAGAAATCCCAGTCCTTTGGTGAATATCTTGGTAGGTATTACTGGTAACCATCGGCCACCCAGGCAGGTCCTTAGCATAATTAGGAGATCTAAACAGTTTTAAGGGACCGTACACATATACTTTATATCTTAAGACTTTGCACTAGTATTGTCTATTTCTGTGAGGGGCTGTCGTGGTTGTGATCGTATGGCAGTTCGATTTATAACTATCTATGCAATCAGTGCCTATCACCACTAACGGTGTGAGTTTGAATCCCACTCAGGCGAGGTGTACTCGATACAACATTATGTGATAAAATTTGTCAGGGACTTTTGGCTGGTCAAAGGTCTTCTCCGGGAACTCCGGCTTCCTCCACCAATAAAACTGACCACCACGATATAACTAAAATATTGTTGGAAGTGGCACTAAACACCATAACTCTAACCCCCTAAGCAAGTTTGATTTCTAAATGGGTATATAGTAATCTCGCTTTTAGATCATCAGTCATAAGCCTAAGCAGTCTGAGTTATCTTAAGTTCTGATGTTGCATACATGTACATGTATAACTAACCAATAATGTTTTTTTTTTCAGTCTTTTGTTGCCTGTAAAATTGGTTTTGAATGGATTGGATACACCATGCTTTGCTTTGGTATCTGTGACACAATTGGTTCCCTATTTTTTGGAATTCTGGGTAAATACACTGGACGAATACCGTTGTTTCTACTCGGAACATTGCTGAATCTCGGAACCATCTGTTTGATGAGATTTTGGATGATGACGGATTATGCGTCTTATGTGCTATTTTTTATCATACCTTCTTTGTGGGGTATTTGTGACGCCATATGGTTGACGCAGAGTCAAGGTAAATATCTTTTTTCGTTCATGGCGAGGTGTACTCGATACAACATTATGTGATAAAGTTTGCCGATGACTTGCAACAGGACGGTGGTTTTCTCCTGGTCCTCCGGTATCTGAAATATTGTTGAAAGTGGCGTCATACACCATAAACAAACAAACAAGCCAAAATAGCATATGGCACATCATCTGCATGTGTTTTTTACCTAGAATATTTCTGTACATCAGGATCATGCTTAAAGCACAACTTAGGGAAAAGAAGAGGGATTCTGTTTCGAATATTGTGAATATTGAAGAATTATTTTATTATTTGCCCAGATAGCAGATACAAAAACCTGCCATGCGAATCAAAACAAAACAAAAAACCAGTAGTTACAGCCCCATTCGTTACAAAATAAGCAGGTAAGCGACAATATATCTGCCGTTAATCAACTCCTGTACATCACAAATGAATTTGGTAGAGCTTTGGATGAAGGTAAGGAAGTGAGAGTTGTCCTTTGCGATATAAGTAAAGTATTTGACCGAGTTTGGCATAAGGGATTACTTCGTAAGCTTGAATCATTAAGATTAGAGGATCATTATTATCTTGGGTGAAAAACTACTTGTCTGAAAGAAAACAACGTGTCATAATTAATAATTCAACTTCCAGTTGGCGTGACTAAAATGCTGGTGTTACCCAGGGATCGATTTTAGGTTCTCTTTTGTTCATTGTTTTCATAAATGACATACTGACCGATATTAATTCGACTATTAAATTATTTGTCGATGACACTTGTCTGTACTTAATTGTAGACTACCAAAAAAAACAGCACAAACACTCAATAATGACCTAGTGAAATTACATGCATGGTCTACAAAATGGCTGGTAAATTTTAATCCACAGAAAACTGAAACCATGACTGTCTCTCGAAAATTAAATAAACCCCATCAACCTAACCTTATTATGAATAATACTATCATTAGTACTGTTACTGAACATAAACACCTTGGACTACAATTTTCTGACGATGATAATTGGAATAAGCATATTGACATGATAATTAAAAAAGCATTCTCACGTGTTAACATTTTAAGGAAATTCAAATTTATACTGGATCGGAAAACTCTAGAAACAATTTATATTACTTTTATGAGACCATTACTAGAATATGCGGATGTTGTTTGGGATACCAAGACTCAAATACTAATTAACAAACTAGAAAATGTTCAGGTTGAGGCTGCTAGAATCGTGACTGGGGGTACCAGACTTGTATCATTAAGTAATCTATATATTGAAACCGGGTGGGAAAATTGAAAGATAGAAGGGAAAGGCATAGAACGATTCAATTTTATAAGATGTCAAATAATCTAACTCCTCAATATCTTAGTAACTTAATTCCGCAAAATTTCGGCATGATCCATGACCACAATACTCGTCATACCTCACGTATTCCTCCAGTACGCACTCGAACATCGCTCTGCGCAAGCTATTTCATACCCTCCAGTGTACAACTATGGAACCAACAGCCAGCAAATATTAAATCAAGCAGATCTGTTCAGATAATTAAATCAAATCTTCAACCCCAAAACAATACTAAACCCATTTATTATTATATTGGTACTCGACTGGGGCACATTTTACACGCTAGGCTGCGTATGCAATGCAGCTCTCTCAATCATCACTTATTTCGTAAAAACATTGTAAATTCCCCATTCAGTCAATGTGGGGCAAAAGAAACCACGGCCCATTTTCTGCTACATTGTTCCCGTGACAATGCAAGAAGACTGAGATATATTCACACCATTAATTTACTAATTAACTTAAATACGGATTTATTATTGTTTGGCTCTACAGACTTAACGAATACCCTAAATACATATATATTCTCAAACATGCAGAAGTTCATCACAAGTAGTAAGCGATTCACCTCTTAACCATATTCACACAACTTAAACATGTTTAAAAAAAAGAAAAAAAAAGAAGCACCTGCACCTTTGCACTTCATTTGTTTGTTTCGTTTTATTTTTTGTTCTTACTAAAGCACACCAAATAACAGTGACAACGACTGATTAACACTTGATTAATTCTGAATACACTTCTACCTTTCGATACTAATTAAACCTTGAACACCAGATAACATCAGGGATACGGATTAGAATAAGTATAACCGTTTGTTTCCGAATCCTATTGATTAATTTAAATGTCTATATAATTTATATGTGTATTATCATAATGTGTAATATTGAATTAATTAATAAAATATGTTTATACTAATATATCCTACCAACAACATGCGTCGGACAGGAACAAAATTAAAAGAGCAAAGCTTTACGACAAAAGAGATGATTTCAATTTTCCCATTGTGAACTTTCCATTTATATGTAGCAACATTCCAGCAGCACCTCCATATGGAGTATATATCTCTCAGTTGATATGATATTCCAGAGCTTGTGGTTCCTAGAAGGATTTCCTTGATAGAGGGTTGCTGCTAACAAGGAAGCTACTGAACCAATGATTCCTCTGGGTTAAGTTGAAGTCATCACTTCAAATTCCGCTTACAGAGAGATTAAGCTATTTCATGGAAATCACAAATCCGCCTGTGAAATCTGTTTTATCCTAGTTTTCTTCCCGTTTTATTAACGTTCACTTACACCATATCATTCACGCAAAATAGATACCAAACAAAAGGCCACAATTCCATGTAATTGTACAATAAAATGAATGAATATAGCAAAGCATAACACGCACTCTCGTAAAAAACTACAGTGAGGCCAGGTTTTACGGTTATAAACATTTCAAGTACGATTTCTGTACGCATACTACAAAATTATCCAATCAGAATAAAGTATTTATCTGAGTGATCTGATTGGCTGTTTTTATTTTCGAGCACGAGACCAGGTCTTACGGTGGAAACACTTTCGAGTACACATTTCGTACCGGTACATTTGGTCAGGTACTCCAAGATCGTCCAATCAGATCACTGTATTTATTGGATACATCTTTCTGATTCGACGCTTTTCGAGGACGAGATCAGAATCCGTACTGAAAAGTTTTAAGAAACTCTTAAGTATTGAATACTCTGAATGAGTTTACATACTATAACGAAGAAGAAGAATGTTAGGTCGTCTATTTTGAAAAATGTGCTTCCTGTTCTACAAATGGTAACCAATCGCTATATCCTAATATACAAAGTCTGTGTAGTAGTACACAATTGAACGGAACAGACAGTGTTTTAATATACACATCCGATACATGCTTAACAGAGTTATTTTGTTGTCCTATTATGTGTCTTTACGTTCTGAGTTCCGTGTTCTGATGTCCGTTACGATCTCCGCATATCAACGATGTTTGGTTCGTCTTACCTTCAGTTGCTTGTTTATTTACGTTATTTGTGTTTGCTTACACATAGTGGTGTCCAACACATATTGATTTGTGGCTTTGGTATATTTTTCTTCGTCTTGTGTACCCTATTCTGCCAGTTTCTCTGGATTGTCCATTTTTGATGGCTTCTTCGGTGTTCTCTAACGTTGACTTATCCATTGGTCTAATCCTTCAGTTAGCTGGTAAATTCAACAACTGTGCGATACTTTCAATTTATTTAGCACTGTTGGAACAGCGTGTCATAACAATATTTGCTACTGTTGTTTTTCAGCATTGGTAGGGACAGCGTTCCATTAAATGTACTTCGTATTGTTGTTTTTCAGCAGTGGTAGGGACAGCGTTCCATAAAAGTTACTTCGTATTGTTGTTTTTCAGCAGTGGTAGGGACAGCGTTCCATAAAAGTTACTTCGTATTGTTGTTTTTCAGCAGTGGTAGGGACAGCGTTCCATAAAAGTTACTTCGTATTGTTGTTTTTCAGCATTGGTAGGGACAGCGTTCCATTAAATGGACTTCGTACTGTTGTTTTTCAGCAGTGGTAGGGACAGCGTTCCATAAAAGTTACTTCGTATTGTTGTTTTTCAGCAGTGGTAGGGACAGCGTTCCATAAAAGTTACTTCGTATTGTTGTTTTTCAGCAGTGGTAGGGACAGCGTTCCATAAAAGTTACTTCGTATTGTTGTTTTTCAGCAGTGGTAGGGACAGCGTTCCATAAAAGTTACTTCGTACTGTTGTTTTTCAGCAGTGGTAGGGACAGCGTTCCATAAAAGTTACTTCGTATTGTTGTTTTTCAGCAGTGGTAGGGACAGCGCTCCATAAAAGTTACTTCGTACTGTTGTTTTTCAGCAGTGGTAGGGACAGCGTTCCATAAAAGTTACTTCGTATTGTTGTTTTTCAGCAGTGGTAGGGACAGCGCTCCATAAAAGTTACTTCGTACTGTTGTTTTTCAGCAGTGGTAGGGACAGCGTTCCATAAAAGTTACTTCGTATTGTTGTTTTTCAGCAGTGGTAGGGACAGCGCTCCATAAAATTTACTTCGTACTGTTTTTTTTCAGCATTGGTAGGGACAGCATTCCATAAAAATCCAGAACCAACCTTCGCCATCTGTATAATGTTTCAAGCAATTGGGTCTGCAATAGCTTTCATGTATAATATTTATCTTTGCGAATCAGTAAAGCTATATATAGTAACTGTGACCATGATTGTATCCGTCATTTTGGTGTTTTATTTAGAAATAAGAATAAAACATAAACAAACGTCAATGGTAAAACACGGAGGATTTCCGAATAGAACTTCCATAGAAGACAAATTTCTAAAAGATGATGACATTGATATCAGGTTGGAAGAATATGAGGAATAGACAATGTGAATAGTTTCAATCATGTGTTACCGTGTTCGATCATGTATTGTCCGCACTGATATATAATCCGGCCGTTTCTTTTACCAAGCGAATTTTCGGAAAAAGTCAAGCTTGTATGTAATATCATCGGTAGCATTTCGACAGGCTATGTTGAATAATGTGTGTGGGTGTGTGTGGTTATTCATGAACACATAACGACGTCGTGATCGTGATCGTATGGGAGTTCGAACCCCGTTCATGTCGAGATGTATTCTATACAACATTATATGATAAAGTTTGTCAGGGATTTGTGACAGGTCGGTGGTTTTCTCCCAGTACTCCAGTTTCCTCCAGCAATAAAACTGACCACCACGATATTATTCAAATATTGTTGAAAGTGGCGTTGAATACCATAAGCGATCAAATGAGCCTAGACAGGATAGTTGTCGATATACTGGTAGTACTAATTGTCACATCTGGCTTTTCGATGCTTTATCATTGTTATTAATTAAATAACTATTACAAACATGTAAATATATTAATGAAGTTTTCCATTCGTTCACCTCATTTTACTATGCACTGAACCGCATCGGTGGTGTAATGGTTAGCGTGCCTGCCTCGAGTGCGGTATATTATGGGTTCGAGACCCGATCGGGTCAAACCCAAGACTATGCAATTGGTATGTGTTGCTTCTCCGCAAAACACATAGCATTAAGGAAAAACAGTAACGATGGGTTGGCTGGGAATCAGCATAATATGTCCGAGTGGGCCGACATGTCTATCTGCGGACTGTTCCATCAGTGAACTAGCGCTATGAAAATCCAACAAAACGTGTTGGTCTAATACAAAGCGGTCCTCATCATCATCTCATTGAAGATTAGCTTGTTCTCACAATGATATTGGTGAAAATGTTGAGTTGACGTTAAACAACAAACACTCACTTATTTTACAATGTTGTATTCAACTTATAGTGCGTAGTGATCAAAGTGTTCTGTTGTGTTCACTATACAGTCAAAACTTCCCATGAAGTCACCTCTATTAAGTCAAAACTTCCCATGCAATCACCTCTATTAAGTCAAAACTTCCCATGCAGTCAACTCTATTAAGCAGTCACCTGTATTAAAAGGTGACCATTTTCATGTCCTGTCATAGAAAATTTATATGAATTGAACCTCTTTTAAGAGGTAACTTGTCTTAAAAGACCTCCTTTTCTTTGTCCTGAAAGTGACCTCTTAATACAGCTTTGATGGTATATATATTTTCTGTGGACTATATGATATTAAATTCTAGAATGGTTGCACAGAAAAATACAATCAATATCATGATGATGATTTATATTTTGACAGAAACACTTCTTCATCTGCTTTACAGGGGCCTTCTTGGTTGTGATCGTATGGCATATAAATTTACACCTACCTGTGCAATCAGTGCATATCACCTCTAAAGTTGTGATTTCGAACCCCGTTGATGACGATGTGTATTCTATACAACATTATGTCACTGACAAACTTTATCACATTAATGTTGTATCGAGTACGATGATGACCACGATGGTCCTTATATTTTCACTGTGACTTTTTATTAGGATAAACTGTGTTATCCAGCTTCTAATTCTGTTCGGAATTAAATATATTAGAATTAAAACAGATACACGTAAGCGTTCACAAAACAGATTGTCAAACCTATTATCAGCTGATTATATGTAGCTAGGTTTAGAAATGTGTGTATCTGGAGACACCCAACCAGACTTTAATTTAATTTATCTACCTTTATATCGTTATTTGTATATAAAGTGTGGACAACATCACAGAGAATCAATGATCTCTAAAGAGGATCAATGACCCCTAAAGAGAATCAATGACCCCTAAAGAGGATCAATGACCCCTAAAGAGAATCAATGACCCCTAAAGAGAATCAATGACCCCTAAAGAGAATCAATGACCCCTAAAGAGGATCAATACCCCTAATCACCCATTTTGGATGATCTAATAACCGATCTCCTTCTATAGCAGCATGTCTGGAAATGAAGAAGGATTGTCTAAGTGAATCCCTTGATACGGCGTTTTAATTAATATACATATAAAATGAAGAAGGATTGTCTAAGTGAATCCCTTGATACGGCGTTTTAATTAATATACATATAAAATGAAGAAGGATTGTCTAAGTGAATCCCTTGATACGGCGTTTTAATTAATATACATATAAAATGAAGAAGGATTGTCTAAGTGAATCCCTTGATACGGCGTTTTAATAAATATACATATAAAATGAAGAAGGATTGTCTAAGTGAATCCCTTGATACGGCGTTTTAATTAATATACATATAAAATGAAGAAGGATTGTCTAAGTGAATCCCTTGATACGGCGTTTTAATTAATATACATATAAAATGAAGAAGGATTGTCTAAGTGAATCCCTTGATACGGCGTTTTAATTAATATACATATAAAATGAAGAAGGATTGTCTAAGTGAATCCCTTGATACGGCGTTTTAATTAATATAAATATAAAATGAAGAAGGATTGTCTAAGTGAATCCCTTGATACGGCGTTTTAATTAATATACATATAAAATGAAGAAGGATTGTCTAAGTGAATCCCTTGATACGGCGTTTTAATTAATATACATATAAAATGAAGAAGGATTGTCTAAGTGAATCCCTTGATACGGCGTTTTAATTAATATACATATAAAATGAAGAAGGATTGTCTAAGTGAATCCCTTGATACGGCGTTTTAATTAATATACATATAAAATGAAGAAGGATTGTCTAAGTGAATCCCTTGATACGGCGTTTTAATTAATATACATATAAAATGAAGAAGGATTGTCTAAGTGAATCCCTTGATACGGCGTTTTAATTAATATACATATAAAATGAAGAAGGATTGTCTAAGTGAATCCCTTGATACGGCGTTTTAATTAATATACATATAAAATGAAGAAGGATTGTCTAAGTGAATCCCTTGATACGGCGTTTTAATATACATATAAAATGAAGAAGGATTGTCTAAGTGAATCCCTTGATACGGCGTTTTAATTAATATACATATAAAATGAAGAAGGATTGTCTAAGTGAATCCCTTGATACGGCGTTTTAATATACATATAAAATGAAGAAGGATTGTCGAAGTGAATCCCTTGATACGGCGTTTTAATTAATATACATATAAAATGAAGAAGGATTGTCTAAGTGAATCCCTTGATACGGCGTTTTAATTAATATACATATAAAATGAAGAAGGATTGTCTAAGTGAATCCCTTGATACGGCGTTTTAATATACATATAAAATGAAGAAGGATTGTCTAAGTGAATCCCTTGATACGGCGTTTTAATTAATATACATATAAAATGAAGAAGGATTGTCTAAGTGAATCCCTTGATACGGCGTTTTAATTAATATACATATAAAATGAAGAAGGATTGTCTAAGTGAATCCCTTGATACGGCGTTTTAATATACATATAAAATGAAGAAGGATTGTCTAAGTGAATCCCTTGATACGGCGTTTTAATATACATATAAAATGAAGAAGGATTGTCTAAGTGAATCCCTTGATACGGCGTTTTAATTAATATACATATAAAATGAAGAAGGATTGTCTAAGTGAATCCCTTGATACGGCGTTTTAATATACATATAAAATGAAGAAGGATTGTCTAAGTGAATCCCTTGATACGGCGTTTTAATTAATATACATATAAAATGAAGAAGGATTGTCTAAGTGAATCCCTTGATACGGCGTTTTAATTAATATACATATAAAATGAAGAAGGATTGTCTAAGTGAATCCCTTGATACGGCGTTTTAATATACATATAAAATGAAGAAGGATTGTCTAAGTGAATCCCTTGATACGGCGTTTTAATTAATATACATATAAAATGAAGAAGGATTGTCTAAGTGAATCCCTTGATACGGCGTTTTAATTAATATACATATAAAATGAAGAAGGATTGTCTAAGTGAATCCCTTGATACGGCGTTTTAATTAATATACATATAAAATGATGAAACATAGACTAATAAAAAATAAAATATCAAATTTAATGCGTACGAATCTTTCCGGGATAGGATAAAGATAGGAAAGCCAAGTAATTTAAAAATTTGGGAGCAATAAAAACCAAAGGGCCTAAACACGATAGCCAAAAGCGGCTAAGATCACCAATGTCCGATGGGTCAATGAGAGTGGTGAACGATGCTTGTGGAATGTCATTCGAGATACTGAGTAACCGTGGGGCTCATTTCTGCTAATGTTTTTTTATCCGGTTTATTTAGCAAATTTCGCAATCGTCGTTCCATTTCATGCCAGGCGTGATCAATTGGTCAGAGATCGGAAGAAACGGTAGGCCATTGTAAACACTAACATTTCTGCTGGCGGACTATTAGTACCCGAGGATATCATCCGCCCAGAAGTCAATGCTTCAGAACTGTGGCGGACTATTAGTCCCCGAGGATATCATCCGCTCAGAAGTCAATGCTTCAGAACTGACATGGTTTATCAGATATATTTATTACCGAAATGTACAGTACCTAAATAATGTAATTATTGATCAAACTAATAGGGTTGTCCTCCCTCAGGCATAGGTGACCATAACCAATTTTGACTAACCGGTTTATGCCCATTGGGTTTATTGCTCCCAAAAGAGCTATATTCTTCTGAATAAAAAAAAACGAAAGTTACAGAACACAGTCAGAATGGTTAAAAAATGAGGATGGAGATGGAAAAGAAAGAAGAAGAGTTTGAAGAAACCAAAAGGATAATCAGAGCCGTAAATCGAAGAACAGACAACACAATGGCCAAACAAAAAAGGACAAAGGGACAAACAACGATCTACAATACATACATATAAAACTAAAGAACGAGTAACACGAACCGGGGTTTCAGATATTTCCATTGATTTTTAGTTATTTTGTTATCTAATGAGAACCATCCCTGATTATTGTCCTGCCTTGTTTTTCCATCTTATATCTTGGTTCAAATAAGTGCTAGAGAATACCGAAGGAGCAATCAAAATGAACAACATAGGATACACAAGACGAAGAAAAACAAAATAAAAACACAACACAATATGTGTTGGACACCACAATACGAAACAAACACAAATAACGTAAATAAGACATGATCCACCCTCACAAAAAACCGGATGTAAAGACGTATCGAACATCGTGTTTATGCGGAAATAAAACTCACAGAATTATGAGAAATCTCCGTGTGAAGTTTTATTTAAATATTTAATACCATAAATGACAATATAAAAGTGTTTAATACAGATATCTTAATAGCTGTTTGTTTTATCAGATTAATTATTTAAATCAACAGTTAAATACTTTAAAATAATCTTATAACAACTGATATTGTAATTATAGGTGTACATGGTTGTATTGACTGACATAAGTAGTTATAAAACCTGTCTAATATGAAAGAAGTACATTTGAATAAATAAAACTATGGATCATTAGATTTATCAAGTACTGGATTAATTATTAAAACAAACTTTGTAAGTTCACATGAACCATACATTAATTCATCCATTTCCTGTAATAAAAACGTATATATCTAATATAGCCTGTGTCTTGTAATAGGAGGTAACTGCTTACCCTTCACGAGCCCGCGGGTTCATCCCTGGTAGGGGGTAGCTGCTTACCCTTCACGAGCCCGCGGGTTCACCCCTGGTAGGGGGTAACTGCTTACCCTTCACGAGCTCCCGGGTTCACCTCTGGTAGGGGGTAATTGCTTACCCTTCACGAGCCCCCGGGTTCACCCCTGGTAGGGGGTAATTGCTTACCCTTCACGAGCCCCCGGGTTCACCCCCGGTAGGGGGTAACTGCTTACCCTTCACGAGCCCCCAGGTTCACTCCTCGTAGGGGGTAACTGCTTACCCTTCACGAGCCCCCGGGTTCACCCCTGGGTTTTGGTGGGTTTTGTCTTGCTCATCTGTTAGTTTTCTGTGCTGTTTTGGGGGGTTTAAGTTGTTTTTGTTTGTTTTTTGTTTTTTGTTTTTTGCTTTTTTAGTTTGTATTGTTTACCCAATATTGTCATTGTCGCTAGAATGTCCATTCTTGATTTTCCCTTCGATCCTCTTTATTGTTTATTTGGTGCACAAGACGCGTTTTTTAATCAACTTTATCAGATACCCTGAAAGTTGAAATCTTGGAAAAACAAACTATTTAGATAAATATTACAATAGTTATGACAACATCGGTGATGTAATGGTTGGGGTGCTCGTCTCGAGTGCAGTAGATCGTGGGTTCAAGTCCCTATCGGGTTAAGCTAACGACTATACAATTGGTATGTGTTGCTTCTCTGCTAAGCATGCAGTATTAAGAAGAAACAGCAAAGACTGGTTGCTTCAGAATCAGAAGGCAGATTGGTGTGGCATGTCTATCCGATGACTGTTGGTTCAGTACGCTAGCACTATAAAACAAATCAAACTAAGCTTGTTGGTCTAGTACAAAGCCGACATCATCATCATCTCATTGAAAATAAAATTCTTCTCGTCATGATATATCTGAGTAAATTTTCATAAACCACAAACTTCAGAAATGTAGAAGGAATGGGGGAAATAATAGAAATGACATTTGATGCTAGATAGAAACCACAAACTTCAGAAATGTAGAAGGAATGGGGAAATAATAGAAATGACATTTGATGCTAGATAGAAACCACATATTTAGTTTTCTGTGGCGTAACCAATGCGCCTACTTTTTTCGAAATACACAAAGGAGGTTTTTAATATGAGGGGCGTGTGTTACGTTCTACAAATACGTTTTCCACTATTGTCCACTGTAAGTAATTCCTTAATATAACATGAAAACCACATATCCCTCCACCTAGAGGGTAGCCCATAATGGCCACAAAGGTACTCAGCATTGGACCGATTCGTTACTGATCTTACTTCAACAGCTTAATAAGATTGGTGTGGCCTCGATCGTATGGTTTATTGGATTTACATATATATATATGCAAGTCAGTGCATATCACAACACACTTTTGAGTTGGAATCCCGCTCCATGTGAGGTGTACTCGATACAACATTATGTGATAAACTTTGTCAGTGACTTGCGACAGATTGGTGGTTTTCTCCCGTTTCCTCCACCAATAAAACTGACCACCACGACATGGCTGAAAAGTTGTTGAAAGTGGCGTTTAACACCATAAGGCAATTGTAACCCGATGTACCGTGCAAAAACACATATTGTTCAGAATTAAGTCCGCAATATGTTGTGTGCAAATATGTAAATGGACTATTTCAAAATAAAATAATGTTGTTTTTCAGTAACCTGACTCTGTGTATGGCCATGCAGTAGACAACAGAGATCTTTGTTTGTAATCTTACATTAACCCAAGTGTATAGTACACCTTGCAATCCTACTTTCATTCAGATGAATAACCCCACTCGGACAGGCTTACAATGCATCCAGAGATCAGGCCCATTTTATTCCTTACGGTAAGATATAATTTCTAGCTCACTCGACAAGAAAAGTCTCAAGAGGCAAAACAAGTAATCAGAGGCCGTGAATAGAAGAACGACAGACAAAACAAAAGCTAAGAGGACATAGGACAAACAATGATCTACAAAACATTACACAGAACAGGAAAACTAAATATTGAGTAACCCCAACTTCACTAAAATAACAGGGGTGAACTAAGGTTAGGAAATTACAGAATTCAGGACGTTAAAAAACTTCACTATTAAACTGAGTGATGTCTTGACGTTCTTTCCATAATGTAATTACAAGAAAGAAAATGTAATCAAATGAAGAACAATAAAAAGCAAACTGTCTATGAAAACAATAAATACCAAACTGTCTATAAAAACAATAAATACCAAACTGTCTATTAAAACAATAAATACCAAACTGTCTATAGAAACAATAAATACCAAACTGTCTATTAAAACAATAAATACCAAACTGTCTATTAAAACAATAAATACCAAACTGTCTATAAAAACAATAAATACCAAACTGTCTATAGAAACAATAAATACCAAACTGTCTATAGAAACAATAAATACCAAACTGTCTATAAAAACAATAAATACCAAACTGTCTATTAAAACAATAAATACCAAACTCTCTATAGAAACAATAATTACCAAGCTGTCTATAAAAACAATAAATACCAAACTGTCTATAAAAACAATAAATACCAAACTGTCTATAAAAACAGTAAATACCAAACTGTCTATAAAAACAATAAATACCAAACTGTCTATTAAAACAATAAATACCAAACTGTCTATAAAAGCAATAAATACCAAACTGTCTATAAAAACAATAAATACCAAACTGTCTATATAAAAACAATAAATACCAAACTGTCTATAAAAACAATAAATTCCAAGCTGTCGGAAAATTTCAAAAATATTATAGAAAAATCGTAGAAACAGAGGCAACATTTCGTGCATAAAATTAAACAATGAAATGGGGATCCACGAATTTACATATTCATGAATATGCAGCAATCGAGGATCCATGAAGAAATGTTTGAAAATACCAAAGGGGTTATCAGAAGTCGTAAATGGCGAACAGTAAAAGGACAAAAGGACAAACCACGATCTACAAAGAACTACATAAAAAGCAAATGATCCAGCAACACGAACCAACTAAAAACCGGGGGGGGGGGGGGGGGGGGGGGTACTCAGATGCTCCGGAAGGGAAAGCAGTTCCTGTTCCACATACCCGTTGTGTTATTCTTGTTACAAACCGATGATAAGTCAGGAATGAAGAAAGAACCGGATTGTGATTACAACAAATGGACATATTCGTGGTCATTAGCGTCACACGGTTAATCAAGTCCTTGATTTATGTATTCATGACAAGACAACAAACGGGGATCCATGGATTCCCGTCATCACGAAAATGCAAGTATTTCACTAATCACAGTCAAATAATTACGTAGTGTAATGCTCGTGGAGGACATCGGACCTGTTAAGATGGTTCGATTTGCGCCTCACAGTTTAAAAGGTCCAGCTGTCCGTCATAATACCATATCCGACTTTTCTAGACTGATACCATAAAATGTGCCAGGTATATTATTCTTTATTTATTTGATGAATATTACGAAATGAAATTGTACCTTTTCTATTGTAGTTTCAATAATGGAACCCATGACTTATACAGATGTAACAAGGATACGTTATACCATCCGGAATCTGCCGTGCTTGTTATGTATGCAAATCCTTTTAGTAGGTAACAAATAAAAACGTATGAGGTCGACAACGGATGGTCTTTTCGGCTAACACACTAATCTAGAAGCGTACAAGACGTTGAAAACGATTGGCCCTCTTAGCTAATTATAAAAGCCAGATTGTAGAAACCATTGGTTTCTTTAAAGGAGAACGAAATCAATTTTTGATTTGTGGTTTTACAGAATCTAGAACTAATAAAAAATGAAAATATGACGTTTTTTATGAAAATTTTACAAGGGCTGATGTTAAAGCACGTTTATATCTTATTAATTTTTAATTTCCCGCAAAACATGCAGGCTGCCATTTTTCCCTAATCAGTGACGTCACTTCATCCATTCCCATTTACCTGTTCAACTGTATCAAAACAATAGATAGTATCATTTCTGGAATTCCGTAATGGATAGAAATTCTAATGCAATGGGGTTAGTTGCATATAATTTTGAACCTGAATATTCAGAAGAAATGACGTAGTCATCAACATTCCATCGCTGATGCTTCATCAGCTTTCAATGTTTAATTTTGTACCGATCGCAATGCAATATTTGTCAAGATTTTCGATTTTCGTAAAAGCAAATTATCTGTTCAACTGAAGGAACTATTGAAATTAATCATTACCACACACATTTTCTTCAGATAAAGTCTTCTCTAATTAATTTTATAAAGAGTATAAATGGCATTACTGGCCACCCCCTTTTTTGTCACGTTTTTAATGTGGTGAATATTAGTAGAAATTAAATATAAGTTTAAGCAAGTAGCTTTACCAATTTATAAATGACGTGAAACATTTTAAGGGTTTCTATTTTTGTTTTTATTTTGAAGTTTATTCAACATTTGCAACGTATTATTTGTCCATCAGATATTCACTTGTTAGCCTGAATAGATGGATTGTCGTCATACAATCCGGGTATAATATACTTTATGTGATCTTCAATACTAGAGAGTTCCACAAGATGTCTAATCCAATTATACGGCGGGAAATTAAAAATTCATTTTTTTAATCCCCTTATACTTTTTAAGGAGATGAAATATTATCTTTGTTTGATATGAACATTACCTGAAAACAACTATACTATTGATTTTTAATTAAATATCTCGATGGTTTCGTTCTCCTTTAACTGACAAAAATAAGAAAAACATAAGAACTTCCAAAACGATTGGTCCTTTTAGCTGATTGAAAAGTCCAAACTTTATAGATCAATGGCATCCTTAGCTGACCAAAATAAAGAAACAAACAGAAAAGAGTTCTACCATCTACAGAAGTCTTCCCCACTGAAAGGTAAAATACATTAAAACAATTAGTCCAACAGTGTTTCATAAAAAAATGGACAACGCAGATACAAATACCTTGTCTTAGGAAGGGACAAATGTTGCTTTGTTCAGCCAAAAAGTTTTCTGAAACCGATATCATTGAAATGCTCGAGGTTTTGATTTACAACATATTTGTTTGGTGGACGTATTTTTCAACAGACCATCGGTATATCTATATTTATAAACTGTGCTTCTCTTATTACCGACTTTTTCTTTATTGGTAGGAGGCAGACTTCATACAAGGGCTTCTCAATACCAATAACAAGAAGATCCTTTAATTTCACGTTTCGCTATATAGATGATGTTCTTTTACTAAATAATAATTGTATTGATCACATCTATCCCATTGACCTTCAAATAAAGGATACAACAGATAGAGATAGGTCTGCTTCACTTCTTGACCTACACCTCGAAATTAACAGTGATGGCCGATTAAGAACGAAACATTACGTCAAACGAGATTATTTCAATTTTCCAATTGTGAAGTTCCCATTTATATGTAACAAGAGTCCACCAGCATCTGCATATGGAGTATATATCTCTCTGTTCATTCCATATTTCAGGGCTTGCGGTTCCTGTCAGGCTTTACTTGATTGAGAGCTGCTGCTAACAAGGATTCATATTGGTTAAGTCGTCACCTTGACTACGGGATCCCAGCGTCACTATACTAATGTCGTAAGAACATCTCGATCATTTCCTCATTCATGACGTACCAGCGGGTCTGTAACAAGGGAACATGACGGGTACAACATGGGTAGCAGGAACTGCT
Source organism: Bathymodiolus septemdierum (assembly GCA_963383655.1). Lineage (NCBI taxonomy): Eukaryota > Metazoa > Mollusca > Bivalvia > Mytilida > Modiolidae > Bathymodiolus > Bathymodiolus septemdierum. The sequence goes on from OY726527.1 coordinate 55,284,223, forward strand.
TACCGTCCGGAGCACCCGGTTTCACTCCCGGTTTGTAGTGGGGTTCGTGTTGCTCGATATTTAGTTTTCTGCGTGATATTGTGTAGATCGTTGTTTGTCCTTCTGTCTTTTTTTCACTTGCCCATTGTGTTGTCTGTACCTCTTCGACTTACGACTTCTGATTACACCTTTGGTATCCTCACATTTGTCTTCAGCCTTCTTGGCCGATTTGTTAAGCTCTAGATTTTTGTCATATGACCACAAGTTTGAGGTCACTTGTGCGTGTTTGAGATACCAGTCGCAAGTGTAAATGTTCAAAAAAAACTCTCGAGTGATTCACTGATCAGTTTATTAGGAGATGTACTGGGTTGCTTTCCTCTCCAAATAAGTTTGGTAGTCACGGTATCAACAACACCATCTCATGGTTATAACAGTAACATAATTTGGTGTGATATTCATTATCGTTTAGTGTTCCGAAGTGTAAATACATATTAAAACCCTTCGATTTCTCTGTTTCAATATATTCCTCTTCTATTGTAAGCCATCATGTTCTGCGAATGAACCCGTTGTGGTGTACAAATTTATATAATATTATCATCGAATTATATGTAGCTAGTCGACAATATAGCCAAATTCAACAAAACGTTCCACTGAACATGTGTTTGGTATTTGCAGTATACTCAATAGCAAGTCCCTTTTACTTGGTTTAAATAGCAAGACACCAAAGGCATAATCAGAAGCCGTAAATCAAAAGACAAACAATTCAATGACTAAATGAAATAGGAGATAAACAACATATTAAACAATGGTCCACCAAACATTGCACAAAAACAACTTCTACTGTCAAAGTGCCCCGAATGTTTCTGCTCGAGTATTGGCACCCGTTGTCTTCCTCATGATATTAATATGGTGGTGTTAATTTCTTTGTCAGATAGATAGTATATTGTTAAAAGTAAGATCAATCTCTCTTAAGACATGTTTTTTAAATAGACGTGTGTATACTAATATCCACTTAATTACTCTTGTTTTTTTGTTGCACATGCTATTTTTGAAGTTGAAATGTTTTTTTGTTCTATTAAATGACATTATTAATAAAGATTTACACTGACTGACATATACTTGTTTAAGATATGATTTGTAAAGAGCAATATGTACATTTATAAAAAAAAATCCTATTTACCATCTGTTATTCAGTAAGTTGTCAAATTGTTTTTTCTCATCAAACCACGTCACAAGTAGAGCATTAGTGTCCCTAAAACGAGACAGATATCAACTGAATATCTCGTCTTTGGATAATACCACGACCTTTGCACGAAATAGAACGAGAGTTTGAAGATACCAAAGGGGCAATCAGAATCCGTATATCGAAGAGGAACAGACAACACAATGGCCAAAAGAAAAAGTACAAAAGGACAAACAACGATCTACAAAACATACATATAAAACTAAAGATCGAGAAACACGAACCCGACTTAAAACTGGGGGTGAACTCAGGTGCTCCGGAAGGGTAAGCAGTTCCTGCTCCACTAATGCCTGTATTATCAACATAATTCGTCTAGCATAGGGTAATGTTTATCCTCTTAATGGTCGTGTGTTTTCGTCGTATATTTTGAGAAAAGAACACTTCTAAATATGTGCTTTTCATATGTAGGATATTTTGAAGCGCCCCCAACACTATGTGAAGTTTGTGATGGCAAAGATTATGACAGCGTGTTAATTGCCAAAGGTAAGACGTAGCTATAGTGCATGGTGTATATAAACGCTAGAGAAAACCGAAGGGTCAATCAAGAATGGATAATGCAGATACATTGAAAACAGTACTAGTGGGCACACAGAACACAGGATGAAGACAAAGCAAAATAAATAATCAACCACAACGCAACATAAAACAAACTAAAAAGATGAGCAACACTGGCCAGATAAAAAGAGTTATCCCCCGTTCTTGCTCATCCTAGTACAACCGCAGATGTCTCTGGATAATAGCCACATTAATCAAAATTAGATGTTTTCAGTACTCTGGTAACAAAAATCCACACAGAAAAGAACGTTAATTTTTATGTATCACCGGGTGTACCATATATAATTGTACGGACTGACCTTTTATCTAAAGGCTTTTTCTCCAGCCCGAAATGTGTTGTCACACTAAGCAAAACAACATACTACTTTTATTTACATGAAAAATCGGTAATCTTTATTCATATTTTAAGCAAAATGTCGTTTGAAAAACTGCTATTTTTTCTATTCATTGGGCGACAGAATTAAGTAAATCATAGCCTCCCTCACAAATAAAGCGTTAAATGGTAATTCTCTGATGTGATGTAATTTGGAAGTGATTTGTACCATGTCGTTATTTTCTCCTGGTACCCTGGTCTCCCCCAGCAATATAAGTGACAGCTGATATAATTAAACTCTCGTGAAGTTTCGTGTTGATACATAGCAAAATGGGAGATAATAAACGGTGTAGATAATGTTTACCTTACAACAACCAATTGTAACAGTCTATACTGCAACAATAAAAATAGTCGGTGACTTGCGGCAGATCGGTGGTTTTCTCAGGGTATTCCGATTTCCTTCACCAATAAAGATGACCGCCACGATATAACTGAAATATTGTTAACAGTGGCATTTAACACCATGTACTGCAACTGATCTTTTACCAGGAAGCGGCGTGAATTTTGACCCCTGCATTGTCTGAGTTGTCTAACAGCAATTTAGCTTAAACATTTCAATTAGAAAAAAACTAACTAATACCTAATATACAGACTCCATATTCATTGTGACATACAAACTGTACTTTTACCAAAAAGGGGCGTGGCATTCTCTATATACGATGTACTGAATTATGACCCCTGCATTGTCTGAGTTGTCTAACAGCAATTTAGCTTAAACATTTCAATTAGAAAAAAACTAACTAATACCTAATATACAGACTCCATATTCATTGTGACATACAAACTGTACTTTTACCAAAAAGGGGCGTGGCATTCTCTATATACGATGTACTGAATTATGACCCCTGCATTGTCTGAGTTGTCTAACAGCAATTTAGCTTAAACATTTCAATTAGAAAAAAACTAACTAATACCTAATATACAGACTCCATATTCATTATGACATACAAACTGTACTTTTACCAAAAAGAGGCGTGGCATTCTCTATATATGACCCCCCATTGTCAGAGTTAATAAGCATTTAATGCTAAACAATTCAATTTGATAGCCAACTAATACATAATTCACAACATTTATACTCATGGTGACATCTATATCAATGATTCAGGACTACTTTAATTAAACATCTTATACACTTAGTTAATATTCCTAACGTAAAAGTCTTATATAGGGGCCGTCGTGATCCTGATCGTAATGTAGTTGGATTTACCACCTGTGGAATCAGTGCCTATCACTACTAACGATGTGAGTTCGAATCCCGCTCATAGCGAGGTGTATTCGATGCGACATTATGTGATAAAGTTTGTCAGTGACTTGCGACAGGTTTCCTTCACCAATAAAACTGATCACCATGATATAACTGAAAAATTGTTGAAAGTGGCGTTAAGCACCATAAAACAAGCTAAGCAAAACCTGATGTAATATATGTATGTATTTTCTTCTTCAGATGATGCATAATTCAAGTCAAATTAGAGGTATTACATGATCAACGACAACACTTGTTTTTCCTACAATGAAATCGTAAATATCAAATGTAGTGCGCAAACGCGTTTCAGGAATAACCATCATCGGGTAGTTGAAGCATCTAGATACACAGTACTGCATTAATATAACTTAAGTGTTGTTGTCTCAGTTTATATATAATTATATTACCGTTGTATGATAACTATTTTTAAGCATGTTTTTAAGTATATTGAAGACTCCAATTTACAGATTTACAGTTGTCTAAAATTATTCAAGGAACCAACACACATTTCTAAAAGTATTTCTTTTGCTTTCTTTTCTATCATTTATAATATCTACCGATGATTTTGTATATACACACTCTTTCTTTATTAATCTCTATACATAATATATCATTTCATTTGTGAATCCTAACACATATTGTAAATTAGAAAAAGTCATGTCCGATGTCAATTTGTTTTATTTAACAAATAAAGTATGTTTAAATAAACCGTTGCACACCTCAGGTTTCTACCTAAATATATGTTATCACAATTAGCCATCGGTTCACTCCTATTAATGATAAGGTAAAAGGCCGTATTGGTCGTGATCGCATGGTAGTTGGATTTATAACTACTTGTACCTATCACCACTAACGTTGTGAGTTCGTATCCCGGGCCCGGGTGGCTCAATGAGTTAGGTTGTTGGTTACCTAGCAACTCATACACGCCAATCACCAATACGGCGTGGATTCGCGCCCGGCTTTTTAAATTACAAAAAGGGTGCACTCGACTCGCAGCCACAAGTGATAAAGTTGCTTGCCCATGGTCGGTGATTCTCTCCGGGTATTCCGGCTTCTTCCAGCATTGAAACTGGTCGCCATGATATAGCTGAAATATTGCTGAAAGTGGCGTTAAAACACCAAAAATCAATCAGTCAATGGATTCCCACTCATGCGAGGTGTACTCGATACAACATTATTTAATAAAGTTTGTCAGTGACTTGCGATAGGTCGGTGATTTTCTCCGGGTACTCCGGTTTCCTCCATTAATAAAACTGACAGCCACAATATAACTGAAATATTGTTGAAAGAGGCTTTAGATACCATAACATTTACCCTAATCCTGTGCTTTTATCTATTATATTTTTTTTTTCAGCTTTTCCTGTGCCGTCTGAGGTTAAGGTTACCTCTTAAATGTAAAATAATTTACCCCTCTATGTAATGCCAGATTCCCACAAGGGCCATTTGTATTGCCTGCAATTTTTTTTTCTAAATACATACAGTTTATTGTACAAACTCCTGATTTATAATAACCTAAGTAGCCCAGGGTAGCTCACTTAGGGCTACTGATTGCTTACAAACTCATTTGTACAGGGAAAAAACAAATGAGCATATCTTATTTAAAAAAGATCCCTTTATTTGTTGCAACATACACACACGTTTTGAAAAATGAGCTATTTAACGATTGTCTGCAATTTTTAACATGAACATGTTTTGGAAATCTCCATTTCTATCTTCTTTTTTTTTAGAAAAAATATTAAACGTTTGATACATTCTATACGATCAGTTTATGATATAAAATATATATTTAATAAATGATCGAATTGATAAATTAATCTTTGTCTGTCTGAAAGTAATGGTGGACATTCATTAAAGATGATTTTTTAAATTCATTTCAGATGAGATTCCGGGTGAGCATTGATATATATAGAATATAAAGCTTTATTAATTGCTAACTACCACAAAGACCGGTTTGAAAAGTACAAACAGGGATGAGTTACTTGACGGACAGAACTTACAATGACAGAACACAGACAAGAATACACATAATGATCTGAAAAACATACAACAGAAAACTAAGATTTTTAAACCGGATGCGAACCCATATGCGAACCCATGTGCTTAGCAATGGGTTTATTTGTATAAACAACAACCAAATAGTGAATATTGAAAATAATAGATACTTTAAAGAAACCGAATACTGAGGAAGTAATGGAGGAGGAGTATGATCTCTGTTCAAGAAAGACATTTTGGTTTGACAAATCGCAGTTCACGGGACTTAAGTTCGACTGAATTCATCATGAAAAATATGGCGTCAAATGTTGATCTACTTCATCCACACTAGTGTTGATTCTTGTGTTAACGAGGATGCTTACACTATTGAGAACAAAGAGCTGAGAGAGAGAGAGAGAGAGAGAGAGAGAGAGAGAGAGAGGGAGAGAGAGAGAGAGGAACACATTGAAAGAAAAATCTAGAACATAAAATCATGTTGACTGAAAACGATTAACGAACAATGTCCTCAACACGATTAGCTGAAAATAAATAACAGACGAACACGAAACATGGGAAAGGGAAATTCATGATCAGGAAAAATGCAAATAACCAATGAATCCCCTCAATATTCGAGTTAACCGTGATAAAAAAGCTAATTGCTACTACAAGCTTCTCAAATTATAAATTCGAGTTATCCAGGAAAACGACTTATCAGAATTTTATTATCTGGGTGCACGCCTGATTAACCCCTCATTAACCCCACCACAAGTTTAAGTACATCCTAATTCTTTGCACTTCGATTGAAGGTTGTAGTCTATCAGAGTTCGTATTAAGTGATGGTTGTGGTTGGATATATTCTCCCAACCAATCAAATTAACATTCGATCTCCTCATATGCCCCCATCTCTTTCTTCTTTGTCGCTATCACATAGCGACAAAGGCAAACAAAATGGGATAAATGAGATCTAATTATAATTAGGTTGATTGTCCAACATTTCTGTTTAATGTTTTATCATCAGCAAAGAATGCTATTTCTTGACCAAGAATATTTGACTATACCATAAATATAACAAAATGTTCCACAGCTAAGATGCTTGATTATTTGTAGAATACTCCATAGTAAGTCACGTTCATATGGGTGAATAGCAAGACACCAAAGGGATAATCAGAAGCCGTAAATCACAGAACACTAGAAAGATGAACAAAGCGGATCCTATCAAAAATACAACACAGAAAACTAGAAAGATGAACAACGCGGATCCCATCAAAAAAACAACACAGAAAACTAGAATGATGAACAACGCGGATCCCATCAAAAACTCAACAAAGAAAACTAGAAAGATGAACAACGCGGATCCCAACAAAAACACAACACAGAAAGCTAGAAAGATGAACAACGCGGATCCCACCAAAACTCAACACAGAAAACTAGAAAGATGAACAACGCGGATCCCACCAAAAACACAACACAGAAAACTAGAAAGATGAACAACGCGGATCCCATCAAAAACACAACACAGAAAACTAGAAAGATGAACAACGCGGATCCCACCAAAAAAACAACACAGAAAACTAGAAAGATGAACAACGCGGATCCCAACAAAAGCACAACACAGAAAGCTAGAAAGATGAACAACGCGGATCCCACCAAAACACAACACAGAAAACTAGAAAGAAGAACAACGCGGATCCCACCAAAAACCCAACACAGAAAACTAGAAAGAGGAACAACGCGGATCCCATCAAAAACACAACACAGAAAACTAGAAAGATGAACCACGCGGATCCCACCAATAACACAACACAGAAAACTAGAAAGATGAACAACGCGGATCCCATCAAAAACACAACACAGAAAACTAGAAAGATGAACAACGCGGATCCCACCAAAAATACAACACAGAAAACTAGAAAGATGAACAACGCGGATCCCAACAAAAACACAACACAGAAAGCTAGAAAGATGAACAACACGGATCCCTCCAAAACACAACACAGAAAACTAGAAAGATGAACAACGCGGATCCCACCAAAAACAAAACACAGAAAACTAGAAAGATGAACAACGCGGATCTCACCAATAACACAACACAGAAAACTAGAAAGATGAACAACGTGGATCCCACCACAAACACAACACAGAAAACTAGAAAGATGAACAACGTGGATCCCACCACAAACACAACACAGAAAACTAGAAAGATGAACAACGCGGATCCCACCAAAAACACAACACAGAAAACTAGAAAGATGAACAACGCGGATCCCACCAAAAACACAACACAGACAACTAGAAAGATGAACAACGCGGATCCCACCAAAAACACAAAACAGAAAACTAGAAAGATGAACAACGCGGATCCCACCAAAAAACAACACAGAAAACTAGAAAGATGAACAACGCGGATCCCATCAATAACACAACACAAAAAACTAGAAAGATGAACCACGCGGATCTCCCCCAAAAAACAACACAGAAAACTAGAAAGAGGAACAACGCGGATCCCACCAATAACACAACACAGAAAACTAGAAAGATGAAAAACGCGGATCCCATCAATAACAAAACACAGAAAACTAGAAAGATGAACAACGCGGATCCCACCAATAACACAACACAAAAAACTAGAAAGATGAACAACGCGGATCCCACCAATAACACAACACAGAAAACTAGAAAGATGAACAATGCGGATCCCATCAAAAACACAACACAGAAAACTAGAAAGATGAACAACGCGGATCCCACCACAAATACAACACAGAAAACTAGAAAGATGAACAACGCGTATCCCACCAATAACACAACACAGAAAACTAGAAAGATGAACAACGCGGATCCCACCAAAAACACAACACAGAAAACTAGAAAGATGAACAACGCGGATCCCACCAAAAACACAACACAGAAAACTAGAAAGATGAACAACGCGGATCCCACCACAAATACAACACAGAAAACTAGAAAGATGAACAACGCGTATCCCACCAATAACACAACACAGAAAACTAGAAAGATGAACAACGCGGATCCCACCAAAAACACAACACAGAAAACTAGAAAGATGAAGAACGCGGATCCCACCAAAAACACAACACAGACAACTAGAAAGATGAACAACGCGGATCCCACCAAAAATACAAAACAGAAAACTAGAAAGATGAACAACGCGGATCCCACAAAAAGCACAACACAGAAAACTAGAGAGATGAAAAAGGCGAATCTCACCAAAAACACAACACAGAAAACTAGAAAGATGAACAACGCGGATCCCACCAAAAACACAACACAGAAAACTTAAATGATGAACAACGCGGATCCCACCAAAAACACAACACAGAAAACTAGAAAGATGAACAACGCGGATCTCACCAAAAACACAACACAGAAAACTAGAAAGATGAACAACGCGGATCCCATCAAAAACACAACACAGAAAACTACAAAGATGAACAACTCGGATCCCACCAATAACACAACACAGAAAACTAGAAAGTTGAACAACGCGGATCTCACCAAAAACACAACACAGAAAACTAGAAAGATGAACAACGCGGATCCCACCAAAAACACAACACAGAAAACTAGAAAGATGTACAACGCGGATCCCACGAAAAACACAACACAGAAAACTAGAAAGATGAACAACGCGTATCCCACCAATAACACAACACAGAAAACTAGAAAGATGAACAACGCGGATCCCACCAAAAACACAACACAGAAAACTAGAAAGATGAACAACGCGGATCCCACCAAAAACACAACACAGAAAACTAGAAAGATGAACAACGCGGATCCCACCACAAATACAACACAGAAAACTAGAAAGATGAACAACGCGTATCCCACCAATAACACAACACAGAAAACTAGAAAGATGAACAACGCGGATTCCACCAAAAACACAACACAAAAAACTAGAAAGATGAACAACGCGGATCCCAACAAAAACACAACACAGTAAGCTAGAAAGATGAACAACGCGGATCCAACCAAAACACAACACAGAAAACTAGAAAGATGAACAACGCGGATCCCACCAAAAACACAACACAGAAAACTAGAAAGATGAACAACGCGGATCCCACCAAAAACACAACACAGAAAACTAGAAAGATGAACAACGCGGATCCCACCAAAAACACAACACAGACAACTAGAAAGATGAACAACGCGGATCCCACCAAAAATACAAAACAGAAAACTAGAAAGATGAACAACGCGGATCCCACAAAAAACACATCACAGAAAACTAGAGAGATGAAAAAGGCGAATCTCACCAAAAACACAACACAGAAAACTAGAAAGATGAACAACGCGGATCCCACCAAAAACACAGCACAGAAAACTTAAATGATGAACAACGCGGATCCCACCAAAAACACAACACAGAAAACTAGAAAGATGAACAACGTGGATCCCACCACAAACACAACACAGAAAACTAGAAAGATGAACAACGCGGATCCCACCAAAAACACAACACAGAAAACTAGAAAGATGAACAACGCGGATCCCACCAAAAACACAACACAGACAACTAGAAAGATGAACAACGCGGATCCCACCAAAAACACAAAACAGAAAACTAGAAAGATGAACAACGCGGATCCCACCAAAAAACAACACAGAAAACTAGAAAGATGAACAACGCGGATCCCATCAATAACACAACACAAAAAACTAGAAAGATGAACCACGCGGATCTCCCCCAAAAAACAACACAGAAAACTAGAAAGAGGAACAACGCGGATCCCACCAATAACACAACACAGAAAACTAGAAAGATGAAAAACGCGGATCCCATCAATAACAAAACACAGAAAACTAGAAAGATGAACAACGCGGATCCCACCAATAACACAACACAAAAAACTAGAAAGATGAACAACGCGGATCCCACCAATAACACAACACAGAAAACTAGAAAGATGAACAATGCGGATCCCATCAAAAACACAACACAGAAAACTAGAAAGATGAACAACGCGGATCCCACCACAAATACAACACAGAAAACTAGAAAGATGAAAAACGCGTATCCCACCAATAACACAACACAGAAAACTAGAAAGATGAACAACGCGGATCCCACCAAAAACACAACACAGAAAACTAGAAAGATGAACAACGCGGATCCCACCAAAAACACAACACAGAAAACTAGAAAGAGGAACAACGCGGATCCCACCACAAATACAACACAGAAAACTAGAAAGATGAACAACGCGTATCCCACCAATAACACAACACAGAAAACTAGAAAGATGAACAACGCGGATCCCACCAAAAACACAACACAGAAAACTAGAAAGATGAAGAACGCGGATCCCACCAAAAACACAACACAGACAACTAGAAAGATGAACAACGCGGATCCCACCAAAAATACAAAACAGAAAACTAGAAAGATGAACAACGCGGATCCCACAAAAAGCACAACACAGAAAATTAGAGAGATGAAAAAGGCGAATCTCACCAAAAACACAACACAGAAAACTAGAAAGATGAACAACGCGGATCCCACCAAAAACACAGCACAGAAAACTTAAATGATGAACAACGCGGATCCCACCAAAAACACAACACAGAAAACTAGAAAGATGAACAACGCGGATCTCACCAAAAACACAACACAGAAAACTAGAAAGATGAACAACGCGGATCCCATCAAAAACACAACACAGAAAACTACAAAGATGAACAACGCGGATCCCACCAATAACACAACACAGAAAACTAGAAAGTTGAACAACGCGGATCTCACCAAAAACACAACACAGAAAACTAGAAAGATGAACAACGCGGATCCCACCAAAAACACAACACAGAAAACTAGAAAGATGTACAACGCGGATCCCACGAAAAACACAACACAGAAAACTAGAAAGATGAACAACGCGTATCCCACCAATAACACAACACAGAAAACTAGAAAGATGAACAACGCGGATCCCACCAAAAACACAACACAGAAAACTAGAAAGATGAACAACGCGGATCCCACCAAAAACACAACACAGGAAACTAGAAAGATGAACAACGCGGATCCCACCACAAATACAACACAGAAAACTAGAAAGATGAACAACGCGTATCCCACCAATAACACAACACAGAAAACTAGAAAGATGAACAACGCGGATCCCACCAAAAATACAACACAGAAAACTAGAAAGATGAACAACGCGGATTCCACCAAAAACACAACACAAAAAACTAGAAAGATGAACAACGAGGATCCCAACAAAAACACAACACAGTAAGCTAGAAAGATGAACAACGCGGATCCAACCAAAACACAACACAGAAAACTAGAAAGATGAACAACGCGGATCCCACCAAAAACACAACACAGAAAACTAGAAAGATGAACAACGCGGATCCCACCAAAAACACAACACAGAAAACTAGAAAGATGAACAACGCGGATCCCACCAAAAACACAACACAGAAAACTAGAAAGATGAAGAACGCGGATCCCACCAAAACACAACACAGACAACTAGAAAGATGAACAACGCGGATCCCACCAAAAATACAAAACAGAAAACTAGAAAGATGAACAACGCGGATCCCACAAAAAACACATCACAGAAAACTAGAGAGATGAAAAAGGCGAATCTCACCAAAAACACAACACAGAAAACTAGAAAGATGAACAACGCGGATCCCACCAAAAACACAGCACAGAAAACTTAAATGATGAACAACGCGGATCCCACCAAAAACACAACACAGAAAACTAGAAAGATGAACAAGCGGATCTCACCAAAAACACAACACAGAAAACTAGAAAGATGAACAACGCGGATCCCATCAAAAACACAACACAGAAAACTACAAAGATGAACAACTCGGATCCCACCAATAACACAACACAGAAAACTAGAAAGTTGAACAACGCGGATCTCACCAAAAACACAACACAGAAAACTAGAAAGATGAACAACGCGGATCCCACGAAAAATACAACACAGAAAACTAGAAAGATGAACAACGCGGATCTCACCAAAAACACAACACAGAAAACTAGAAAGATGAACAACGCGGATCCCACCAAAAAACAACACAGAAAATTAGAAAGATGAACAACGCGGATCCCATCAATAACACAACACAGAAAACTAGAAAGATGAACAACGCGGATCCTACCAAAAACACAACAGAGAAAACTAGAAAGATGAACAACGCAGATCCCATCAAAAACACAACACAGAAAACTAGAAAGATGAACAACGCGGATCCCACCAAAAACACAACACAGAAAACTAGAAAGTTGAACAACGCGGATCTCACCAAAAACACAACACAGAAAACTAGAAAGATGAACAACGCGGATCCCACCAAAAACACAACACAGAAAACTAGAAAGATGTACAACGCGGATCCCACCAAAAACAAAACACAGAAAACTAGAAAGATGAACAACGCGGATCTCACCAAAAACACAACACAGAAAACTAGAAAGATGAACAACGCGGATCCCACCAAAAACACAACACAGAAAACTAGAAAGATGAACAACGCGGATTCCACCAAGAACACAACTCAGAAAACTAGAAAGATGAACAACGCGGATCCCACCAAAAACACAACACAGAAAACTAGAAAGATGAACCACGCATATCCCATCAAAAACACAACACAGAAAACTAGATAGAAGAACAACGCGGATCCCACCAAAAACACAACACAGAAAACTAGAAAGATGAACAACGCGGATCCCACCAATAACACAACACAGAAAACTAGAAAGATGAACCACGCGGATCTCCCCAAAAACACAACACAGAAAACTAGAACGAGGAACAACGCGGATCCCATGAATAACACAACACAGAAAACTAGAAAGATGAAAAACGCGGATCCCATCAATAACACAACACAGAAAACTAGAAAGATGAACAACGCGGATCCCACCAATAACAACACAAAAAACTAGAAAGATGAACAACTCGGATCCCACCAATAACACAACACAGAAAACTAGAAAGATGAACAACGCGGATCCCATCAAAAACACAACACAGAAAACTAGAAAGATGAACAACGCAGATCCCACCAAAAATACAACACAGAAAACTAGAAAGATGAACAACGCGGATCCCACCAAAAATACAACACAGAAAACTAGAAAGATGAACAACGCGAATCCCACCAATAACACAACACAGAAAAGTAGAAAGATGAACAACGCGGATCCCACCAAAAACACAACACAGAAAACTAGAAAGATGAACAATGCGGATCCCACCAAAAACACAACACAGAAAACTAGAAAGATGAACAACGCGGATCCTACCAAAAACACAACACAGAAAACTAGAAAGATGAACAACGCGGATCCCACCAAAAACACAACACAGAAAACTAGAAAGATGAACAACGCGGATCCCACCAAAAACACAACACAGAAAACTAGAAAGATGAACCACGCGGATCCCACCAAAAACACAACACATAAAACTAAAAAGATGTACACCGCGGATGCCACCAAAAACACAACACAGAAAACTAGAAAGATGATCAAGCGGATCCCACCAAAAACACAACACAGAAAACTAGAAAGATGAACAACGCGGATCCCACCAAAAACACAACACAGAAAACTAGAAAGATGAACAACGCGGATCCCACCAAAAACACAACACAGAAAACTAGAAAGATGAACAACGCGGATCCCACCAAAAACACAACACAGAAAACTAGAAAGATGAACAACGCGGATCCCACCAAAAACACAACACATAAAACTAGAAAGTTGTACACCGCGGATGCCACCAAAAACACAACACAGAAAACTAGAAAGATGAACAAGCGGATCCCACCAAAAACACAACACAGAAAACTAGAAGATGAACAACGCGGATCCCACCAAAAACACAGCACAAAAAACTAGAAAGATGAACCACACGGATCTCACCAAAAACACAACACAGAAAACTAGAAAGATGAACAACGCGAATCCCACCAATAACACCACACAGAAAACTAGAATGATGAAAAACGCGGATCCCATCAATAACACAACACAGAAAACTAGAAAGATGAACAACGCGGATCCCACCAAAAACACAACACAGAAAACTAGAAAGATGAACAACGCGGATCCCACCAATAACACAACACACAAAACTAGAAAGATGAACCACGCGGATCTCCCCAAAAACACAACACAGAAAACTAGAACGAGGAACAACGCGGATCCCATCAATAAAACAACACAGAAAACTAGAAAGATGAAAAACGCGGATCCCATCAATAACACAACACAGAAAACTAGAAAAATGAACAACGCGGATCCCACCAAAAACACAACACAGAAAACTAGAAAGATGAACAACGCGGATCCCACCAAAAACACAACACAGAAAACTAGAAGATGAACAACGCGGATCCCACCAATAACACAGCACAAAAAACTAGAAAGATGAACCACACGAATCTCACCAAAAACACAACACAGAAAACTAGAAAGATGAACAACGCGAATCCCACCAATAACACCACACAGAAAACTAGAATGATGAAAAACGCGGATCCCATCAATAACACAACACAGAAAACTAGAAAGATGAACAACGCGGATCCCACCAAAAACACAACACAGAAAACTAGAAAGATGAACAACGCGGATCCCACCAATAACACAACACAAAAAACTAGAAAGATGAACCACGCGGATCTCCCCAAAAACACAACACAGAAAACTAGAACGAGGAACAACGCGGATCCCATCAATAACACAACACTGAAAACTAGAAAGATGAAAAACGCGGATCCCATCAATAACACAACACAGAAAACTAGAAAGATGAACAACGCGGATCCCACCAATAACAACACAAAAAACTAGAAAGATGAACAACTCGGATCCCACCAATAACACAACACAGAAAACTAGAAAGATGAACAACGCGGATCCCATCAAAAACACAACACAGAAAACTAGAAAGATGAACAACGCGGATCCCACCAAAAATACAACACAGAAAACTAGAAAGATGAACAACGCGGATCCCACCAAAAATACAACACAGAAAACTAGAAAGATGAACAACGCGAATCCCACCAATAACACAACACAGAAAAGTAGAAAAATGAACAACGCGGATCCCACCAAAAACACAACACAGAAAACTAGAAAGATGAACAACGCGGATCCCACCAAAAACACAACACAGAAAACTAGAAAGATGAACAACGCGGATCCCACCAAAAACACAACACAGAAAACTAGAAAGATGAACAACGCGGATCCCACCAAAAACACAACACAGAAAACTAGAAAGATGAACAACGCGGATCCCACCAAAAACACAACACAGAAAACTAGAAAGATGAACAACGCGGATCCCACCAAAAACACAACACAGAAAACTAGAAAGATGAAGAACGCGGATCCCACCAAAACACAACACAGACAACTAGAAAGATGAACAACGCGGATCCCACCAAAAATACAAAACAGAAAACTAGAAAGATGAACAACGCGGATCCCACAAAAAACACATCACAGAAAACTAGAGAGATGAAAAAGGCGAATCTCACCAAAAACACAACACAGAAAACTAGAAAGATGAACAACGCGGATCCCACCAAAAACACAGCACAGAAAACTTAAATGATGAACAACGCGGATCCCACCAAAAACACAACACAGAAAACTAGAAAGATGAACAAGCGGATCTCACCAAAAACACAACACAGAAAACTAGAAAGATGAACAACGCGGATCCCATCAAAAACACAACACAGAAAACTACAAAGATGAACAACTCGGATCCCACCAATAACACAACACAGAAAACTAGAAAGTTGAACAACGCGGATCTCACCAAAAACACAACACAGAAAACTAGAAAGATGAACAACGCGGATCCCACGAAAAATACAACACAGAAAACTAGAAAGATGAACAACGCGGATCTCACCAAAAACACAACACAGAAAACTAGAAAGATGAACAACGCGGATCCCACCAAAAAACAACACAGAAAATTAGAAAGATGAACAACGCGGATCCCATCAATAACACAACACAGAAAACTAGAAAGATGAACAACGCGGATCCTACCAAAAACACAACAGAGAAAACTAGAAAGATGAACAACGCAGATCCCATCAAAAACACAACACAGAAAACTAGAAAGATGAACAACGCGGATCCCACCAAAAACACAACACAGAAAACTAGAAAGTTGAACAACGCGGATCTCACCAAAAACACAACACAGAAAACTAGAAAGATGAACAACGCGGATCCCACCAAAAACACAACACAGAAAACTAGAAAGATGTACAACGCGGATCCCACCAAAAACACAACACAGAAAACTAGAAAGATGAACAACGCGGATCTCACCAAAAACACAACACAGAAAACTAGAAAGATGAACAACGCGGATCCCACCAAAAACACAACACAGAAAACTAGAAAGATGAACAACGCGGATTCCACCAAGAACACAACTCAGAAAACTAGAAAGATGAACAACGCGGATCCCACCAAAAACACAACACAGAAAACTAGAAAGATGAACCACGCATATCCCATCAAAAACACAACACAGAAAACTAGATAGAAGAACAACGCGGATCCCACCAAAGCACAACACAGAAAACTAGAAAGATGAACAACGCGGATCCCACCAAAAACACAACACAGAAAACTAGAAAGATGAACAACGCGGATCCCACCAATAACACAACACAAAAAACTAGAAAGATGAACCACGCGGATCTCCCCAAAAACACAACACAGAAAACTAGAACGAGGAACAACGCGGATCCCATCAATAACACAACACAGAAAACTAGAAAGATGAAAAACGCGGATCCCATCAATAACACAACACAGAAAACTAGAAAGATGAACAACGCGGATCCCACCAATAACAACACAAAAAACTAGAAAGATGAACAACTCGGATCCCACCAATAACACAACACAGAAAACTAGAAAGATGAACAACGCGGATCCCATCAAAAACACAACACAGAAAACTAGAAAGATGAACAACGCAGATCCCACCAAAAATACAACACAGAAAACTAGAAAGATGAACAACGCGGATCCCACCAAAAATACAACACAGAAAACTAGAAAGATGAACAACGCGAATCCCACCAATAACACAACACAGAAAAGTAGAAAGATGAACAACGCGGATCCCACCAAAAACACAACACAGAAAACTAGAAAGATGAACAACGCGGATCCCACCAAAAACACAACACAGAAAACTAGAAAGATGAACAACGCGGATCCTACCAAAAACACAACACAGAAAACTAGAAAGATGAACAACGCGGATCCCACCAAAAACACAACACAGAAAACTAGAAAGATGAACAACGCGGATCCCACCAAAAACACAACACAGAAAACTAGAAAGATGAACCACGCGGATCCCACCAAAAACACAACACATAAAACTAAAAAGATGTACACCGCGGATGCCACCAAAAACACAACACAGAAAACTAGAAAGATGATCAAGCGGATCCCACCAAAAACACAACACAGAAAACTAGAAAGATGAACAACGCGGATCCCACCAAAAACACAACACAGAAAACTAGAAAGATGAACAACGCGGATCCCACCAAAAACACAACACATAAAACTAGAAAGATGAACAACGCGGATCCCACCAAAAACACAACACAGAAAACTAGAAAGATGAACAACGTGGATCCCACCAAAAACACAACACATAAAACTAGAAAGTTGTACACCGCGGATGCCACCAAAAACACAACACAGAAAACTAGAAAGATGAACAAGCGGATCCCACCAAAAACACAACACAGAAAACTAGAAGATGAACAACGCGGATCCCACCAAAAACACAGCACAAAAAACTAGAAAGATGAACCACACGGATCTCACCAAAAACACAACACAGAAAACTAGAAAGATGAACAACGCGAATCCCACCAATAACACCACACAGAAAACTAGAATGATGAAAAACGCGGATCCCATCAATAACACAACACAGAAAACTAGAAAGATGAACAACGCGGATCCCACCAAAAACACAACACAGAAAACTAGAAAGATGAACAACGCGGATCCCACCAATAACACAACACACAAAACTAGAAAGATGAACCACGCGGATCTCCCCAAAAACACAACACAGAAAACTAGAACGAGGAACAACGCGGATCCCATCAATAAAACAACACAGAAAACTAGAAAGATGAAAAACGCGGATCCCATCAATAACACAACACAGAAAACTAGAAAAATGAACAACGCGGATCCCACCAAAAACACAACACAGAAAACTAGAAAGATGAACAACGCGGATCCCACCAAAAACACAACACAGAAAACTAGAAGATGAACAACGCGGATCCCACCAATAACACAGCACAAAAAACTAGAAAGATGAACCACACGGATCTCACCAAAAACACAACACAGAAAACTAGAAAGATGAACAACGCGAATCCCACCAATAACACCACACAGAAAACTAGAATGATGAAAAACGCGGATCCCATCAATAACACAACACAGAAAACTAGAAAGATGAACAACGCGGATCCCACCAAAAACACAACACAGAAAACTAGAAAGATGAACAACGCGGATCCCACCAATAACACAACACAAAAAACTAGAAAGATGAACCACGCGGATCTCCCCAAAAACACAACACAGAAAACTAGAACGAGGAACAACGCGGATCCCATCAATAACACAACACAGAAAACTAGAAAGATGAAAAACGCGGATCCCATCAATAACACAACACAGAAAACTAGAAAGATGAACAACGCGGATCCCACCAATAACAACACAAAAAACTAGAAAGATGAACAACTCGGATCCCACCAATAACACAACACAGAAAACTAGTAAGATGAACAACGCGGATCCCATCAAAAACACAACACAGAAAACTAGAAAGATGAACAACGCGGATCCCACCAAAAATACAACACAGAAAACTAGAAAGATGAACAACGCGGATCCCACCAAAAATACAACACAGAAAACTAGAAAGATGAACAACGCGAATCCCACCAATAACACAACACAGAAAAGTAGAAAAATGAACAACGCGGATCCCACCAAAAACACAACACAGAAAACTAGAAAGATGAACAACGCGGATCCCACCAAAAACACAACACAGAAAACTAGAAAGATGAACAACGCGGATCCCACCAAAAACACAACACAGAAAACTAGAAAGATGAACAACGCGGATCCCACCAAAAACACAACACAGAAAACTAGAAAGATGAACAACGCGGATCCCACCAAAAACACAACACAGAAAACTAGAAAGATGAACCACGCGGATCCCACCAAAAACACAACACATAAAACTAGAAAGATGTACACCGCGGATGCCACCAAAAACACAACACAGAAAACTAGAAAGATGAACAAGCGGATCCCACCAAAAACACAACACAGAAAACTAGAAAGATGAACAACGCGGATCCCACCAAAAACACAACACAGAAAACTAGAAAGATGAACAACGCGGATCCCACCAAAAACACAACACAGAAAACTAGAAAGATGAACAACGCGGATCCCACCAAAAACACAACACAGAAAACTAGAAAGATGAACCACGCGGATCCCACCAAAAACACAACACATACAACTAGAAAGATGTACACCGCGGATGCCACCAAAAACACAACACAGAAAACTAGAAAGATGAACAAGCGGATCCCACCAAAAACACAACACAGAAAACTAGAAGATGAACAACGCGGATCCCACCAATAACACAGCATAAAAAACTAGAAAGATGAACCACACGGATCTCACCAAAAACACAACATAGAAAACTAGAAAGATGAACAACGCGAATCCCACCAATAACACCACACAGAAAACTAGAATGATGAAAAACGCGGATCCCATCAATAACACAACACAGAAAACTAGAAAGATGAACAACGCGGATCCCACCAATAACACAACACAAAAAACTAGAAAGATGAACAACGCGGATCCCACCAAAAATACAACACAGAAAACTAGAAAGATGAACAACGCGAATCCCACCAATAACACAACACAGAAAAGTAGAAAAATGAACAACGCGGATCCCACCAAAAACACAACACAGAAAACTAGAAAGATGAACAACGCGGATCCCACCAAAAACACAACACAGAAAACTAGAAAGATGAACAACGCGGATCCCACCAAAAACACAACACAGAAAACTAGAAAGATGAACAACGCGGATCCCACCAAAAACACAACACAGAAAACTAGAAAGATGAACAACGCGGAACCCACCAAAAACACAACACAGAAAACTAGAAAGATGAACCACCCGGATCCCACCAAAAACACAACACATAAAACTAGAAAGATGTACACCGCGGATGCCACCAAAAACACAACACAGAAAACTAGAAAGATGAACAAGCGGATCCCACCAAAAACACAACACAGAAAACTAGAAAGATGAACAACGCGGATCCCACCAAAAACACAACACAGAAAACTAGAAAGATGAACAACGCGGATCCCACCAAAAACACAACACAGAAAACTAGAAAGATGAACAACGCGGATCCCACCAAAAACACAACACAGAAAACTAGAAAGATGAACCACGCGGATCCCACCAAAAACACAACACATAAAACTAGAAAGATGTACACCGCGGATGCCACCAAAAACACAACACAGAAAACTAGAAAGATGAACAAGCGGATCCCACCAAAAACACAACACAGAAAACTAGAAGATGAACAACGCGGATCCCACCAATAACACAGCATAAAAAACTAGAAAGATGAACCACACGGATCTCACCAATAACACCACACAGAAAACTAGAATGATGAAAAACGCGGATCCCATCAATAACACAACACAGAAAACTAGAAAGATGAACAACGCGGATCCCACCAAAAACACAACACAGAAAACTAGAAAGATGAACAACGCGGATCCCACCAATAACACAACACAAAAAACTAGAAAGATGAACCACGCGGATCTCCCCAAAAACACAACACAGAAAACTAGAACGAGGAACAACGCGGATCCCATCAATAACACAACACTGAAAACTAGAAAGATGAAAAACGCGGATCCCATCAATAACACAACACAGAAAACTAGAAAGATGAACAACGCGGATCCCACCAATAACAACACAAAAAACTAGAAAGATGAACAACTCGGATCCCACCAATAACACAACACAGAAAACTAGAAAGATGAACAACGCGGATCCCATCAAAAACACAACACAGAAAACTAGAAAGATGAACAACGCGGATCCCACCAAAAATACAACACAGAAAACTAGAAAGATGAACAACGCGGATCCCACCAAAAATACAACACAGAAAACTAGAAAGATGAACAACGCGAATCCCACCAATAACACAACACAGAAAAGTAGAAAAATGAACAACGCGGATCCCACCAAAAACACAACACAGAAAACTAGAAAGATGAACAACGCGGATCCCACCAAAAACACAACACAGAAAACTAGAAAGATGAACAACGCGGATCCCACCAAAAACACAACACAGAAAACTAGAAAGATGAACAACGCGGATCCCACCAAAAACACAACACAGAAAACTAGAAAGATGAACAACGCGGATCCCACCAAAAACACAACACAGAAAACTAGAAAGATGAACAACGCGGATCCCACCAAAAACACAACACAGAAAACTAGAAAGATGAAGAACGCGGATCCCACCAAAACACAACACAGACAACTA
The DNA here is from genome assembly GCA_963383655.1 of Bathymodiolus septemdierum. NCBI lineage: Eukaryota > Metazoa > Mollusca > Bivalvia > Mytilida > Modiolidae > Bathymodiolus > Bathymodiolus septemdierum. Next base: position 55,306,342 of record OY726527.1, read on the forward strand.
GAAAGATGAACAACGCGGATCCCACCAAAAATACAAAACAGAAAACTAGAAAGATGAACAACGCGGATCCCACAAAAAACACATCACAGAAAACTAGAGAGATGAAAAAGGCGAATCTCACCAAAAACACAACACAGAAAACTAGAAAGATGAACAACGCGGATCCCACCAAAAACACAGCACAGAAAACTTAAATGATGAACAACGCGGATCCCACCAAAAACACAACACAGAAAACTAGAAAGATGAACAAGCGGATCTCACCAAAAACACAACACAGAAAACTAGAAAGATGAACAACGCGGATCCCATCAAAAACACAACACAGAAAACTACAAAGATGAACAACTCGGATCCCACCAATAACACAACACAGAAAACTAGAAAGTTGAACAACGCGGATCTCACCAAAAACACAACACAGAAAACTAGAAAGATGAACAACGCGGATCCCACGAAAAATACAACACAGAAAACTAGAAAGATGAACAACGCGGATCTCACCAAAAACACAACACAGAAAACTAGAAAGATGAACAACGCGGATCCCACCAAAAAACAACACAGAAAATTAGAAAGATGAACAACGCGGATCCCATCAATAACACAACACAGAAAACTAGAAAGATGAACAACGCGGATCCTACCAAAAACACAACAGAGAAAACTAGAAAGATGAACAACGCAGATCCCATCAAAAACACAACACAGAAAACTAGAAAGATGAACAACGCGGATCCCACCAAAAACACAACACAGAAAACTAGAAAGTTGAACAACGCGGATCTCACCAAAAACACAACACAGAAAACTAGAAAGATGAACAACGCGGATCCCACCAAAAACACAACACAGAAAACTAGAAAGATGTACAACGCGGATCCCACCAAAAACACAACACAGAAAACTAGAAAGATGAACAACGCGGATCTCACCAAAAACACAACACAGAAAACTAGAAAGATGAACAACGCGGATCCCACCAAAAACACAACACAGAAAACTAGAAAGATGAACAACGCGGATTCCACCAAGAACACAACTCAGAAAACTAGAAAGATGAACAACGCGGATCCCACCAAAAACACAACACAGAAAACTAGAAAGATGAACCACGCATATCCCATCAAAAACACAACACAGAAAACTAGATAGAAGAACAACGCGGATCCCACCAAAGCACAACACAGAAAACTAGAAAGATGAACAACGCGGATCCCACCAAAAACACAACACAGAAAACTAGAAAGATGAACAACGCGGATCCCACCAATAACACAACACAAAAAACTAGAAAGATGAACCACGCGGATCTCCCCAAAAACACAACACAGAAAACTAGAACGAGGAACAACGCGGATCCCATCAATAACACAACACAGAAAACTAGAAAGATGAAAAACGCGGATCCCATCAATAACACAACACAGAAAACTAGAAAGATGAACAACGCGGATCCCACCAATAACAACACAAAAAACTAGAAAGATGAACAACTCGGATCCCACCAATAACACAACACAGAAAACTAGAAAGATGAACAACGCGGATCCCATCAAAAACACAACACAGAAAACTAGAAAGATGAACAACGCAGATCCCACCAAAAATACAACACAGAAAACTAGAAAGATGAACAACGCGGATCCCACCAAAAATACAACACAGAAAACTAGAAAGATGAACAACGCGAATCCCACCAATAACACAACACAGAAAAGTAGAAAGATGAACAACGCGGATCCCACCAAAAACACAACACAGAAAACTAGAAAGATGAACAACGCGGATCCCACCAAAAACACAACACAGAAAACTAGAAAGATGAACAACGCGGATCCTACCAAAAACACAACACAGAAAACTAGAAAGATGAACAACGCGGATCCCACCAAAAACACAACACAGAAAACTAGAAAGATGAACAACGCGGATCCCACCAAAAACACAACACAGAAAACTAGAAAGATGAACCACGCGGATCCCACCAAAAACACAACACATAAAACTAAAAAGATGTACACCGCGGATGCCACCAAAAACACAACACAGAAAACTAGAAAGATGATCAAGCGGATCCCACCAAAAACACAACACAGAAAACTAGAAAGATGAACAACGCGGATCCCACCAAAAACACAACACAGAAAACTAGAAAGATGAACAACGCGGATCCCACCAAAAACACAACACAGAAAACTAGAAAGATGAACAACGCGGATCCCACCAAAAACACAACACAGAAAACTAGAAAGATGAACAACGTGGATCCCACCAAAAACACAACACATAAAACTAGAAAGTTGTACACCGCGGATGCCACCAAAAACACAACACAGAAAACTAGAAAGATGAACAAGCGGATCCCACCAAAAACACAACACAGAAAACTAGAAGATGAACAACGCGGATCCCACCAAAAACACAGCACAAAAAACTAGAAAGATGAACCACACGGATCTCACCAAAAACACAACACAGAAAACTAGAAAGATGAACAACGCGAATCCCACCAATAACACCACACAGAAAACTAGAATGATGAAAAACGCGGATCCCATCAATAACACAACACAGAAAACTAGAAAGATGAACAACGCGGATCCCACCAAAAACACAACACAGAAAACTAGAAAGATGAACAACGCGGATCCCACCAATAACACAACACACAAAACTAGAAAGATGAACCACGCGGATCTCCCCAAAAACACAACACAGAAAACTAGAACGAGGAACAACGCGGATCCCATCAATAAAACAACACAGAAAACTAGAAAGATGAAAAACGCGGATCCCATCAATAACACAACACAGAAAACTAGAAAAATGAACAACGCGGATCCCACCAAAAACACAACACAGAAAACTAGAAAGATGAACAACGCGGATCCCACCAAAAACACAACACAGAAAACTAGAAGATGAACAACGCGGATCCCACCAATAACACAGCACAAAAAACTAGAAAGATGAACCACACGGATCTCACCAAAAACACAACACAGAAAACTAGAAAGATGAACAACGCGAATCCCACCAATAACACCACACAGAAAACTAGAATGATGAAAAACGCGGATCCCATCAATAACACAACACAGAAAACTAGAAAGATGAACAACGCGGATCCCACCAAAAACACAACACAGAAAACTAGAAAGATGAACAACGCGGATCCCACCAATAACACAACACAAAAAACTAGAAAGATGAACCACGCGGATCTCCCCAAAAACACAACACAGAAAACTAGAACGAGGAACAACGCGGATCCCATCAATAACACAACACAGAAAACTAGAAAGATGAAAAACGCGGATCCCATCAATAACACAACACAGAAAACTAGAAAGATGAACAACGCGGATCCCACCAATAACAACACAAAAAACTAGAAAGATGAACAACTCGGATCCCACCAATAACACAACACAGAAAACTAGAAAGATGAACAACGCGGATCCCATCAAAAACACAACACAGAAAACTAGAAAGATGAACAACGCGGATCCCACCAAAAATACAACACAGAAAACTAGAAAGATGAACAACGCGGATCCCACCAAAAATACAACACAGAAAACTAGAAAGATGAACAACGCGAATCCCACCAATAACACAACACAGAAAAGTAGAAAAATGAACAACGCGGATCCCACCAAAAACACAACACAGAAAACTAGAAAGATGAACAACGCGGATCCCACCAAAAACACAACACAGAAAACTAGAAAGATGAACAACGCGGATCCCACCAAAAACACAACACAGAAAACTAGAAAGATGAACAACGCGGATCCCACCAAAAACACAACACAGAAAACTAGAAAGATGAACAACGCGGATCCCACCAAAAACACAACACAGAAAACTAGAAAGATGAACCACGCGGATCCCACCAAAAACACAACACATAAAACTAGAAAGATGTACACCGCGGATGCCACCAAAAACACAACACAGAAAACTAGAAAGATGAACAAGCGGATCCCACCAAAAACACAACACAGAAAACTAGAAAGATGAACAACGCGGATCCCACCAAAAACACAACACAGAAAACTAGAAAGATGAACAACGCGGATCCCACCAAAAACACAACACAGAAAACTAGAAAGATGAACAACGCGGATCCCACCAAAAACACAACACAGAAAACTAGAAAGATGAACCACGCGGATCCCACCAAAAACACAACACATACAACTAGAAAGATGTACACCGCGGATGCCACCAAAAACACAACACAGAAAACTAGAAAGATGAACAAGCGGATCCCACCAAAAACACAACACAGAAAACTAGAAGATGAACAACGCGGATCCCACCAATAACACAGCATAAAAAACTAGAAAGATGAACCACACGGATCTCACCAAAAACACAACATAGAAAACTAGAAAGATGAACAACGCGAATCCCACCAATAACACCACACAGAAAACTAGAATGATGAAAAACGCGGATCCCATCAATAACACAACACAGAAAACTAGAAAGATGAACAACGCGGATCCCACCAATAACACAACACAAAAAACTAGAAAGATGAACAACGCGGATCCCACCAAAAATACAACACAGAAAACTAGAAAGATGAACAACGCGAATCCCACCAATAACACAACACAGAAAAGTAGAAAAATGAACAACGCGGATCCCACCAAAAACACAACACAGAAAACTAGAAAGATGAACAACGCGGATCCCACCAAAAACACAACACAGAAAACTAGAAAGATGAACAACGCGGATCCCACCAAAAACGCAACACAGAAAACTAGAAAGATGAACAACGCGGATCCCACCAAAAACACAACACAGAAAACTAGAAAGATGAACAACGCGGAACCCACCAAAAACACAACACAGAAAACTAGAAAGATGAACCACCCGGATCCCACCAAAAACACAACACATAAAACTAGAAAGATGTACACCGCGGATGCCACCAAAAACACAACACAGAAAACTAGAAAGATGAACAAGCGGATCCCACCAAAAACACAACACAGAAAACTAGAAAGATGAACAACGCGGATCCCACCAAAAACACAACACAGAAAACTAGAAAGATGAACAACGCGGATCCCACCAAAAACACAACACAGAAAACTAGAAAGATGAACAACGCGGATCCCACCAAAAACACAACACAGAAAACTAGAAAGATGAACCACGCGGATCCCACCAAAAACACAACACATAAAACTAGAAAGATGTACACCGCGGATGCCACCAAAAACACAACACAGAAAACTAGAAAGATGAACAAGCGGATCCCACCAAAAACACAACACAGAAAACTAGAAGATGAACAACGCGGATCCCACCAATAACACAGCATAAAAAACTAGAAAGATGAACCACACGGATCTCACCAATAACACCACACAGAAAACTAGAATGATGAAAAACGCGGATCCCATCAATAACACAACACAGAAAACTAGAAAGATGAACAACGCGGATCCCACCAATAACACAACACAAAAAACTAGAAAGATGAACAACGCGGATCCCATCAAAAACAGGGGTGAACCCAGGTGCCTATGAAGGCTAAGCCACCTCCCCCTTTATTAGATATCTACGTATTTATTACAGGAAATTGGCGAATGAATGCATGGTTCATGTCAACTTACAACGTTTGCTTAAATAATTAATCCAGTACTTGAGACATCTAATCAATCGTCGCTTTATTTATTTAAAGGTAATTCTTTCATATTAAATAAGTTTTTATAACGAATTAAGTCAGTAAATGGAGCCTTGGACACCTATAGTAATAGTGTCAGTTGTTAAAAGATTATTTTAAAGTATTTAAAAGTTTATATTAATAATTAATCTAATAAAACAAACAGCTATTAAGATATCTGTATTAAACACTTTTATATTGTCATTCATGGTAACAGCTATTAAGATACCTGTATTAAGGGACCGACCATTGAACTTGCAGGGGGGGGGGGGGTATGGTTTTTTGTTTCGATCCGAATTTTTTTTTGGGACAACCCGAGAGTTAGAATATTTATTTTTTTTTGTCGCGCAAAGCGCAAATTTTTTTCCCAGAATTCGACATTAGGTTATATAACAAAAACTCTGAATCAAATTATTATTTTTTTCCTCCACCAAAATCAGAATATTTTTTTCAGCAACATTGGGAAACAGAATATTTTTTTAGAAAAAACCCATACCCCCTCCCCCCTTTCAACCGCCCCCCCCCCTTTCAAGTTAAATGGTTCGTCCCTAAACACTTTTATATTGTCATTTATGGTACTAAATATTTAAATAATACGTAACGTTACGATTTCCGCTTAAAAACCATATTCTGTCCCTTATAACCCCCAGTTGCTTGTAGGCAGGTTCATGTCTTATTTACGTTATTTGTATTTGTTTGTGTGTTTTTGTTTTTTTTTATTTTCGTCTTGCATACCTTATATCTCCTGATTGTCAATTTGTGTTTACCCTTTCGGTATTCTCTAACATTTATATAGCTAAATATAGATTTTAGTGATTATAATAAAAAGTGAACCAAAAATATATACCAAATATATACAGTACAAATCTAACATGAAACACAAAACGTAAAGCACATTTGTGTTGTTTATGTAACTTGAGGATACTCGTGCTTATACACATATGGGTTCAAAATTATCTGTCCGGAAGGAAACAATGAATGGTGATCAACAATGCATCGTCTGACTGGGGTTTCATTAAGGCGGGAGCGCCCCAAGGGTCGATTCTAAGCCCGCTATTTTTTATAATTTTTATAAATGACATCGTTATAGACATATAGTCTACGATTACATTATTTGCTGATGACACGAGTTTATATTAAATCATAGACAATCCACAAACGACGGCAAATGTTCTAAATAGGGACCTAGATAAAATTCATATTTGGTCAACGAACTGGTTGGTTTTATTCAATCCACAGAAAACTGAAACCATGACTATTTCACGAAAAATTAACAAACCGCATCATCCTGACATTTTTATGAATGACACTCCTCTAGCTGAGGTTTCTAATCACAAACATCTCGGACTGAATATTTCGAAGGACGGTACGAATAGTTTCTATTTTTAGTTTCCATAATGTTTATAATTAATACGATAAGTAACAGAGTCATAAACGGGTCGGGGTATGAAATAATGCACGGAAATTGTCGGATCATTTACACGCTTTATGATTATCATTGGGTTATATAAAATCGTTTTGATGATGCAGACTTTTGGAATCGTCTGAATAAAATGGTACAGTCCAAAACAGGGTATATAAACGCTTGTCACAGCGTGTCTTGTCACTTTGGGTTGCTCTGTCGAGCTACATGTTTGTTCAATAACCCTATGAAATACTGTTATTTGCTCTTGTTTACTTGATTAGCAGCTTTACGCACAGGTTAAATTGACTATAGTTAAGTACTGTTAAAACGCACAGGTTGAATTAGCTATAGTGGCGTGCGTCTGACGCATAAGTGCTGTAAAAACGCACAGGCTGAACTAGCTATAGTGGTACGTGCGCAAAACGCACAGGTTTATCTAGTAATAGGTGCGGGCGTCACAAGCGCACAGGCTGAACCAGTAATAGGTACGTGCGTAAAGCGCACAGGTTAAACTGGCAATAGGTGCGAGGGTAAAGCGCACAGGTTAAACTGGCAATAGGTGCGAGGGTAAAGCGCACAGGTTAAGCTAACAATAGGTGCGAGGGTAAAACGCACAGGTTAAGCTAATAATAGGTGCGTGCGTAAAACGCACAGGTCCGACGCACGGGTGCCGAAAGCGCACAACATTGTCCATAGGCTTAACTGTATAAGCTAAACACACGATATACAGAGCGTCACTTGAATGCCGAGGAGTAACTCTGGTACGAACCGGATTATGCTAGTGACGTGCAACCCCCTGCACTTTACATAATTTTGGTGGCAGCGGTGGGATTCAATAGACGCAAATCACGATGGATGATATTGAAAATCTTGAAGCGCAGATCAGTTATTTGCAAGAAGATATTGGACAAAGACTTCAATTACTAAACGAACACCAGAGTACAGTGCAGTTTAAGCAGTCAACCCCGAAGCCTGTCGACAGCGAGACGGATCGTATTGATTCTGGAATCGTAACTACAAGAAGCCAGAAGTCTCATCAAACAGCACAAGGTAGAACCGAGGGGATAATAGAAGACGAAACTAGGCAACAAACGACGCCGCACGGAGGCGCAAGGCCAAAGACTACGAAAATGAACACGGCGTCGTTATTTGCCGAAATGAGAGATGATGATGATATCATGTCCCCAATTGTGCAACCCAGTAGTATGCCACAGGCTACTAAAGTAACATTTTCGGAGAAGGTCAAGAATGACAAGAAAATAAAAAGTTACAACGAAGGATAAAGCTGGCTAATTATGACAGCACAGGCGAATGGCGTGATTATAAGTCTCATTTTGACGCATGTGCTGCTATAAATGACTGGGATGATGAAGAGAAAGGATTATACTTGGCAGCTGCGTTGCGAGGCCAGGCGCAATGTGTACTTGGAGACTTACCATCAGACCGCCAGGTACACCATACCAGCTTAGTAGAAGCATTAGATGAACGTTTTGCACCGCCAAATCAAATGGATCTTTACCGAGTGCAACTAAAAGAAAGACGACAAAAGGTTAGCGAGATCTTACCGGAGCTGGGTCAAACTATTCGGCGTTTGGTGAATAAAGCGTATCCTAAGGCCCCAGTTGATGTCAGAGAAACGCTTTCTACCGAACATTTTCTTGACGCACTGGTAAATTCGGAAATGAGGATAAGAATTAAGCAGTCCCGTCCTGCTAATTTAAACCAAGCTATATGTCTAGTGGTAGAACTGGACGCACTTTACCAGGCCGAAAAGAAGAATGAATTTGGAAGTGCACATCTCAGGGGCGCAACTGGCACAGATGAAACGAAAAGTTATAAGGACAACAAGGAGGATAAACTTGTAGAGATGATGCAGGCGTTTAATAAGAAGCTTGACGATCTGCAGAAAGACTTAGAAAAAGTTAAAAGAAATCAAGCTGGTACTCAACGAAATACCAGAATCAGTGACATCAAGAAGGATACTGAGTGTTTCAAATGTGGGCAAAAAGGTCACTGGAAGAGAGAATGTAAAGAACAAAAGCGAAGGCGACCACAGACAGAGGAAACTCCAGTAAAATCAGCAGCTAGACACCTGCGCACCAGAAGGAGGAAACATAGGCGTAACCAGAAGCGTGCATACTTGGGAGTTAATACTTCTAACAAGGAAGCAGGAATGTACATCGACTTGAAGATAAATGATGTTCCGGCTAAATTTCTGGTTGATACCAGAGCGACAGTTAGCTTGGTATGAAATAAGATATTTTACGCACTAGACAAGTCAAAAAGACCGGAAGTAGGACCGCTAAGACAGACTGTCATTTCTGCCAACGGAACGGATCTCACTAGTATGGGCCAAGCATTCTTCAACCTGACAGTTGGCACTCAACAATGTACGGTCGAAACCGTTATTGCTGATTTGCCCATGGATGGAATTTTAGGCTTAGACTTTATACAAAGTCAGAGGTGTGTGATAGACCTAGAAAGTAATGTGATGAGGTACGCAAATCAAGAAATTCCGTTGTACTTTGAGGGCCACATTGGCTGTTTTCGAGTTACAGTCAAAGAAAATATAAGCATACAACCAGGAACAGAGATGATTGTGATTGTCCAGGACGCACCCAAATTGCGAAAAGACAATGAATGGGCTATGTTAGAACCTTGTGAAACGTTTTTAAAACGAGATTGTGCGTTGGTAGCAAAGGTCTTTGTGGAGCCCAAGGATTGCGTTCCTGTCAGATTAATGAACGTCACAGACGCAGTGCAAATCGTTAGGTCGGGTACAACAGTAGCCGAGCTTAGTCCTGTAGAGTGCGTCCTAAATGAAACGAAAATAAACAGAAAAGGACAGACATTTCACGACCTTGATAAAGAATTAATGTCATTGGTGGAACGATCTAGCAAACACTTACCCAAAGATAAGACTGAAACTGTCCGGTCCTTGATAAATGAGTATAAAGACCTATTCGCCACATCTGACCAAGACTTAGGGCGGACCAACATTGTACGACACAAGATTAATACCGGATCCAATATTCCTGTACAGCAGCCGCCGCGTCGTACTCCGATAGCAATGCGTGAGGAAGTGGACAAACATATTGATGAAATGTTACAAAAGAAAGTCATAGAACCAGCAGATGGACCTTGGTCGTCTGGAATCGTGCTTGTGAAAAAGAACGATGGCAGTACACGTTTCTGCGTAGATTATCGTCGTTTAAATGACCTTACGACTAAGGATGCCTATCCATTACCCCGCATCGATGATTCCCTTGAGCAATTGTCGGGTAACAAGTGGTTCTCAACCTTAGACCTCTGCTGAGGATATTGGCAGGTAGAAATGGAAAGCGAAGATCGCCCGAAGACCGCATTCGCTACTCGACGAGGACTCTTTCAGTTTCGGGTTATGCCGTTCGGATTGGCCTGTGCACCGGCCACGTTCGAGAGACTAATGGAGAGGGTTCTTACAGGCCTACAATGGCAGATATGCTTGGTATATTTAGATGACGTGATAGTTGTTGGAAAGTCTTTTGAGGAAATGGTTACGAATTTACGTCAAGTATTTGACAGGTTAAAAGCAGCAGGGCTGAAACTCAAACCAAAGAAATGCTCCTTATTTTCAAAGCAGGTGACATTTTTAGGTCATGTTATATCATCGGATGGGGTAACAACAGACCCTAATAAAATACAAAATGTGAAAGATTGGCCGATGCCCACTAACGTTTCTGAGCTGCGTTCATTTTTGGGTTTTTGTGGTTATTACAGGCGCTACATTAAGAATTTCTCTGCAGTAGCCAAGTGTTTACACAAATTAACAGAGAAAGGGAGAAAGTATTTCAGGGACGACAATTGTCAGAATGCGTTCCAAAATCTTAAAGAACGGTTGATTAGTGCACCTATTTTAGGACACCCAGACTTTACAAAACCTTGTATCCTTGATACGGATGCCAGCAAAGATGCAATTGGCGCTGTTTTATCTCAAGAAATTGATGGTGCTGAGACAGTTATTGCGTATGGAAGCAGGACACTAACCAAGACAGAACGCAAATACTGTGTCATCCGCAAGGAGCTATTAGCAGTTGTGCATTTTGTAAAGCACTTCCGCCATTTCCTCTATGGAAACACGTTTACAGTTCGAACGGACCACAGCTCCTTGCGATGATCAATGAACTTTAAAAACGCAGAAGGTCAACTTGCGCGCTTGCTAGAAGTATTAAGCTCGTACAATATGACAATTAAGCATCGTCCTGGTTCTCAACACCAAAATGCGGACGCACTGAGTCGAATTCCTTGTAAGCAATGTGGGTTTCGTTCAGATTGGATGGACTTAGCTCATGTGAACACAATTGCCACGGAATCATTGAATAATGAACCAGCAATCTCAATCCAACAGATACAAGAGAAAGATCGTGACTTGTACATAGTTAAGAAATGGCCAGAGAAAAATGAACGGCCATCTTTTTGTGATATTGGGAAATATGGTTTTGTAGTTAAGTGTTTATGGTTCCAGTGGAAAGATCTCAGATTGAAGGACGGCATACTTTATACGCACAGGTTAAATTGACTATAGTTAAGTGCTGTTAAAACGCACAGGTTGAATTAGCTATAGTGGCGTGCGTCTGACGCATAAGTGCTGTTAAAACGCACAGGCTGAACTAGCTATAATGGTACGTGCGTAAAACGCACAGGTTATCTAGTAATAGGTGGGGGCGTCACAAACGCACAGGCTGAACCAGTAATAGGTACGTGAGTAAAACGCACAGGTTAAACTGGTAATAGGTGCGAGAGTAAAACGCACAGGTTAAGCTAACAATAGGTGCGAGGGTAACACGCACAGGTCCGACGCACGGGTGCCGAAAAAGCACAACATTGTCCATAGGTTTAACTGTATAAGCTAAAAACACGATATACAGAGCGTCACTTGAATCCCGAGGAGTAACTCTGGTACGAACAGGATTACGCCAGTGACGTGCAACCCCCTGCACGTTACAATAACAGAGAATGCGTACAGACGATTAAATATTTTAAGGAGATTTAAATTTATTCTTGACAGAAAAAACGTTGGAGACCATAATATCTGATTTACATAAGACCATTATTAGAATATGCTAACGTTATTTGTGACACTAATATAACTTACCAAGTTGATAAGATCGAGAAAGTACAAATGGAGGCTGCTAGAATCGTAACTGGAGACACTCGGTTAGTCGCATTAAATAATCTATACTTAGAAACAGGGTGGGATAAACTAAAGAACCGTCGGGAAATGCATAGACTGGTTTATTTTTACAAAATGAAGAACAACATTCGCCACAGTACTTATTAGACTTAATTCAAGATTCTCTTAATAGTATACATAGTCATAACACAAGAAATTCTTCTATTATTCCCCCTATAAGGACACGAACTAGTTTATACATGAATTATTTCTTACCGCTACCATACGCTCTTGGAATCTTTTACCTGAACACATCAAGTCTAGCACTTCGTTCAATTCTTTGAAATCTAATCTGAAATCCAATATGATCATTATCTCTTTGGATCGCTCGAGTTCAGTTACGAACAAAACGTTGAAATTTTCTTGGCAGTGCAATCCTTTATTATCAACTCGAAACGATTTAACAGAAATTAGAGTTGTCAATTGAAACCACGACTTGTCTTTTGACATATGACACACACAGTGCATGTGCTCACTTTATTTTCTCTTTATATCATATTTCTTTTCATTATTTAATTTCACATATAACTGTATATTATTATATCAAATTTAATTTGTCTTAATTATTATATTAATTCATTATAATTTCTACCATTATTATATATTATCATATCAAGTTTAATTTGTCTTAATTATTATATTAATTCATTATAATTTCTACCACTCGAGCATATATTCTGCTTTGTAAATTTAATTTCTTCAGGAAGTTTTGTAGCTTGTTTCCGAATCCTATTAATGATTCATTCCAATAGTTTATACCTATTCATGCTTTTATTGTATTAATGAATTACTTAATAAAATATGCTTACACTAACAAAGCTTGTCGAGATGTTATTGATGATAATACAAACGATCTTGACCTTGACCTTTTTCGAAAATTCAAAAAACATTTGTATTCATTTCTACCTTTTCTTGAGCCTCATACAGATATATCTTATAGTCTGAGACATTCTATGTGTAGCCCCCTCCCCCACGTTTTAAGTTAAGATCGTAATTAAGGGTAATAACAAATTACCGAACTCTGAACAATCTTACAAAGGGAAAGTCAAAACTCATAATTATATAAACAGACAAAATCAGTCAACAACCGGAAAATTGTGAAAACCGTAATGACCCTGACTTGGTACAGGCATTTCTAAAGAAATGGTGGGTTGAATCAGATTTGAAAGCGCCAAACCTCCAGCTCTCATTACGGTTCAAAGGTTCCGGCTGTCACTATAACAGTATTTAAATACAGGAACAAAATAGGTAAAATAGTTGTCAAAGCAGTACCATATTCGGTGACGTAATGAGCGACTTAGTGATTGTTGCTAGATGCAAAAAAATGTATATCACGACGAGAACAAGTTACAATAGATGAGATGATCATGTCCACTTTGTACTAGACAAAGCTTAGTTGGACCTTTTTAGTGCTATTTCACTGAAACAGCAGTATACCGGTAGACTTGGAACAAATTAATCCGATTCCGAGCCAACCAGTAATTGTTCTTGATACTACCTGTTTAGTGGGGAAACAGCAAATACCATTTTTATATTCTTTGGTTTGACCAGACCGGTGTTCGGACCCACGATAAACTATATTCGAGGCGAGTACGTTAAGCATTGCATCACCGATGCGGTTGATATAACATTGAACGCTAAGCATTACATACACCGAAAATAAATCACTATATAGACAAGCGAAGGGACGTTACAGAGACACGGGCCACATTAGGCATTCAAGACACAGGACGAAGACAAACTAAACAAAGACAAAAAACACAACACAGAAAGCTAAAATGATGAGCAACTTGTACTGCTTGAAAATAGTAAAGTGATCGACAAGTTGGTTGTAGCTATTGATAAGTCTTGTACCTTCATTTGGGAGTTACCTTAGCTTTATATATACTAGTATATATCTCTAATGCACAAATAAATGTATATTAGAAACTTGTACAATAAAGAAGTTCCTGTGGTTAAGCTAAAGTCATCGTATTGAATGCTTTACGGTCGCCACAATGACTTAGAACATATGTGTCACAAATGACCACAGGTACGTTCCACTTGTAAACACTTCCAGGTCCGTTCCTCATTCATGACCTATAAGCCGGTTTGTAACTAGGGGAACACAATTGTTGTCACTAGTGGAACCGGAACTGACTACCCTTCCGGTGCACCCATGTTCACCACCGGTGTTTAGTGGAGTTCGTGTTGCTCTATCTCTGTTGTTTCTATATGATGCTTTGTAGATCGTTGTTTGTCCCGTTGTACTTTTTCTTTTGGTAATTGTGTTCCTTTATCTTCTTCGATTGTTGGATAATGGCTACCTTTTTGGTATCTTCAAACTCTCCTTGTTTTGCTTTTTTTAATTTGGCCGGGGACATAATGTCATTAAGACACAATAGATTATGGTGGTGACGGTCCATTGTTTTGGATTGGATAATCATGTCCGGCATTGTTATATTGTAACTGCTGCAATAACATTTTAAGATTGATCTTACTTTTAGCAATATATTATCTATCTGACAAACAAAATAATACCACCATATTAACATCATAAGTAAGACAACAGGTGCCAATACTGGAGCAGAAACGTTCGGAGCATTTGGACACACCACGGGTTACAGTTGAAGTTGTTTTTGTGCAATGTTTGGTGTTTGATATATTGTTTATGTCCTTTTTTCTTACCCTTCTTAAGCACCCGAGTAAACCCTCGGTTTTTGGTGGGGTTCGTGTTACCTGATCTTAAGTTCTATATGTAGTGCTTTGTAGATCATTGTGTGTCCTTTTGTCCTTTTTCTTTTGGATTTTACAATCAGCTAAGAGGACCAATCGTTTTCAACGTCCTGTTCTTTTTTAGATTATTTGTTAGACAAACAGACAAATCGTTGTCGATGTCATACGTTTCTACTTCCCGGTCCTTTCCTCGTTCAGGACTTATCACAGGGTTTGTAACTAGATTAACACGACGGGTGTCACTAGTGGAGCAGGAACTGCTTATCCTTCCGGGGCACCTGAATTCACCCCCAGTTTTTAGTGGGGTTCGTGTTACTCGATCTTTAGTTTTATATGCATGTTTTGTAGATCGTCATTTGTCCTTTTGTACTTTTTCTTTTGGCTATTGTGTTGTCTGATCGTCTTCGGTATACGGATTCTGATTGCCACTTTGATATCTTCAAACTCTTCGTTCTAATTCGTGCAAAGATCGTGGTATTATCCAAAGACGAGACATTCAGTTGATTTCTGTCTCGTTTTAGGGACACCAATGCTCTACTTGTGACGTGGTTAGATGTACATATTGCTCTTTACAAATCATATCTTAAACAAGTATATGTCAGTCAGTGTAAATCTTTTTTTATAATGTCATTTAGTAGAAGAAAAAAACCATTTCAATTTCAAAAATAGCATGTGCAACAAAAAAAGAAGAGTACTTATGTCGACATTAATATACACACGTCAGAATAGATTGTTTTACCACTGCGGGAAACAAGGTGCGCAACAAAGTGTAACTAGTTTCTCAGCTATTGAATACAGCCACTTCCTGTAGACACCCCCTGTTGTTTATACGTGACAAATCTAGGACATGTAACTGTTCTTAGAAATGTGATGTAAATGAGTCCTGGTGAATCATCAATCATCGCGCAATGAATTCTGGGTCTCTACATCAATCAGTATCACTTCTGGGAGACCATTGGTTGATGCCACGTGTCTCTCATGGCGGATAAACCACGCTTTCGTACTTAGTTTTTCTTTACAAACATGACGAACATACGTCAAATTAGACCAGTTGAATAATATAAATTTTAATCCCATAGTAAAGGAGAAAAGTATATATCTCGATGTGTGGCTGAGGCTATGACATAATGTAGTAATGCACAACCAGAACAGAGTGCAGTGATGCGGAACCAGAACAGAGTGTAGTGATGAGGAACCAGTACAGAGTGTAGTGATGTGGAACTAGTTATATTCCCTGTTCTGAAGAATGATGAAAGTGGAACCAGTACAGAGTGTAGTGATGCGGAACTAGTTATGTTCCCTGTTCTGAAGAGTGATGAAAACGGAACAAGTACAGAGTGTAGTGATGCGGAGCTAGTACAGAGCATAGTGATGCTTAACAAGTACAGAGTGTAGTAATGTGGGACCAGTAAAGAGTGTAGTCATGTGGGACCAGTACAGAGTGTAGTGATGTGGTACCAGTGCAGAGTGTAGTGATGTGGAACCTGTATAGAGTGTAGTGATGTAGGACCAGTACAGCTAGTTCTAATAATAAAACCCTAAATGCTCGCTTACTCGCAAGGGTTATAACGGGATGCCATTACACGTAATGGAGCAGCCGCCGAGATTTTTTGCGCTCGCTTACAGAGCTTCTGACGCCTGCATTTATCAATAATAAGACATAACTTTTCCTTTTGTCCATTATTATAACAAGTTTTTATCACCTACCAGTATTTTAGAATGTAATTCCCACAAAATAAAATCTTCTCTTTGAAAATTTTGAATTTCGTCATTTCCGGCCTCACTATTTGGATGTCGATACCATATATGGCGATTTAAGCGTGAATGTTTACCAATCGTAACTACTCGGCCATTCTCGCTACCCTGCAAATAACAGGGTAGCGAGAATGGCCGAGTAGTTACGATTGGAATGTTTACATCAGGTTGTAATAAGAAATACCATATTTAGAAAAGCTCCGCCTTCCGTAGTTTACGGTTATGGAAAACGATCGATAAATTTGAACAAGGTTGTTGCTAACTTTGAAAAGCATATATTTCTCAGCCAAACCGATTTAACAAGGACTGGGATCATCAGTAATTGTTATAATGAAATGTTTGAAGCGTAAATAGTGAGTTTTTATGTTTCAACTGCAACTTTTTTTTTGCTCCATTGTGACGAATGGGACCGCGTTGTACCTCTGCCGAGACACAAGTTTGTCACAGGAGCTACATTATTGCAGCTACAGTACAGCGTGTAGTGATGTGGGACGAGCACAGAGTGTAGTGATGTGGGACCTGTATAGAGTGTAGTTATGTATGACCAGTACATAATCTAGTGATGTGGGACCAGTTATGCTTTATGTTCTGAAGAGTGATGAAAGCGGAACCAGTAGAGCGTGTAGTGATGCGGAACCAAGACAGAATGTAATGAAGTGGGACCAGTACAGAGTGTAGTGATGTGCGACCAGTACAGAGTGATGTGGGACCTGCATAGAGTGTAGTGATGTAGGACCAGTACAGCGTGTAGTGATGTGGGACCTGTGTAGAATGTAGTGATGTAGGACCAGCACAGAGTGTAGTGATGTGGGACCAGTACAGAGTGTAGTGATGTGGGACCAGTTATGCTTCCTCTTCTGAAGAGTGATGAAAGCGAAACCAGTACAGAGTGTAGTGATGCGGAACTAGTTATGTTCCCTGTTCTGAAGAGTGATAAAAGCGGAACCAGCACAGAGTGTAGTGATGCGTAGCCAGTACATAGTGTTGCGATGTGGGACCAGTACAGCGCGTAGTGATGTGGGACTAGTACAGAGCGTAGTGATGTGGGACCAGTACAGAGTGTAGTGACGTGGAACCAGTACAGAATGTAGTGATGTGGAACCAGTAGAGTGCAGTGATGTGGAACCAGTACAGAGTGTAGTGATGTGGGACCAGTACAGAGTGTAGTGATGTGGAACCAGCACAGAGTGTATTGATGTGGATCCAATACAGAGTGTAGTGATGTGGAACCACCACAGAGTGTAGTGAAGCGGAACTAGTTATGTTCCCTTTTCTGAAGAGTGATAAAAGCGGAACCAGCACAGAGTGTAGTGATGCGGAACCAGTACAGTGTGTAGTGATGCGGAACCAGTACAGAGTGTAGTGATGCGGAACCAGTATTGAGTAGTGATATGGAACCAGTACAGAGTGTAGTGATGTGGGACCTGTATAGAGTGTAGTGATGTAGGACCAGTACAGAAGGTAGTGATGTTGCACCTGTATAGAGTGTAGTGATGTAGAACCAGTACAGAGTGTAGTGATGTGGGACCAGTTATGTTTTCTGTTCATAAGAGTGATGTGATGCGGGACCAGTACAGAGTGTAGAGATGTGAAACCAGAACAGTGTAGTGATGTGGAACCAATACAGGGTGTAGTGATGTGGAACCAGTACAGTGTGTAGTGATGTGGGACCAGTACAGAGTGTAGTGGTGTGGAACCAGTACAGAGTGTAGTGATGCAGAACTAGTTATGTCTCCTGTTTTGAAGAGTGATGGAATATGTGCCGAATTAGATATCTACCGTTTTATTACTTGTACTGGGTCGATATGAGTTCCCCGAGGGTATCATCCGTCTATTAGTTAGTGGTAAGCACACAAATAAATAAATCAATCAATCAATCAAACACGCATTCCTCCAGAACAGCATCCACCCTGTATTCAGTGTTCCGTCATCGATATGGTTCATTAGATATATTTATTATTGGAATTTACACGCCGAGTTGGATTTTCATAGTGCTAGCTCACTGAAACAACAGTCCGCGGATAAACATGTCGCTCCACTCTGAAACATTATCCTGATTCCGAGCCGACCAGTATTTGCTCTTTCTCCTAAATGTTACGTGCTTATCGGAGAAGCAACAGAACCAATTGTACAGTCTTTGGTTTGACCCGATCGGGACTCGAACTCACGATCTACCGCACGCGAGACGAGCAAGTTAATCATTACACCACCAATGTGGTTAACTGATAATCGAACACACCCTTTGTTCCTCATGTTACTAATACAAGTTAATCATTACACCACCGATGTGGTTAACTGATAATCGAACACACCCTTTGTTCCTCATGTTACTAATACAAGTTAATCATTACACCACCGATGTGGTTAACTGATAATCGAACACACCCTTTGTTCCTCATGTTACTAATACAAGTTAACCATTACACCATCGATGTGGTTAACTGATAATCGAACACACCCTTTGTTCCTCATGTTACTAATACAAGTTAATCATTACACCACCGATGTGGTTAACTGATAATCGAACACACCCTTTGTTCCTCATGTTACTAATACAAGTTAATCATTACACCACCGATGTGGTTAACTGATAATCGAACACACCCTTTGTTCCTCATGTTACTAATACAAGTTAATCATTACACCACCGATGTGGTTAACTGATAATCGAACACACCCTTTGTTCCTCATGTTACTAATACAAGTTAATCATTACACCACCGATGTGGTTAACTGATAATCGAACACACCCTTTGTTCCTCATGTTACTAATACAAGTTAACCATTACACCATCGATGTGGTTAACTGATAATCGAACACACCCTTTGTTCCTCATGTTACTAATACAAGTTAATCATTACACCACCGATGTGGTTAACTGATAATCGAACACACCCTTTCTTCCTCATGTTGCTAATACAAGTTAATCATTACACCACCGATGTGGTTAACTGATAATCGAACACACCCTTTGTTCCTCATGTTACTAATACAAGTTAATCATTACACCACCGATGTGGTTAACTGATAATCGAACACACCCTTTGTTCCTCATGTTACTAATACAAGATAACATGAATAGTGACGAAATCACTTCTCCGGTAACTATGGTTTCGTGTTACATAGGAACTACTCACCGAAAGACACTCTTTGATTCTCGTTTGTAGAGATTGTAAACTATTTTTTGTTTTCAGAAAAATATGTGGATCTGAAGTTCAAAAAATTATCCAACGGTGTGTATTTGGGAGCGTTAATTGATACAGAATTGAGTGCAACATGTCGTTGATATTTCTTATGGTGTTTAACGCCACTTTCAACGAAATTTCAGTTATATTATGGCAGTCAGCTTTATTGGTGGAGGAAACTGGTGAACCTGAAGAAAACCACTGACCTGTTGTAAGTTACTGACAAACTTGATTACATACTGTTGTATCGAGTATGCCTATCCATGAACGGGATACGAACTCACAACTTTAGTGGTGATAGGCACTGATTGCACAGGTAGTTTTAAATCCAACTACCATAAAATCTCGACCACGACAGCCCCGAGTGCAAAAAGCGGAAATTTATCAAAATTGCTTTCAAATATTTAAGTCGTTTTAAATACCACTCAGATCGGCTAATCGTCTGGTCTCTTTCACACTTCATATAATGGATATCAATTGATGCATACAACACGGGAATTTACTTATAAAAATGTTTTTACCTTGTATATAAAATATAAGCCTGTCTTTTCTTCTATGGTCAGATTTACTCAACATTGCATTATGTACATGTATGAATGGTGTAATACATGTACATATATATAAGTATTATAGGAAGTATTATCAACAAAAAAGATCATTAAAAATTAAATCTCCCCCTCCCCGGAATTATGTATTAAAGCAAATAAAAGATAATTTTGTTTGTATTTCATATTTAAGTAATGGATTAAACAAGTATTTTGAATGTTTTACACCATTTTAAATATAATCACAATTCTCACAGATTGTTTATGTCAATTATAATCTGATTAATATTATCCACTTTTAAAATCCACCTGCGATATAAATCTATTGTCAAAACTCTCCATTATTTTTAAGGAATGGAGAGGATATTGTTCTCTTTTGTACTTTTAAGGTCCCACAAGGGGCAAACAATTTAACACTTTGTACTTTAGATACTATACAGACTGTTTTTGCTACACGATTAATAATTAATAAAAATTAATAAAGTACAATGGGTGGATTTTAAGTTGGAGAATGTCCTCGTATCTCTCAATTCCTTAAAAACAATGGGCCTCGACTCCATTATTTTTAAGGAATGAAGAATTACTTGGACATTCTCCTATACAAAATTGACAATAGATCTAATTAGATTTAAAAGTCGCTACGTAATATTTATAGCACGGTTTTCCGAGTTAAACAATCGAAAACCGTGGTATAAATGTAACATGAAGCCGTGCAATATCACATCTAGGTCGTTGTTTACATGAAGCCATGCACTATGACATCTAGGTCGTTGTTTACATGAAGCCGTGCAATATCACATCTAGGTCGTTGTTTACATGAAGCCATGCAATATCACATCTAGGTCGTTGTTTACATGAAGCCGTGCAATATCACATCTAGGTCGTTGTTTACATGAAGCCGTGCAATATCACATCTAGGTCGTTGTTTACATGAAGCCGTGCAATATCACATCTAGGTCGTTGTTTACATGAAGCCGTGCAATATCACATCTAGGTCGTTGTTTACATGAAGCCGTGCAATATCACATCTAGGTCGTTGTTTACATGAAGCCATGCAATATGACATCTAGGTCGTTGTTTACATGAAGCCGTGCAATATCACATCTAGGTCGTTGTTTACATGAAGCCATGCAATATCACATCTAGGTCGTTGTTTACATGAAGCCGTGCAATATCACATCTAGGTCGTTGTTTACATGAAGCCGTGCAATATCACATCTAGGTCGTTGTTTACATGAAGCCGTGCAATATCACATCTAGGTCGTTGTTTACATGAAGCCGTGCAATATCACATCTAGGTCGTTGTTTACATGAAGCCGTGCAATATCACATCTAGGTCGTTGTTTACATGAAGCCATGCAATATCACATCTAGGTCGTTGTTTACATGAAGCCATGCAATATCACATCTAGGTCGTTGTTTACATGAAGCCATGCAATATCACATCTAGGTCGTTGTTTACATGAAGCCGTGCAATATCACATCTAGGTCGTTGTTTACATGAAGCCATGCAATATCACATCTAGGTCGTTGTTTACATGAAGCCATGCAATATCACATCTAGGTCGTTGTTTACATGAAGCCGTGCAATATCACATCTAGGTCGTTGTTTACATGAAGCCATGCAATATCACATCTAGGTCGTTGTTTACATGAAGCCGTGCAATATGACATCTAGGTCGTTGTTTACATGAAGCCATGCAATATCACATCTAGGTCGTTGTTTACATGAAGCCATGCAATATCACATCTAGGTCGTTGTTTACATGAAGCCGTGCAATATCACATCTAGGTCGTTGTTTACATGAAGCCATGCAATATGACATATAGGTCGTTGTTTACATGAAGCCGTGCAATATGACATCTAGGTCGTTGTTTACATGAAGCCGTGCAATATGACATCTAGGTCGTTGTTTACATGAAGCCATGCAATATGACATCTAGGTCGTTGTTTACATGAAGCCGTGCAATATGACATCTAGGTCGTTGTTTACATGAAGCCATGCAATATCACATCTAGGTCGTTGTTTACATGAAGCCGTGCAATATCACATCTAGGTCGTTGTTTACATGAAGCCGTGCAATATCACATCTAGGTCGTTGTTTACATGAAGCCATGCAATATCACATCTAGGTCGTTGTTTACATGAAGCCGTGCAATATCACATCTAGGTCGTTGTTTACATGAAGCCGTGCAATATCACATCTAGGTCGTTGTTTACATGAAGCCATGCAATATCACATCTAGGTCGTTGTTTACATGAAGCCGTGCAATATCACATCTAGGTCGTTGTTTACATGAAGCCGTGCAATATCACATCTAGGTCGTTGTTTACATGAAGCCGTGCAATATCACATCTAGGTCGTTGTTTACATGAAGCCGTGCAATATCACATCTAGGTCGTTGTTTACATGAAGCCGTGCAATATGACATCTAGGTCGTTGTTTACATGAAGCCATGCAATATCACATCTAGGTCGTTGTTTACATGAAGCCGTGCAATATCACATCTAGGTCGTTGTTTACATGAAGCCGTGCAATATCACATCTAGGTCGTTGTTTACATGAAGCCGTGCAATATCACATCTAGGTCGTTGTTTACATGAAGCCGTGCAATATCACATCTAGGTCGTTGTTTACATGAAGCCGTGCAATATCACATCTAGGTCGTTGTTTACATGAAGCCGTGCAATATCACATCTAGGTCGTTGTTTACATGAAGCCGTGCAATATCACATCTAGGTCGTTGTTTACATGAAGCCGTGCAATATCACATCTAGGTCGTTGTTTACATGAAGCCATGCAATATCACATCTAGGTCGTTGTTTACATGAAGCCGTGCAATATCACATCTAGGTCGTTGTTTACATGAAGCCATGCAATATGACATATAGGTCGTTGTTTACATGAAGCCGTGCAATATGACATCTAGGTCGTTGTTTACATGAAGCCGTGCAATATGACATCTAGGTCGTTGTTTACATGAAGCCATGCAATATGACATCTAGGTCGTTGTTTACATGAAGCCGTGCAATATGACATCTAGGTCGTTGTTTACATGAAGCCATGCTAGGTCGTTGTTTACATGAAGCCGTGCAATATCACATCTAGGTCGTTGTTTACATGAAGCCGTGCAATATCACATCTAGGTCGTTGTTTACATGAAGCCATGCAATATCACATCTAGGTCGTTGTTTACATGAAGCCGTGCAATATCACATCTAGGTCGTTGTTTACATGAAGCCGTGCAATATCACATCTAGGTCGTTGTTTACATGAAGCCATGCAATATCACATCTAGGTCGTTGTTTACATGAAGCCGTGCAATATCACATCTAGGTCGTTGTTTACATGAAGCCGTGCAATATCACATCTAGGTCGTTGTTTACATGAAGCCGTGCAATATCACATCTAGGTCGTTGTTTACATGAAGCCATGCAATATCACATCTAGGTCGTTGTTTACATGAAGCCGTGCAATATGACATCTAGGTCGTTGTTTACATGAAGCCATGCAATATCACATCTAGGTCGTTGTTTACATGAAGCCGTGCAATATCACATCTAGGTCGTTGTTTACATGAAGCCGTGCAATATCACATCTAGGTCGTTGTTTACATGAAGCCGTGCAATATCACATCTAGGTCGTTGTTTACATGAAGCCGTGCAATATCACATCTAGGTCGTTGTTTACATGAAGCCGTGCAATATCACATCTAGGTCGTTGTTTACATGAAGCCGTGCAATATCACATCTAGGTCGTTGTTTACATGAAGCCGTGCAATATCACATCTAGGTCGTTGTTTACATGAAGCCGTGCAATATCACATCTAGGTCGTTGTTTACATGAAGCCGTGCAATATCACATCTAGGTCGTTGTATACATGAAGCCGTGCAATATCACATCTAGGTCGTTGTTTACATGAAGTCGTGCAATATCACATCTAGGTCGTTGTCTACATGAAGTCGCGCAATATCACATCTAGGTCGTTGTTTACATGAAGTCGTGCAATATCACATCTAGGTCGTTGTTTACATGAAGTCGTGCAATATCACATCTAGGTCGTTGGTTACATGAAGCCATGCAATATCACATCTAGGTCGTTGTTTACATGAAGCCGTGCAATATCACATCTAGGTCGTTGTTTACATGAAGCCATGCAATATCACATCTAGGTCGTTGTTTACATGAAGCCGTGCAATATCACATCTAGGTCGTTGTTTACATGAAGCCATGCAATATCACATCTAGGTCGTTGTTTACATGAAGCCGTGCAATATCACATCTAGGTCGTTGGTTATTGTACGGCTCTCTGAGAGTAATAAAACTACAGCCCAGATTTAAAGTGTATAATATCTGGAATCTGCGTGTATTAAATTCTCAGCTATTGCTTACATTCTGGTATATAAATCATAAAAGGGAAAAATGCATTCATGCTACAACAATTATTTACTTTATTCTAAGTAGATATACTTTTTTCAAAGGCGTGGGGAAGAGGGTGTGTGGGGCTACAGCTTAGCCAAATTCCCAAGGAAAATGTTTTTGTTTAAATGTTTTGTTTTGTCAAAAGTTTCTCCCCACTGTACCCGTCTATGACGTTAACCAATGAGTGTGGACTATATGCCTTGCATTCATTATTGTTTTTATTATTCTTGAATGTTAAACGATTAATTAGTAGCTACCATTTTAGTGTAGTATATTAATTAGTAACTACCATTTTAGTGTGGTATATTAATTAGTAACTACCATTTTAGTGTGGTATATTAATTAGTAACTACCATTTTAGTGTAGTATATTAATTAGTAACTACCATTTTAATGTAGTATATTAATTAGTAACTACCATTTTAATGTAGTATATTAATTAGTAACTACCATTTTAGTGTAGTATATTAATTAGTAACTACCATTTTAGTGTAGTATATTAATTAGTAACTGCCATTTTAGTGTAGTATATTAATTAGTAACTACCATTTTAGTGTAGTATATTAATTAGTAACTACCATTTTAGTGTAGTATATTAATTAGTAACTGCCATTTTAGTGTAGTATATTAATTAGTAACTACCATTTTAGTATAGTATATTAATTAGTAACTACCATTTTAGTGTAGTATATTAATTAGTAACTACCATTTTAGTGTAGTATATTAATTAGTAACTGTCATTTTAGTGTAGTATATTAATTAGTAACTACCATTTTAGTGTAGTATATTAATTAGTAACTACCATTTTAATGTAGTATATTAATTAGTAACTACCATTTTAGTGTAGTATATTAATTAGTAACTGCCATTTTAGTGTAGTATATTAATTAGTAACTGCCATTTTAGTGTAGTATATTAATTAGTAACTACCATTTTAGTGTAGTATATTAATTAGTAACTACCATTTTAGTGTAGTATATTAATTAGTAACTACCATTTTAGTGTAGTATATTAATTAGTAACTGCCATTTTAGTGTAGTATATTAATTAGTAACTACCATTTTAGTGTAGTATATTAATTAGTAACTACCATTTTAGTGTAGTATATTAATTAGTAACTACCATTTTAGTATAGTATATTAATTAGTAACTACCATTTTAGTGTAGTATATTAATTAGTAACTACCATTTTAGTGTAGTATATTAATTAGTAACTGTCATTTTAGTGTAGTATATTAATTAGTAACTACCATTTTAGTGTAGTATATTAATTAGTAACTACCATTTTAGTGTAGTATATTAATTAGTAACTACCATTTTAGTGTAGTATATTAATTAGTAACTACCATTTTAGTGTAGTATATTAATTAGTAACTACCATTTTAATGTAGTATATTAATTAGTAACTACCATTTTAGTGTAGTATATTAATTAGTAACTACCATTTTAGTGTAGTATATTAATTAGTAACTACCATTTTAGTGTAGTATATTAATTAGTAACTACCATTTTAGTGTAGTATATTAATTAGTAACTACCATTTTAGTGTAGTATATTAATTAGTAACTACCATTTTAGTGTAGTTTATTAATTAGTAACTACCATTTTAGTGTAGTATATTAATTAGTAACTGCCATTTTAGTGTAGTATATTAATTAGTAACTACCATTTTAGTGTAGTATATTAATTAGTAACTACCATTTTA
Source organism: Bathymodiolus septemdierum (assembly GCA_963383655.1). NCBI lineage: Eukaryota > Metazoa > Mollusca > Bivalvia > Mytilida > Modiolidae > Bathymodiolus > Bathymodiolus septemdierum. Next base: position 55,332,984 of record OY726527.1, read on the forward strand.
GTGTAGTATATTAATTAGTAACTACCATTTTAGTGTAGTATATTAATTAGTAACTACCATTTTAGTGTAGTATATTAATTAGTAACTACCATTTTAGTGTAGTATATTAATTAGTAACTACCATTTTAGTGTAGTATATTAATTAGTAACTACCATTTTAGTGTAGTATATTAATTAGTAACTACCATTTTAGTGTAGTTTATTAATTAGTAACTACCATTTTAGTGTAGTATATTAATTAGTAACTATCATTTTAGTGTAGTATATTAATTAGTAACTACCATTTTAGTGTAGTATATTAATTAGTAACTATCATTTTAGTGTAGTATATTAATTAGTAACTATCATTTTAGTGTAGTATATTAATTAGTAACTACCATTTTAGTGTAGTATATTAATTAGTAACTACCATTTTAGTGTAGTATATTAATTAGTAACTGCCATTTTAGTGTAGTATATTAATTAGTAACTGCCATTTTAGTGTAGTATATTAATTAGTAACTGCCATTTTAGTGTAGTATATTAATTAGTAACTGCCATTTTAGTGTAGTATATTAATTAGTAACTGCCATTTTAGTGTAGTATATTAATTAGTAACTACCATTTTAGTGTAGTATATTAATTAGTAACTACCATTTTAGTGTAGTATATTAATTAGTAACTACCATTTTAGTGTAGTATATTAATTAGTAACTACCATTTTAGTGTAGTATATTAATTAGTAACTACCATTTTAGTGTAGTATATTAATTAGTAACTACCATTTTAGTGTAGTATATTAATTAGTAACTACCATTTTAGTGTAGTATATTAATTAGTAACTACCATTTTAGTGTAGTATATTAATTAGTAACTACCATTTTAGTGTAGTATATTAATTAGTAACTACCATTTTAGTGTAGTATATTAATTAGTAACTACCATTTTAGTGTAGTATATTAATTAGTAACTACCATTTTAGTGTAGTATATTAATTAGTAACTACCATTTTAGTGTAGTATATTAATTAGTAACTACCATTTTAGTGTAGTATATTAATTAGTAACTACCATTTTAGTGTAGTATATTAATTAGTAACTACCATTTTAGTGTAGTATATTAATTAGTAACTACCATTTTAGTGTAGTATATTAATTAGTAACTACCATTTTAGTGTAGTATATTAATTAGTAACTACCATTTTAGTGTAGTATATTAATTAGTAACTACCATTTTAGTGTAGTATATTAATTAGTAACTGCCATTTTAGTGTAGTATATTAATTAGTAACTGCCATTTTAGTGTAGTATATTAATTAGTAACTACCATTTTAGTGTAGTATATTAATTAGTAACTACCATTTTAGTGTAGTATATTAATTAGTAACTACCATTTTAGTGTAGTATATTAATTAGTAACTACCATTTTAGTGTAGTATATTAATTAGTAACTACCATTTTAGTGTAGTATATTAATTAGTAACTACCATTTTAGTGTAGTATATTAATTAGTAACTACCATTTTAGTGTAGTATATTAATTAGTAACTATCATTTTAGTGTAGTATATTAATTAGTAACTATCATTTTAGTGTAGTATATTAATTAGTAACTACCATTTTAGTATAGTATATTAATTAGTAACTACCATTTTAGTGTAGTATATTAATTAGTAACTACCATTTTAGTGTAGTATATTAATTAGTAACTACCATTTTAGTGTAGTATATTAATTAGTAACCACCATTTTAGTGTAGTATATTAATTAGTAACTACCATTTTAGTGTAGTATATTAATTAGTAACTACCATTTTAGTGTAGTATATTAATTAGTAACTACCATTTTAGTGTAGTATATTAATTAGTAACTACCATTTTAGTGTAGTATATTAATTAGTAACTACCATTTTAGTGTAGTATATTAATTAGTAACTGCCATTTTAGTGTAGTATATTAATTAGTAACTACCATTTTAGTGTAGTATATTAATTAGTAACTACCATTTTAGTGTAGTATATTAATTAGTAACTGCCATTTTAGTGTAGTATATTAATTAGTAACTGCCATTTTAGTGTAGTATATTAATTAGTAACTGCCATGTTAGTGTAGTATATTAATTAGTAACTGCCATTTTAGTGTAGTATATTAATTAGTAACTACCATGTTAGTGTAGTATATTAATTAGTAACTGCCATTTTAGTGTAGTATATTAATTAGTAACTGCCATTTTAGTGTAGTATATTAATTAGTAACTGCCATTTTAGTGTAGTATATTAATTAGTAACTGCCATTTTAGTGTAGTATATTAATTAGTAACTGCCATTTTAGTGTAGTATATTAATTAGTAACTACCATTTTAGTGTAGTATATTAATTAGTAACTGCCATTTTAGTGTAGTATATTAATTAGTAACTACCATTTTAGTGTAGTATATTAATTAGTAACTACCATTTTAGTGTAGTATATTAATTAGTAACTACCATTTTAGTGTAGTATATTAATTAGTAACTACCATTTTAGTGTAGTATATTAATTAGTAACTACCATTTTAGTGGAGTATATTAATTAGTAACTGCCATTTTAGTGGAGTATATTAATTAGTAACTGCCATTTTAGTGGAGTATATTAATTAGTAACTACCATTTTAGTGTAGTATATTAATTAGTAACTACCATTTTAGTGTAGTATATTAATTAGTAACTACCATTTTAGTGTAGTATATTAATTAGTAACTACCATTTTAGTGTAGTATATTAATTAGTAACTACCATTTTAGTGTAGTATATTAATTAGTAACTACCATTTTAGTGTAGTATATTAATTAGTAACTACCATTTTAGTGTAGTATATTAATTAGTAACTGCCATTTTAGTGTAGTATATTAATTAGTAACTGCCATTTTAGTGTAGTATATTAATTAGTAACTACCATTTTAGTGTAGTATATTAATTAGTAACTACCATTTTAGTGTAGTATATTAATTAGTAACTACCATTTTAGTGTAGTATATTAATTAGTAACTACCATTTTAGTGTAGTATATTAATTAGTAACTACCATTTTTGTGTAGTATATTAATTAGTAACTACCATTTTAGTGTAGTATATTAATTAGTAACTACCATTTTAGTGTAGTATATTAATTAGTAACTACCATTTTAGTGTAGTATATTAATTAGTAACTACCATTTTAGTGTAGTATATTAATTAGTAACTACCATTTTAGTGTAGTATATTAATTAGTAACTACCATTTTAGTGTAGTATATTAATTAGTAACTACCATTTTAGTGTAGTATATTAATTAGTAACTACCATTTTAGTGTAGTATATTAATTAGTAACTGTCATTTTAGTGTAGTATATTAATTAGTAACTACCATTTTAGTGTAGTATATTAATTAGTAACTACCATTTTAGTGTAGTATATTAATTAGTAACTACCATTTTAGTGTAGTATATTAATTAGTAACTACCATTTTAGTGTAGTATATTAATTAGTAACTACCATTTTAATGTAGTATATTAATTAGTAACTGCCATTTTAGTGTAGTATATTAATTAGTAACTACCATTTTAGTGTAGTATATTAATTAGTAACTACCATTTTAGTGTAGTATATTAATTAGTAACTACCATTTTAGTGTAGTATATTAATTAGTAACTACCATTTTAGTGTAGTATATTAATTAGTAACTACCATTTTAATGTAGTATATTAATTAGTAACTACCATTTTAGTGTAGTATATTAATTAGTAACTACCATTTTAGTGTAGTATATTAATTAGTAACTACCATTTTAGTGTAGTATATTAATTAGTAACTACCATTTTAGTGTAGTATATTAATTAGTAACTACCATTTTAGTATAGTATATTAATTAGTAACTACCATTTTAGTGTAGCATATTCATAATTCAATTATGTTCCTATGCAAATCCAGCCTCATAAAACATAAAAAAAACTATGATTTATAGGCATTTGAGTGAGTGAGTGAGTGGAGTGAGTGAGTGCATGTGTGAGTGAGTGAGTGAGTGAGTGAGTGAGTGAGTGATTGATGGTTATCTCAATATGAGCATGTTTTCTGCTGTATTATGACGAGAACAAGTTAAATTCGATGAGATGATGATTAACCAATAGATAAGTTATTTAATTAGATTTTCTAGATTTTTTTATGAGTACCTTTAAGTCAATTATAATCGGATAAGAATTATCCACTTTATGTCATTTAGAATTGACAATAAGCATAATTTGACTAAAAAGTCGTTCCATATTATTTACATATAGACAGGGGTTCGTCGTGGTCGTGATCGTATGGTAGTTGGATTTACAACTACCTGTGCAGTCAGTCCGTGCCAATCACTATTAAGGTTGTGAGTTCGAATCCCGCTCATTTGGAGGTGTACTGGATACAACATTATATTATAAAGTTTGTCAGTGACTTGCAAAAGATCGGTGGTTTTCTCTGGATACTCAGGTTTGCACCACAAAAAAAAAAAAAAAAAAAATGACCGCCGCTATCTAACTGAAATGTTGTTTAAAATGGTATTACACACTATAACTCCAACCCTCTTACTTAACGGATCATACATTTTTTCTTATCTTTATCTTTTTAATATTTCATTTCTCAAAACCAATAATGAAATGTATTGATTTTAAAATGGAAACAAAAACAACGAAAATAACATTTAATAATAAAAACAAACAACTAACATATATTGTTCATGTCGTAAAGATTGTAACATCTAACGACAGTACAACCAGATTACGACAGTACAAACAGATTACGACAGCACAAACAGATTACGACAGTACAAACAAATTACGACAGTACAAACATATTACGACAGCATACACAGATTACGATAGTACAAACAGATTATAACAATACAAACAGATTACGACAATACAAACAGCTTCCGACAGTCCAAACATATTACGACAGTACAAGCAGATTACGACAGTACAAGCAGATTACACCAGCACAAACAGATTACAACAGAACAACCAGATTACAATAGTACAAGCAGATTACGACAGCATAAACAAATTACGACAGTACACACAGTTTACGACAGTACAAACAGATTACGACAGTACAAACAGATTACGACAGCATACACAGATTACGATAGTACACACAGATTATAACAATACAAACAGATTACGACAATACAAACAGCTTCCGACAGTCCAAACATATTACGACAGTACAAGCAGATTACGACAGTACAAGCAGATTACACCAGCACAAACAGATTACAACAGAACAACCAGATTACAATAGTACAAGCAGATTACGACAGCATAAACAAATTACGACAGTACACACAGTTTACGACAGTACAAACAGATTACGACATTACAAACAGATTACGACAGTACAAACAGCTTACGACAGTACAAACAGATTACGACAGTACAACCAGAATACTACAGTGGAAACAGAATACGACAACACAAACAGATTACACCAGAACAAACAGATTATGACAGTACAACCAGATTACGACAGCTCAACCAGATTACAACTGCACAAACAGACTACGACAGTACAACCAGAATACGACAGTACAACTTACGACATTACAAACATATTACGACAGCACAACCAGATTACGACAGCACAGACAGATTACAACAGCACAAACATATTACGACAGAACAACCAGAATACGACAGTACAAACAGCTTACGACAGTACAAACAGATTACGACAGTACAAACAGATTACGACAGTACAACCAGATTACGACAGTACAACCAGATTACGACATCGCAACCAGATTACAACAGCACAAACAGATTACGACAGTACAAACAGTTTACCACAGTACAAACAGATTACGACAGTACAAACAGATTACGACAGTACAAACAGATTACGACAGAACAAACAGATTACGACAGTGCAAACAGCTTACGACAGTAAAAACAGTTTACAACACTGCAAACATATTACGACAGTATAAACAGATTACGACAGAACAAACAGATTACGACAGTACAAACAGTTTGCGACAGTACACAGAGATTACGACAATACAAACAAATTACGACAGCGCAAACATATTAGGACAGTGCAACCAGATAACAACAATACAAGCAGATTACGACAGTACAACCAGATTTCAACAGCACAAACAGATTACGACAGCATTCTCAAACAAATTACAACAGTGCAACCAGATTACAACAGTACAAGTAGATTACGACAGTACAAACAGATTACGACAGAACAAACATATTACGACAATACAAACAGATTACGACAATGCAAACAGTTGACGACAGTACAAACAGATTCGGACAGTACAAACATATTACGACAGCACAACCAGATTACGACAGTACAAACAAATTACGACAGCACAAACATATTACGACAGTACAAGCAGATTACAACAGTGCAAGCAGAATACGACAGTACAAACAGATTACGACAGTACAACCAGATTACAATAGTACAAGCAGATTACGACAGTACAAACAGATGACGACAGTACAAACAGATTACTACAGTACAAACAGATTGCGAGCGTACAAACAGTTTACGAGAGTGCAAATAGCTTACGAAAGTTCAAACAGATTACAACAGCATAAACAGTTTACGACAGTACAAGCAAATTACGAAAGTACAAATAGATTACGACAGTACAACCAGGATACGACAGTACAGAGTTTCCTACAGTACAAACAGTTTACGATAGTACAAACAGATAACAACAGCATAAAGAGTTTACGACAGTAAAAACAGATTACGACAGTACAATCATAATACGACAGTACAAACAGATTACGACAGTACAAACATATTACGACAGTACAAACAGATTACGACAGAACAAACATATTACGACAGTATAAACAGATTACGACAGTACCAAAAGATTATGACAATGCAAACAGTTTACAACAGTACAAACAGATTACGACAGGACAACCAGATTACGACAGTGCAAACAGATTACGATAGTACAAACAGATGACGACAGTACCAACAGATTACGACAGTACAAACAGATTAGTACAGCACAAACAGATTATGACAGTACAACCAGAATACGACAATGCAAACAGATTAGTACAGTACAAAGATATTACGACAGTACAAACAGGTTACGATAGTACAAGCAGGCTACGACGTACAAACAGGCTACGACAGTACAAACAGTTTACTACAGTACAAACAGTTTACGATAGTGCAAACAGATAACGACAGCATAAACAGTTTACGACAGAACAAACAAATTACGACAGCAAAACCAGAATACGAGAGTACAAACAGATTACGACAGTACAAACATATTACGACAGTACAAACAGATTACGACAGCACAACCAGATTACGACAGTACAAGCATATTACGACAGTACAACCAGATTACGACAGTACAACTAGATGACGACAGGACAACCAGATTACGACAGAACAAACAGATTACGACAGTGCAAACAGATTACGATAGTACAAACAGATGACGACAGGACAACCAGATTACGACAGTACAAACAGATTACGACAGTACCAATAGATTACGACAGTATAAACAGATTAGTACAGCACAAACAGATTACGACAGTACAACCAGAATACGACAATGCAAACAGATTAGTACAGTACAAACATATTACGACAGTACAAACACATTACGACAGTACAAACAGGTTACGACAGTACAAACAGGCTACGACAGTACAAACAGTTTACTACAGTACAAACAGTTTACGATAGTGCAAACAGAAAACGACAGCATAAACAGTTTACGACAGTACAAACAGGTTACGAGAGAAAAACCAGAATACGAGAGTACATACAGATTACGACAGAAAAACCAGAATACGAGAGTACAAACAGATTACGATAGTACAAACATATTACGACAGTACAAACAGATTACGACAGCACAATCAGATTACGACAGTACAAGCATATTACGTTAGTACAACCAGATTACGACAGTACTAGATTACAACAGGACAACCAGATTACGACAGTGCAAACAGATACCAATAGTACAAACAGATGACGACAGGACAACCAGATTACGACAGTACAAACAGATTACGACAGTACGAACAGATTACGACAGTACAAACAGATTAGTAGAGCACAAACAGATTACGACAGTACAACCCGAATACGACAATGCAAACAGATTAGTACAGTACAAACATATTACGACAGTACAAACAGATTACGACAGTACAAACAGGTTACGACAGTACAAACAGGCTACGACAGTACAAACAGTTTACTACAGTACAAACAGTTTACGATAGTGCAAACAAATAACGACTGCATAAACAGTTTACGACAGTACAAACAGATTACGACAGTACAACCATAATACGACAGTACAAACATATTACGACAGTACCAACAGATTACGACAGAACAAACATATTACGACAGTATAAACAGATTACGACAGTACCAACAGATTATGACAATGGAAACAGTTTACAACAGTACAAACAGATTACGACAGGACAACCAGATTACGACAGTGCAAACAGATTACGATAGTACAAACAGATGACGACAGGACAACCATATTACGACAGTACAAACAGATTACGACAGTACCAACAGATTACGACAGTACAAACAGATTAGTACAGCACAAACAGATTACGACAGTATAACCAGAATACGACAATGCAAACAGATTAATACTGTACAAACACATTACGACAGTACAAACAGGTTACGACAGCACAAACAGGCTACGACAGTACAAACAGTTTACTACAGTACAAACAGTTTACGATAGTGCAAACAGATAACGACAGCATAAACAGTTTACGACAGTACAAACAGATTACGACAGTACAAACATATTACGACAGTACAACCAGAATACGACAGTGCAAACAGATTAGTACAGCACAAACATATTACGACAGTACAAACAGATTACGAGAACACAACCAGATTACGACAGTGCAAACAGATTACGATAGTACAAACAGATGACGACAGGACAACCAGATTACGACAGCACAAACAGATTACGATAGTACAAACAGATTACGACAGTACAACCAGAATACGACAGTGCAAACAGATTAGTACAGTACAAGCATATTACGACAGTACAAATAGATTACGACAGCACAACCAGTTCACAAGAGTGCAAACAGATTACGATAGTACAAACAGATGACGACAGGACAAACAGATGACGACTGGACAACCAGATTACGACAGTACAAACAGATTACGACAGTACAAATATATTACGACAGTACAAACAGATTACGACATTGTAAACAGATTAGGACAGTACAAACATACTACGACAGTACAAACAGATTACGACAGCACAACCAGATTACGAGAGTGCAAACAGATTACGATAGTACAAACAGATGACGACATGACAACCAGATTACGACAGTACAAACAGATTACGACATTGTAAACAGATTAGTACAGTACAAGCATATTACGACAGTACACACAGATTTGCACTGTCGTAATCTGTTTGCACTGTCGTACTCAGTTTGTAACAACAATCACTCACTCATTCACTCGATGTTAAATAACTTCTCTTTTATCTTTATGATATTGCATTTCTCAAAAACAGTAATAAAACGTATTAATTTTAAAATACAAAAAAAAAAAAACTAAAGTAACATTAATATAAAAATAAAATCTAACAACTAATATATATACAAACATTTTAAATATTCTTTATAATTTAATTTTTACAACAAAATTTAATGATTCCTCTTTTTAATAACGATCATTGCATGAGACTATATGAATTTGTCGTTGGCGAATGATTACAATCCAATCCATGTTATCAAGTATAACCAATGTTGCCACAGGCGGATCAACCAATCAGATTGTAGTATTCACATCAAATTAAATCATATTGCAATATCATATGTATAAATACATAAATATTAAAACTTTTGTTTTGCCAACAATAAACTGAGCTACTTGTATAAGGTTTGGGGTTGATGGTATTTCAATAATATTATAGTTATATCGTGGCAGTCAGTTTTATTGGTGGAGGAACGTAGAGTACCCGGAGAAAACCATAGACCTGTCGCAACATTATCCCATAATGTTGTATCGATTACACCTCGCCATGAACGGGGTTCGAACTCACAACTTTAGTGGTGATAGGCACTGATTGCACAGGTAGTTGTAAATCCATCTACCATACGATGATGACCAGGACGGCCTCGGAGTTACATGTATAAGGTATCCGTGCGTAGTGATGATATGTAAAACTTTCTTTTATCTTTACAGTATAAGTATTATATATATATATATATATATATATATATATATATATATATATATATATATATATATATATATACAATCAAACCTGCCCATGCAGTCATCTCTATTAAGCAGTCACCTGTAATAAAAGGTCGCCTTTTTCCTGTTCTGTCATAGCAAATGTTATATAAATTGAACCTCTTTTAAGTGGCCACCTGTCTTAAACGACAACTTTTTCTTTGTCCCAAAGGTGACCTCTTAATACAGGTTTGACTGTATATCTATATACAACTCTTTTAAACGAATTTATTTATTTAAACAAACAAATTCGAGAGATGGGCTTGGTATATACGTTTTGCAACACAAATAAAATGATTGACATTTCGCACGGTGTTCAAGCAATGTTACAGCATTCATGCAGGCTTGTAATACCATGTTATAAGCTCCGCCCATTTGCTATCCATGCGTAGTGATGATTTGTAGAATTTCCCTATTATAGTAATATATACAACTGTTCTTACGAATTAGGTGAATAGAAATCGTATAATTCAGTCTACTAAGGACTTTTTAATCAGTAGAATATGTGTCCAGTCTTATTGCGTGAGTAATTGTTCTTTGACAGGATCTCCATTATGACCTTTAATTTCTTCGCCGGAAGTTCCATTCGGATCTCCTTCCTGTTTTTTCAGTGAAGTTTGTTTACGTTTTATTCTAATCTCTAAGCAAAACACACAAACGACGGACACAATCAATGTCACAGCTACTATAGATAACTTGACTGATTCACAAAGATAGATATTATATATGAAAGCTACTGCAGTCCCTAGGGCTTGGAACATTATACAAATAGCAAACGTCGGTTCTGGATTTTTGTGGAACACTGTTCCTAGCAATGCTGAAATACAAAAGTAGAAAGTATTTTTTATGGAACGATGTTTCTAACAATACTAGTAACCAAAAGTACGGAGTAATTTCTTATGAAACGCTGGTTATATTAATGCTTAAGTAATGCTAAAGACCAAAGCAGAACTATTCTTTTTATGGAAAGCTGTTGCTACCAGTGCTGGAGGACTATAAGTACGGGGTAGTTTTTATGGAATGCTGGTTATATTAATGCTTAAAAACAAAAGTACTGCGTAATTTTTACGGAACGCTGGTTCTACTATTGCTAAAAACCAAAGTTGAAAGTAATTCTTTATGGAAAGCTGTTGCTACCAATGCTAAGAAATAATATGTACGACGTAATTGTTATGGAACGCCATTCCTACCAATTATGTATGGCTTTAATGATTACATGTCTTTTTAAAAATTATTTGCTACGTAAATCATGTTTGTAGAAAAAAGTCGGTTCCAACGAAGACAAAACATATTTACCAAAAACAATGTACCGAAAACAATGTACCTAAAACAATGTACCTAAAACAATGTACGGAAAACAAAATCAGTAAAAAAAAATGTTGGGGTCGTTAAGTTTCTTATGAGTTAATATAAAAATAAATACCATGCAGACAATAATTAGTACGAGGATAGTATAAAGAGACATACAATGACGAGTCATTTAATATTGACCTTGACTTTGGGTAATCCATACCGCATCACATAGCCCCCAGACAGCTGGAATGATAAAGAACAGTGCAGACCAACCATCATCTGACATCGTCCAAAATCTCATCACACAGATGATTCCGAGATTTAGGAGTGTTCCGAATATTAACAACGGTACACGTCCAGTGTATTTACCCAGAAATCCAAACAATAAGGAACCAATGGTATCACAGGTACCAAAACAAAGCATGGTGTAGCCAATCCACTCAAAACCAATTTTACACGAAACAAAAGACTGAAATATAAAAAAAAGTATTATTATAAATTGTTTAATAAGAATGAAAAACAAAACATACCACATTCTCGTAACATTTCAAAATGAATATGTAATAGAACAGTCGTAGAAAGAGGTAAAGTCGATACTGATCACACAAATACATAAAAAGAGAGGGACCCGTCATGGTCCTGATCGTACAGTGGTTGGATTTATAACTACCTTTGTAATCAGTGCCTATCACCACTAGCTTTGTGAGTTCGAATACCTCTCAGGTGAGGTGCACTCGATACAGCATTATTATAGAATAAAACATACGGATTTAGGTAAAGATTATTCAAAGGGATCAATATTTAAACTCTATTCAGATATCTTGGATTAAAAGGTTAATAACATCAACTTCTATGAACAGTAGGTGGTAAATTATAACACTATGTTATCTTGAAAAACTTTTTAGCACAAATATGGATAATGTTAATTGTTTTGTAGTAAAATAATACATTGCTTCGTTCTATTCAGAGTTAATTAAAACATGGATCATATGTAATAAATAAAACTATAAAGGAACCTAAACAATACCTTGAAGAACGGAAACATATTCATATCAAAGCATAACATTAATTTCTCTTGTAATGATTGATTTGATTGATTTTTGGTGATTAACGCCACTTTCAGCAATATTTCAGCTATATCATGGAAACCAGTTTCGAAGTACCCGGAGATAACCACCGACCATGGGCAAGCAACTGGTAAACTTTATCACCTGCTGCTGTGAGCCAAGTGCACCTTTTTTGTGATTTACAAAGCCGGGCACGAACCCACGTCGTATTGGTGATAGGCTTGCACGAGTTGTTATGTAATTTAACTCATTGAGCCACCCGGGCCCTGATCATGTTTCCATACTTTCCACTCATCACACTCGGGCCCAGATCACGTTTCCATACTTTCCACTCGTCACACTCGGGCCCTGATCACGTTTCCATACTTTCCACTTATCACACTCGGGCCCTGATCACGTTTCCATACTTTCCACTCATCACACTCGGGCCCTGATCACGTTTCCATACTTTCCACTCATCACACTCGGGCCCTTGGAAGTAGGAAAGCAGATTCATACTGAAGTATACATTTAATTTCTCTTGCAAAAATATTGATTATATCACATGTTTTTCTCCTTTGATTTGAAACATAATAGTTTTTATATATGGAGAATCATATTATAGTGAGTAAATAATGTATGTCATCATATTCTTCTTTATTATCCTCCAAAATAGTTCAATTTGTTTGCATTCAAAGAAGAAATGTTCCTAATCTTCTATAATATGACAATTACTACATAAGTTATTAGTGGCTTTATGCCATTTGAATAATAACTCTTTACTTGGTAAGTTAAATCCGTAAATTGAAGAAGTACAAACAATGGCCAAAAGAAAAAGTACGAAACGATAAACAACGATCTACGAAATATACACATAAAACTAAAGATCGAGTAACACGAACCCCACTAAAAACCGATGGTGAATTTGCTTTCTTGCATGTTTTTGAACACAAATATCAGGTCAGACTTTTCTCAAACTCAGAATAAATTGAATATTTTTTTTTTTCAACCAAATACTGAATCGTTAGCGAATTGAAATATTTTGGCTACTTGGTAAATTTTTGTATATATTTATACTCGTTTGGTTATTTACGTTTTGTGAATTTAAATATATTGGGTGTTTATAAAACTGACATTCTCCTTTGCGATAATTGACTTTCCATCCTTTATTATTTGCTTCCATTCTGCAGGGATGGATTTTTAAACTATGGATGCTTCTGACATCCTATTTTATTTAGATATAATGTCATTAATAAATTTAATTCTACTATGTATCCAATTTTCTAGCATTATTTTGTTGTATATATTTGTCGTGTAAAACTAAGCGTGTATGTTTGCAGCGTACATGGTTGTGCATATTTACAGTGTACACTGTTGTGTATGAGTTTGCAGTGTAAAACTAAGCGTGTTGGTCTAGTACAAAGCGGACCTCATCATCATCTCATTGAAAATTCACTTGTTCTCGCCATGATATAGCTGAAAAATTGGTGAGATGGCGCTAAGCAACAATCACTCACTCACTCTCTGTATATGATGTATCTATATTAACTCACCGTGGTAAACTGCACGAACATCACTACAAGTTCAATACCTGTATAGAAGAATATCGGAATGATCAATAAAATGTTTACATCGGATATTAAAAGCTGCAAAGTGGAAACAAATTTGTCTTTAACTGCCGTATATTTTTCAGCTAGGGAAGACTGGATCGGTTTTAATGCAAATATTGCAACGAAAAGAGAAATCACTGAAAATGCTAAATATATACTAATCAAAACAGTCACATGAGTCTGATCCGGTGTGTGAATGGCTTCCGGTATGGTGATATTTCCGGTTCCGGGTTTGGCTCCTCGAATCATGTCAGATGGACAAAAATTACCTCCACAAAATGAATTATTTGAAAATTGTAACGATGAATCTTTATATTGAAAAACAACAGAAGAAATAAGATTTCCCCAAATCTGTGTGCTTTGAAAAGCCATGAAAAATATTCCGTACAGTTTACTCAATATTGCTCCGAAAGTTTCATTTGTGAGTTTGTGATAATCGTATCCTATTGATGTTATGTAACATCCTTGAACAGTCCACATTAATCCACTGGCCAATCCTGTAATTCCACCTCCAGTTATCAGTATATAAGGTTTCGGGTAGTAATTAGCCACGGTATACATGGTCAGGCCGATACAAGATAAGATCAGAGCACCTTTGCATCCTATGTAACTAATTATTGCCGGGGCAATAGTACATGATATCACCCCACCAACAGTAACTGCAATTAAAGAAATGATGCCCGATCCGGCGTGTATAGACGATTGTAAGTTTTGCAATCCACAAAATGCTGTAAAACTGAAAAGCCACACACAGCACAATGCCATAAAGTTTAGTAACAACTTCCGTTTCTTCCTTTTCATCAGCCCTGTATCATCTTCTGGGTTTTTGAGGACGTCTGTGTCCGACATTTTGTTACAGTTCTTTCTGCAGTAAATAAATACAATAACAAATTAAAATATATGAAATACAAATAATACGACTAGAAATATTGTTATTTCAAGCAACGGGGATAGAACTAAGGAATCAACCGTTTTGTTCTTCGAGGTTTTGTGAGTGGGGCTAGGGGTTTTGTGAGTGGGGCTAGGGGTTTGTTTCTTCGGCTGACATTCCATAGCATGACTAGAAACAAGAAAAAACATGTTATATCAAGCAACGCGTGCAGAATTAAGGAACTAACCGTTTTCTTCTCCCGGGATTGTGTGTGTGAGTGGGGGGTAATTGATTTTTTGCATGGGCTGAAATGTTATATCAAGCAATGTGTGCAGAACTAAGGACCCAACCGTTTTCTCCTCCGGGGTTGTGTGTGTTCTATTGGGGGAGGGGGGGGGGGGCAGAGATTTTCTGCTTGGGCTGAAATGTTATATCAAGCAACGCCTGCATAACTAAGGAACCAACCATGTTTTCCTCCAAAGTTTGGGTTGTGTGTGTGTGGGGGGGGGGGGGACTAAGAAACCATCTGTGCTCTCCTCCGGGGTTTGGTTGTGGGAAGGGGGGGGGGTCTGGGAGCAGGGATATTTTACTGGTTCATCTTAAATATTTGGTCTCATCAATTTACAAAGGCATATGCAAACACGAATATATTGCAGCATTAACATTTTTTGGGATCAAACAGAATACACATTTTTTAATAAATATCTCAGACCATCCTTTCCTTAACTAGAATATTATGTTACAAACATCAAAGAAGTAGTGCGGTAGAAATAAACACAAGTAACAAAGCTTTCGTTAATCACGGGGTTCTTTTTTTTACTTTGTATTATTCAGATATGAAGGCGTTATTGATAACACACGTGGCTAAGACATTGCTGTGAGCGTAAGATTAACCCTAACCAATCAATAATTTAAAAAGTAGATTTTTAGAAAATTATAACGCAAAAAGTATAATGACGTCGTTGTTACCCCCCAACAAAAACTAAATGCTATTTGACATATGTTCTGATTAAAAACTAAGAATTTAAAAAGTACTTTTATATATTATTATGACACAAGAAATTTAAAGGGGAAAAATACATTACCTGACACGACATCGTTGCAACCCACACATTCAATTAAAATTAACCGTCCCTTTAGGGAGATGATTACGTATTGCGTATAAAATGTAGAACGTTATTACAATGATAGTGGGCGCAATTTATTTTCGAAAAAAGTCGCCCGTCAAGATCCATTAATTAATTAATTGATAAAAGTTTGTTATTTCCTACCTAGACATTGTGATTGTGAGTTTGTTAATTCTCTTTAGACAACATTTCGGTTTTTTTTTTAATTCGAACCGCGTCGGTGGTGTAATGGCTCGAGAGTGATAGATCGTGGGTTCGTCCCGGGGTCGGATCAAACCAAAGACTATAGAATTGGTATATGTTGCTTTCCCCTAAGCTTTAAGGAGTACGAGCAGAGACTGGTTGGCTTGGAATGGAATCAAAACAATGTGCTCGAGTGGAGTACTTGTCTACTCGCGGACTATTGTTTCAGTCAGCAAGCAGTTAGAATCTCGCTCATGTAGAGGGGTATTTGATACAACAATATGTCATAAAGTTTGTCAGTAACTTACGGCAGGTCGGTGGTTTCCTCCAGGTACTTCGATTTCCTCCAGCAATAAAACTGTCCGCTACAACATAGTTGAAATATTTTTGAAAGTGGCGTTAAATACCATAACCCTAACCCTAATATTCTAATATAAAAGACAGTTAAATATACTAACTAATTGGACCACGGAGGACCCGGAGAGAACTGCCAACCATGGTAAGCAACTAGTAAACTTTATCACTTGCGGCTGCGAGTCGAGTACACCCTTTTTGTAATTTATAAAGCCGGGCGCAAACCCACGCCGTATTGGCGATAGGCTTGTATGAGTTGTTAGGTAATCCAACTGCCTAACTCATTGAGCCACCCGGGCCCTTTTTAAAATAAAATCCCTGACCCGACACCAAATGGGATGTCGTTATTAGATGATAGTGTGTCGCCATGGAACAAAAATACATACAACAAACATTGATTTTTTTTATTAGATTGCAGGATGTGTGCATAAATAAGACGCAAAGAAACAATTTTTCACCAAAAAGTAAATACACATAAATAAATGAATAGAAGTAAATAGAAATAAATAAAAATAAATAAATAAATAAATAAATAAATAAATAAATAAATAAATAAATAAATAAATAAATAAATAAATAAATAAATAAATAAATAAATAAATAAATAAATAAATAAATAAATAAATAAATAATAAATAAATAAATAAATAAATAAATAAATATGCTCACGTAAATTATATGAAACACTAGTTAGGCAGGGCATCTCTTACATTTCCAATTGCAATGAAAATATATATTTTTTAAAGATTATTGTTGATTTCATGGTACACATATACTATATTGTACATCTTTTATAGATAATACGGAACAAAGCACGATAACCTTCCTCATGACAGCATGACACCTTTGTAAATTGTAAAATATTTCGTTAGGATGAAACTTATACAAAATTACCCAACCGTGAATAAGATGTACCACAATGGTCAATATTACAATATCTGCTTTTTCAAATTGTTTAACAAGTTATTTAGTAGAGGACGTCGACGGTCGTCCCCATTACGGTAGATCACATACTTATAGGTAAATCACCACATACTGATGTACTATATCTCGCGTCGGTCTCGCGATGCGAGACTTAAAAAAAAACAAACCGCTAAACTGAAAATGTTGGGGGCTGACATTTAAATCCGGATGCGGAAAGCCAACATAGATAAGAAAGTATATACTTTCATGAAATAGATTTAAATAATAGCTACTTTGTTTTGTTTTTGTTAAATAAAATCTTGTATTTTCATTCCCAAGTCAAAAAATTTCAAAACTACATCTATTTCATTTGCAACTGCGTCAATTCCGTAAATCGTGACGACATGTATGTTATGAGTGTACTGTAAACAAACACAGCACCTTTTCAAGCGTGTCCAGAAAAAAAAAAACTTTCTAGTTACGGATTAGTAAAAGATGTATATAGAATAAATTTGACTTAATTTAGAACTACAATATTTTCAGAAAATATCAAATTTATTTTTTGAACCATTTGCAGCTAATGTGTTTTTTGCTTTGTTTTATTTTTTGCAGAATCTACACGGACTCACGGGTGGTCTAATATTTACTCGGATCAATGAAAACTTTGATCAATACAACACGGACGTACTGAAAGGACCGTAGGTTAGCATGAACTATCTTTAAGGACAACTACTGTTCATTGTTTACCACTGTGAAATTGTGAATTTTTTTACTTATGGACATTTTATGTCACGCCCAACTGCATTTCACTGTCGAACTCCAGATTATTGACATATCGTTATATATGATCACAGACACTCGACGTTCAATGAATGAAATGTAGGGTCAATGTGGAAAAAAAATAGTGTCACTGCTATAATATTATTATAACAGTGACACTATTGTTTTCCCCACATTGACCCTACATATTATTCATTGAACGTCGAATGCCTGTGATATGACTTACCAGTTTAAAAGAAATCCAAACACAATTCCTGTCTAATTATCCAAGATTATTTGTACCACAATATTCCTAAAGTTTTACAATAAATGCGTAAACAAAAACGAATCTCTCCACCATTCATCGCCATGCTAATATTTGTTTAATCACGTCATATTTTACGTTGCAACAAGTTATTGGAATCGTATTTGGGTCACAACTGACACGCAAAGATGACAATGTCGACATAAAATCAAATGTGCCCTCTATTATATTTGAAATGATAAATTACAACAAATTTGTTGAAATACTTAAAGGAAAAGGTCATGGTCTTAACAAGTAAGTGTGAAAATTTAAATGACAGTAAATAAAAGACATTTGTGCTAATGAATTATAAAAATAGTATACCGTAGGGTAGAATTTGATGATTGAAGTTGCCTGTAGCACCAGATAATGGGGATCGCCATTTTTCAAAACTCTTCAATGTGGAGGAGACAAAAGGCATAATCCAGTATCGGATTTATCCTGCCCGTGACGTCGTACAATCGGTATGGTATAATATGTCAGCATTGATCAGGTGCAATTTTATCAATAAAAAGTATGTAAATCGTAAAATAACGTCGTATATTTATCTTTTGATATTTACAATATCATTATGGCTTCATGACAAGCATGTTATTACACTAAAGCACGAAAAGGGAAAGTGTGAGAAGATTTTTTTTTGTAAATACCGGTCAGGACTATCCCTGTCAACACATCGACCAGTGACCACGAAATACACGGGAAAGTACGATAGCATTGGCGACAAAAAAGAAAAAAGCATGTGTACGCATAAAATAAGTTAAAACTGACAGTTATTTAACATACGGAAATCGCGATCATCTGTGATTAAGAACAGAAAATCATTCCATCTCGTACGTGTTTTTTCAAGACAATGACCGCTAATTAAATTTCGGATGCACCGTTCCGATGATTGCCGATCATGAAATTTCATCACCAACGTAAACAGGCGAGCACATGTATCATTCTGGTTTTGAAAGAAGTTAAATTTCTTGCATTTCTTGCCTTGCAAAGAAATTCTTTCATGTATGTTTTAACTTAAAGATTATCAACTGCAATGAATTTCATTCTGACTTAATCAGTTTATTCGAAAAACTGGACACAAACATAGAAATCGGTAATAATGAATGACACGGGGCCCCATTTGGGGAAATCGAAACAGAACCAAGAAATCTCAGAATTTAAAACCCTCGTCTGAACTAACGTATCTAATGTACAAACTGTGTAAATTATTATTAATATGTACATTTCAAAACCATTACGATGAAAACATTTGGAGTTGTCAGAGAAGAAAATAAAAAAATCAACAAGGAAAAAAATGCCAAAAATACGATTATTTTGTCCATAATTTGTCACCACTATTTTGACACCAACCATTTCATAACTTGGTTCGTTTATTTCCTGGTTTATTTTGGGGACAGCCAATTGATTCCGCGCGCGGGGGGTCTGGTAGTTATTGTAAATAAAATAAATAATCTGGCCACCCAAAGTTGAAAAAAATTCTGGCCTTGGCTCCATAGAAAATAAAAAAAATAATCTGGCCTCAACTGAGTAAACAATGTTATAACCTGTCCTGCACTATGGGCCGAATGAATTTTCTATCAAATATTCTAACCTGACTAAGCTTGCCAGGTCCCCTCAGAATCAAATTATTTCTGAAAATTAAATTATTTGCCTATATATTATTATGAGATACAAAATGTGTGCTTTCTTTCACATTCTTGTCTCTTAGGCCAAATACATTTTAAATAGATTTGTAGCAAAGTAGTATTCATTTTTAATATAAAAAAAAACCAAAACAATGTTTTAACATAATTACAAGTTGCGTATGTAATGCCCCCTTACTGGGCCCCGCGAAATTTGCTGAATTATACACATACTGCTGTTAAAAGACATTTACGGCGGTTTAGATCATAGATTATGATATATATTTATTTTCCATGTAAAGAGATCCTTGTTTAACGTTTCGCTAAGGGAAAATTATTTTTAATCGTGGATTAACTGGAAAAAAATGGAATGTAAATCGAAACGAAAATGATGTTACCTGTCAAGAAGAATCTTGGTCACTTCAGAGTTCGCTTCCAGAAGAAGAGCGGTCTTTATTTCCATCCAACGATCATTTTCATCTCCAATATATATTCTGTTTTTGTTTAACTTAGCATTCACTGCTTTTTTGTTTCATTTTCTGGCAGAATCGCTCAATTTACGCTTCGGACCTGGCTTCAATTTCTTTGCCTCCGACATTTTCTTCATCAACACAATAACGGAGCATGCGCACAATTTCTACCGAATGAGTTTATATCTGAGGTCAATAGCATACGATTTGCATTATTGTCCGGGTAGCAAGAATTATCGAAGACAGAATAAAATGACGTTTTATCCTGAATTATACATTGTAGCTCTCAAAAAGTGAATGGTTTACGTTCTTTATATATTTAACCTTCACATATATCAGAAATATTTAGAAAACTGAAAATAATGATTTTGGCATTTCATATTACTATAAGAGGAGACTTTTTCAAAGGAATCAAACTGCATAAAAAAAAAAATACAGAAAACAAACTGCATACAAAAAAGTCTTAAAATAATTTTTTTTTTTAGATGTAGGTCAGTTTTAACTCCCTATGACCCTTTCTATATCGGAAACATTTTTTGGATGGTGTCAAGACATGCATTGAATTAGCAGATGAGTTGGAGTGGACCAGAAAGTGGGAGACTAGTTTTGAGGGTGGACCAGAAAAAGTGGCCAGGTTTAATAACTGATAAGCAACAAACAAAAAATTAAATGATATTAAAAAAAATGTCATTTGAATGCATGTTTTTTTACAAAAAATTCAGCTTTTTAAAATGTTGCCAAAGGATGAAGGGGGTGAGCATGTGCCCCTTGCCACCGGCTCATATGTTTCTGATAAGAAAAGATAGTTGAACATAAACATTTTTCAATTTTACAAAATTTTGCATTTATTATTTCTTTAGCTAAGATAATAAGACAAACACTTTCTAACCATGATGTGCTCGCATGGAACAAGGAACATAATGCATTAGTGCTTCATTATTTCTGTTAGTGTTAATTATTTCTATCAGTACCCATTTATTTATTCATCTTACTACCCAAAAGAAGAAAAAAAAAGAAATTATACAAAATATCTATAGATACATTGTAAAAAATATAAAGAAAAGAAGAACTTTTTTTACATAGTAAGAGAAGAGAATATTAGGTCACAGGGACTCAGAGTTTTACATAGTAAGAGAAGAGAATATTAGGTCACAGGGACTCAGAGTTTTACATAGTAAGAGAAGAGAATATTAGGTCACAGGGACTCAGAGTTTTACATAGTAAGAGAAGAGAATATTAGGTCACAGGGACTCAGAGTTTTACATAGTAAGAGAAGAGAATATTAGGTCACAGGGACTCAGAGTTTTACATAGTAAGAGAAGAGAATATTAGGTCACAGGGACTCAGAGTTTTACATAGTAAGAGAAGAGAATATTAGGCCACAGGGACTCAGAGTTTTACATAGTAAGAGAAGAGAATATTAGGTCACAGGGACTCAGAGTTTTACATAGTAAGAGAAGAGAATATTAGGTCACAGGGACTCAGAGTTTTACATAGTAAGAGAAGAGAATATTAGGTCACAGGGACTCAGAGTTTTACATAGTAAGAGAAGAGAATATTAGGTCACAGGGACTCAGAGACAGAATATCTCCACCTTTTTTCCAACACTACGAAAAAAAATATATCATATCGTATCCTTAAGCTATTATTTACAGCTTAAGCATTGGTTAATTTGATATGCATGCATATCATCACAAAATGACCAAAATAATTCATCTTCAATTTAGTTTTGCATTGCATTTGTATGACAGTGTTTCCGTGTACAAAGGATTTGAAAGATTTTCCGTCAGTCTGATCCTACAAAATATTTGAAAACTACCAACACCTGCCGAAAATGGTTTAGAATAGTAAGACACAATGAATTTTATTTATTTAACTATGTATTATGCCGTTCATACTATTTGTATATCTGCTATTATTTACTAAACTCAGTCTTTCTAAAATAAATGCTATAACATTATTAACCAAACCAGCTTGTTGTTGAAACTTTGAAAGGTAATAACATTACTCAAGAAGGAATATATTCTCTGCATAATTTTGTCACAGATAATTTTAAAGAGTATGATTTAGATACTGAATATTACCTTAATATATATAAATATTTTGTATGTGAAAGCAGAGACATGTCTGATGGAAGCGGTGCCTATATCATTCTTTTAAAATTAAAAACTATTTTGTTCACTTGGAGCTAGCATAATATTGGCCGAAATACACATACTTTAAAATGTCAAAATGAAGATTATCAGTATTACAGTAACCGTACGCAGTGTGGTCTTATGTATGGACACAATGGGCAGTTGCCGGTGGTCCCACGAGCAAATGAACCCCATACTAATCTATGTATGTGGTATACGGCATGATTTTTAATGTTTAAACACTGATTTTGTTGGAAGTACCAATACAAGAAATATATGTTTAATTTTATCGACCATTTACAGTTTTATTTATGTGAGTGTTTGTATAGATAGGGGCCTCAGTGCACTGCTTTGACTGTGGCCTATATTTCTGATAAGAGGGCCCTGACCGTACACCATTCATCATTTACACTTCATGAACATGTATCGGCTGTACATAGCATGGTATAGGCCAATATTGCTTATGTATGTTGGTTGTATTAATTGATATTTTCGTAATAAAACTCTTTTCTTATGACTTAAAAGACCATACTTTTATTTTACAGACACCGGCGTCTACTACCCCCTTTAAGCTTTATAATGATTGATACCACCGCGTACTAGTACTAGTTATTCTTCAATGTTTGCACTGTCCCTAGTCCAACAATAAAAGATTCCATACTTTTTTCTCGTAATTTTCTATTCTACTTTATGTAACTTTCCAGTAGATGTCATAGGGAATATAAAGGTATTTTTAGTATTATTTAATTTAAAATACTTCCGTCCTCTCTATAGGCCGTGTCTACTCATATTACGAAATGATATGGATGTAATAAACCATTTGAACATTTTCGACTTTATACGTTTTACATGAGTTATTTCCCTTTAGGCGGGCAAAATGTAACAATTGATGAATTTTCTATTAAATTATCCTCTGATTTTTTCAAGAATCAAATATCTACAAAGTATGAGAAAATCATATCAAAATTCGTTGTTATTTCCATGGCTGTTGCAGGACCGTGTGCCAGTTTTCCCATCGTATGAAAACGGTATAAAAACGTTTAATTTCAGAATCAAATCGGGGATATGTAAAAGATCTATTGAACATGAGAGATTATCCAGCATTACACTTAGACACAAATTAAAATAAAGGAACGTCGCCTTTATTGCTGTTCTACAATTCAGTAATAATATCGTCTTTTATTATGAACATAACTCATACTGTAAAATGAGAGTAAAACGACGTCTATATGATATTTGTTTTGATCTTGTACTCAATCATGGTTCTCATAGTATCATCTTCAAAAATTAACATAACGCATACCCGTGCATGAGTGTGAAAAGGTTCCTTAGCCTGTAGTTGGGCGATACTCTTTTCTTCTGTCGATATACGCTACATCTGTGTCATTTTGCTATTATTGAGTGTATAGAGTTGCATTTCCGACATGCGGAGTTATCAACAAGAAAGGAAATTACAGATGAAATGATCTTACAAATACCGTCATCATTATACCTAATGCCACATAGCAATAGTATAAATACAGAAGAAAAGAAAAACACCCAAAAACAACCAGAGATCTCTAAACAAATAAATACATAAAGAACCTAGATGTTTTTGTAGTTTGAAGTGGGTAAAGGTGACAATTATACACTGTTAATTATCAAATATAAAGGAAACAAATAGTGTTTAGGCTTTGTTAACGGGACGGTGTAATCATTGATCGATGAAGGGGCGGAAGCCGTTATTCATTCAAATTTTACATATGGGCTACATTGTCCCCATTCCGTAAATAGTTCGGAAATTGTATAATTGCATGTTGGTAAGCTGTTCAACATACCTACAAGTAGTTTATACTTGTAATGAATTGGGTTTGGGTATATGGTGTTTAACGTCACTTTCAAAAAAATTTCAGTTATATCGTGGCGGTCAGTTTTATTGGTGGAGGAATCCGGAGTACCCGGAGAGAACCACCGACCATGGGCAAGCAACTGGTAAACTTTATCACTTGCGGCTGCGAGTCGAGTGCACCCTTTTTTGTAATTTATAAAGCCGGGCTCGAACTCACACCGTATTGATGATAGGCTTGTATGAGTTGTTTGGTAATCCAACTACCTAACTCATTGAGGCGCCTGGGCCCTCAGAAGTAATATATATATAAAATATATAAAAATGAAATAAAATAAAATAAAAACACTGTCGCAACAGTTTCAAAATCTAACAGAAAATCGTGGAAACGGGGGGAAAATAATGACTTATTTATATAAAATATTACAAATAATAAATATATATATATATATAAAAGATCTTTTTTGCGATATCTAATAATTTCTTCATCTTTAATTTTTACTGTCAAATTTCTTTAAAAAAAATAAATCTTGTAGCATGACAAAAAGAATAGAAGAAGTTTTATACTGCTAATCTACAGGTACAAGATAGCCTACACATCTGCATTAATCTTACCTTTAGCGCTAGGTGGTTCCGAATTACTAAGATTGACGACTATTTCATTAAAATATATGTATATATAGATATATATATATAGGTGGAAAAACTCATAGACAATTGAGATTATCCTAACTAAGTGTTAGCGGTGTATTGGACCCCATTTATTCCAATTACGCCTACTGGACAACTATAATACATGGTCTTAATTGTTGTTTTAACAATTTAGTTGGGGTACCAGAAAGGTTTATGACATGAAGAGCTTAACGGATTACATGCTTCAGATATTTCCAATTAACAAAGGTAAAATATGTATTATGTATTAAATGGATGATACCTCGTTAAATAGATATTGGGTACTAATAAAATCTAATTAAATGAGTGCTATTAAAGTGGACCATTTTGATTAGAAAACCATAAAATGTCAAATGAAGGAGAAATTGTTTTCTAATATTATCCACATCCGATTAAGGAGGAATTTCTAATATAATCTGCCTTCAATGAGATACTTCTACTAATATATCACGCCAAGAAGACATTTCTAATATAATCTGCCTTCAATGAAATACTTCTACTAATATATCACGCCAAGAAGACATTTCTAATATAATATGCCTTCAATGAGATACTTCTACTAATATATCACGCCAAGAAGACATTTCTAATATAATCTGCCGTCAACGAGACACTTATAATAGTATATCTTGTCTATCCTTCTGTCCGCTTCTGATTAACCCTTTGATATATTCAAACTTGTTTTCTTCTAATATAATCTTTAAAAAAACGACTGTCCAGGAGAAATTCAAATATTATTTCCCGTAAAGGGAAAATCACCAATGGTATTTCTCGTTAAGGAAGAATCACCAATGGTATCTCTCGTAAAGGGAAAATCACCAATGATATCTTTCGTCAAGGGAAAATCACCAATGATATCTCTCGTCTAGGGAAAATCACCAATGGTATTTTTCGTCAAGGAAGAATCACCAATTGTATCTCTTGTCAAGGGAAAATCACCAATAGTATCTCTCGCCAAGGGAAAATCACCAATGGTATCTCTCGTCAAACAAAATCACCAATGGTATCTCTCGTCAAGGGAAAATCACCAATGGTATCTCTCGTCAAGGGAAAATCACCAATGGTATCTCTCGTCAAGGGAAAATCACCAATGGTATCTCTCGTCAAGGCAAAATCACCAATGATGTCTCTCGTCAAGGGAAAATCACCAATGGTATCTCTCGTCAAGGGAAAATCACCAATGGTATCTCTCGTCTAGGGAAAATCACCAATGGTATTTCTCGTCAAGGAAGAATCACCAATGGTATCTCTCGTCAAAGGAAAATTACCAATGGTATATCTCGTCAAGGGAAAACCACCAATGGTATCTCTCGTCAAGGGAAAATCACCAATGGTATATCTCGTCAAGGGAAAATCACCAATGGTATCTCTCGTTAACGAAAAATCACCAATGGTGTCTCTCGTCAAGGGAAAATCACCAATGGTATTTCTCGTCCAGGAAGAATCACCAATGGTATCTCTCGTCAAAGGAAAATTACCAATGGTATATCTCGTCAAGGGAAAATCACCAATGGTATCTCTCGTCAAGGGAAAATCACCAATGATATATTTCGTCAAGGGAAAATCACCAATGGTATCTCTCGTCAAGGGAAAATCACCAATGGTGTCTCTCGTCAAGGGAAAATCTCCAATGGTGTCTCTCGTCAAGAGAAAATCACCAATGGTATATCTCGTCAAGGGAAAATCACCAATGGTATTTCTAGTCAAGGGAAAATCACCAATGGTATCTCTCGTCAAGGGAAGTTCACCAATGGTATCTCTCATAAAGGGAAAATCACCAATGGTATTTCTAGTCAAGGGAAAATCACCAATGGTATCTCTCGTCAAGGGAAAATCACCAATGGTGTCTCTCGTCAAGGGAAAATCACCAATGGTGTCTCTCGTCAAGAGAAAATCACCAATGGTATATCTCGTCAAGGGAAAATCACCAATGGTATTTCTAGTCAAGGGAAAATCACCAATGGTATCTCTCGTCAAAGGAAGTTCACCAATGGTATCTCTCATAAAGGGAAAATCACCAATGGTATCTCTCATAAAGGGAAAATCACCAATGGTATCTCTCGTCAAGGGAAAATCACCAATGGTATCTCTCGTAAAGGAAAGTCTTCTGTTAATTAACGTAACTTGTTCTCGCCATGATTTAACTGAAAATGTGTTCACCTGGCGTTTAACATCACCTCACTGTAAATATAGTTGCAACCAAGTTTTTGTTAGTAATAACAATGCATATAGGTTATGGTGTTTAATGCCATTTTCAACAATATTTCAATTATATCGTGGCGGTTTGTTTTATTGGTGGAGGAAACCGAAGTACCCGGAGAAAACCACCTACCTGTCGCAAGTGACTGACAAACTTTATCACTTAATGTTGTATTGAGTATGATGTTGGAAATTCAGGTTCTGTATATACATGTAGACATGCGTAAATCGGTATTTATAAAGAGAGCATGATCCACTAGCTATCATAATTTGCAAAAAAATATTTAATAAATATTTTACATAAAAATCGTATTTTGTTAAATGTTAATCTGATTTTGATTGATTGATTGATTGATTGATTGATTGGTGTTTAGCGCCAATTTGATCAGTATTGTAGCTATATCGTGGAGTGGACAAATGTTATATTACATTTGTGTATTAACGTAGACACGTAGAAGATCTTTAGAAATAAAACAGTCAGTTATATGTACAATTAAAGAAAAACTTTAAAAGGATCAAACCATATATTTAGAACTTATGTTTTTACATATAAATTAATTTCTTTAAAAGCAATTCAAAATTGTGTCGCCTGCGGCATTTGTAAATAAATCCAAAACACATTGTAATATTGACGTAGTAGAATGTCTGACGAATGTAAGAAACACCCACGCAGTTAATTAAAACATGTTTTGGTGAGTAATTTGATCTTGACCTTTGATACATGATAATTATTCTAATAAAATTCAAGATTAAATGACTGGGGTATGTAACTTGTTTATTAATAAATAATAGAATGTCGTTTTCATGTATAGGGTTAGGGTTATGGTGTTATGGTGTTTAACGCCACTTTCAACAATATTTCAGTTATATCCTGGCGATCAGTTTTATTGGTGGAGGAAACGGAGTACCCGGAGAAAATCACACCGACTCTGTCGCAAGTCATTGACAAACCTTCATTTATATGTGAAAGAGACAACCAATTCACACTAACGTGTCTCTGATATAAAGCTATTAACGAAGGAAATTAATAAAAGAAGAACTTTTATATTATGAGGGTTCTGTTCTACATCTTTTGTATTCAAATTGATAAACAAACTATTAAACTAAGATTTGACATTTGACCTACATTTGACCTGTGTACAAATAAGTAGTTCCTGTTTTATTGTATTGTCCTTCACTGACTTACGAATTTTTATGACCACTTTGGTATATTCAAACTCTTCTCACGAGATATTTGTGAAGAAAAAGAGGTTGAGAGATGATCACAATTTCACAGCTGTGTTTTATGTGTATTGAAAAATAGAATACCCTGCTTCAATGAGCTTCCCTAGGACAAAAAACGCCGTAGATATCAAATTTAGTGCGCACGACACGTTTCTGGAATAACCGTCACCAGGTACGCTCATAATCAAAAGATTGGTAGACCAAATAATTGACAAGGAAATACGACCAGATATATAAAAAAGATGGAATTGGCGAAATTTGTCAAAAATATCAAAAGTCAGTGAAATACTCAGAAAAGGGGATATCTGGATATAAATCAACATAAGATAATAAAATAATACTAGAATATTTTCTTCACCAAAACTTATGTACAACCGCCACGATATAACTGACCGCCACGATATAACTGAAATATTGTTGAAAGTGACGTTAAACACCATAAACATAACCGAAAACTTACGAAAAGATCTTGTTGTTCCTTTTGTGATAGAATCAAACGTCCATAAATATCATCAACATGAATTCTTCACTTAGTTTGGTGAGTTAAAAGGTGTAAGCATTTTAAAAAGTCCTCTGTTGTGTCGGTCATTTGTGTATTGTCTGAAAATATGATTTTAATTTGTGTGAGCATTAGAAACAGGCGGAAAAGAGAATTCTTGAATAACAAATTTCCGTCGCTCGTTGCTAAATTTTCACGAATTTATAAGATTCTAACTAGGTACAACGTTTCCTTTCTATTTATGGATTAATATTGATAAATAACAATACAAATTCGTTATATTTGTATATTATTGTTGGACGTGTTTTGATATCTAAAACAAGTTTGTGATGGTCAATGTGGGCCGGACATTGCCCATCAAAAACTTTTTTTGAGCTTGTAAAGTCGTCATATTGGTTCGACATTAGACATTGAAGAAGTCATAGTGAGACGAAAATGTTGTCATTCAACAAAATATTTAATTCTTTATCACTTTGTTTTGTGTACTTGGTGTTGCTTTACAAACAATTTTAGACGTTTATATATATATACTTATGTGTGACGAACGTTAAATATATGATGTGTAGCCTCACACAATAACGAACGATTTTCGTAAATAACGTAAATACTCCAAAATATTCAAATTGTAGATAAAACATTACGAATACATTATAACGTGCACTTCAGGTAGTGCATTTTCTGAAAAAAAAGTTTCGTGTGCATAATGAAAATCTTGCAGACGACATATTTATTAATGTCTGTTCGTCTTGACCTCCAGTTGTTTGTAGAAGGGCTCGAGTCTTATTTACGTTATTTGTATTTGTATACGTAGAGTGGTGTCCAACAGATATTGTGATGTGTGGTGTTTTTGTTTTGTGTTTCTTCGTCTTGTGTAACCTATGTTGCCAGTTTCTCTGGATTGTCTATTTTTGATTTTCACATTCTGTATTCTCTAACGTTTAATTATTAGTAGACAACATTGAACATTTTCATTCCTAAGCAGAAAATATTCTTAAAAATCAAACAGATGTGTAGTTATCTCTCCGACCTGCCAGATTTCCAGTGTAAAAGTATATACATCTCCCAATTACAATCATCGTTTTATATGTTTATGTTTTAATTTGTTAATTTTATGCTTCTTTTTGTTACTGTACAATAGATTTATTTTGAAAAAGCACGAGAGATCCGAATTCGAATGATTACATTATTTAGTTTGCTTTAATGAGGAATTTAAACTTGGATTAAATACTTATTGTTTCTAAATCAGATTGAGATTATGAAAAAACATCTGTCAAACTTTATCACATTTTGTGTATTTTATGATGTTTTTAATTGAAATATTGATCGGTCGTAATTGTGTACTGTGTGATCGTTATTGCTATGGTAACTAAGTCTTATTTGTCGGATTTCTACAAACTAATGATTTAATTATTGTATTATTATTTATACTGTTTTACTTAACATAAACATATATCAACACTAACATGTGTTGGGACCACTATGCACAAGTACACATAATTAACATAAATAAGACATGAGCCCTCTTACAAACAACTGGAGGTAACGACGAACCAAACATCGTTATTATGCGGAAATCGTTACGGACATCACAACGCGTCCAACTAAGAATTTAAAAACACATAATAGGACAACACAAAAACTGAAAAAGAAATGAGCAAGTGAGCAAGTTGTGAGATATAACAAGTTAATTGTTAATGATGATGTATGTTTTGTGCTGGACAATCGTGTACGGTTGGATGTTTTTCATAGTGCTAGTTCAATGAAACACAAGTGTGTCTGTCCCAAACTAGAACGTAGAATTTCTACGCCGTATGTCGATGTCTTTTTTGTATTCAGAGGTGGCTGTGCGTTTTGTTGATATTGGTAAAATTCTTAAACAATGAAGTAAAAGTGGACGATACGATACGCACAATATATCAATAGAAATTATATATTTATTTTTTGTTTTAATTTAAGAAGTAAATCAACAATGAAACAACTTCTGGAATTGCTGCTTAATTTCCGGAATACGCCAGGCGTAAATGAAGGGATTCAAAATCGAATTTAGAACCAGAGGAATTAAGAGGATAAATCGTACCTGCTGAGGTAGTAGAGTACCAGTATAATAATCGATCCAGTAAGACACGAGAAAGGGACCAGTCAATACAATGGTGGTCACGGCCACTATAATACTGGTAATAAAGGCCCGGAACTCCCACGCATCAAAAGTGAATTGTGGTTTCTTTGTTAGTATTTGACTGTTGAAGGTACATTGAGAATCTTTAATTCCCTGGTTACAACTGATTCGTGCAGTTTTCATGTGGTTTATTAATTGCTGGACTCTTATATTTGATGTACGTTTCATTTCCATTTCAGCCTTAATATCAAGCATGGAACGTGACAGTGACGTCTCACTTACAACTTGACAATGCTCATTAACAATATTGGAATTATTTTCATCAGACCGCAAATGTGCAATGACATTGTCTTGCAGATGAACTGATAACCTGATATTTTCCATTTTGTTTTCCTCGCCATGTTCGTTATGACATGTCGATTTATTCCGTCTTCCTTCGCTGTCATAGTTTATATGTTCGGTGTTAGTTGGACTCGTTAATTTGTTGTAAACACTAGATACTTCATCCCGCCGTTCTTCGTTGTAACAGTGCAACTGTGAGGATTTTGCACGGGATGTCCATTTGTCGGTAACACTAGACTCTTCATTTAGTCGCCCCTCGTTGTAACGGTCCAACACCAATGTTTTTATTGGACTCGTCCATTTCTCGGTAACACTAGACATTTCATTTCGTCGCTCCTCGTTGTCACGGTCCAACACCAATGTTTTTATTGGACTCGTCCATTTGACGGTAGCACTAAAATCTTCATTTCGTCGCCCGTCGTTGTGACGGTCCGACACCAAGGTTTTTATTGGACTCGTCCATTTGACGGTAGCACTAAAGTCTTCATTTCGTCGCCCGTCATTGTCACGATCAAACACCAAAGTTTGTATTGGACTGGTCCATTTGTCGGTAACACTGGACATTTCATTTCGTCGTCCGTTTTTGTCACAGTTTAATTGTGAAGTATTAGTTGGACTCATCAATTTGTCGGTGACACTTAACACTTCAGTCCGTTGTTCATCGTTTTCACAGTTTGAATTTTGATTTTTAGCTCGACCAATCGATTCGACGTTAAGACTTGATACTTCGTTATCACATGGGTTGACTTTTAACTTTGTGAAGAAAATTCGCCATATGTGGCGACTTGTAGACACAGTAACACACACGATCAATATCATAATCCCTGAGACGGTCCCTATCATTAGTGTGACAAAGAAGTGATATTGATCACTGTACAGGTTGGGGACACTACATGACGAAATGGTCGTCTCATAAGGTATAAAAAGAATGGTTTCTATGGTAAACATGAATCCCATAGCTAAAGTTCCACCAATAATCAAATATTTAAATCTATTTAAAGTGTGTCCTATCCCAAAATTCATAGCTTTCACAACCGCATTTCGTTCCAAACAAATTAGAAGTATTAAACTATAGCTGCTTACAAGTCCGTACGATACTGCAAACGTCTGAATGAGACAAGCGGCGACGTCCGTTCGGATACTCTCTACAAGTGACCCAGCAATATAGCACGTCAATGATAATCCTAAGAAACAATCACTTACACAAAGGGAGAGAACTAGAAGATTGTGAAGTTTCTTCCGAATTGTTTTGAAACAGACTACAATATATGCCACGTTGACAATGACTGGTATACCTGTGGTGACAGCTATGCAAATAGATATGGCAGGTGATAACTGTGTATTGTGACCTTCTGTTTTCTGAAAATATAAAATAAAATGTTTGCTTATGGTATAAAACAGACATTTCAATCTTCTCATCTTGTAATCAATCAACCATGATTGATTTATTAATTTTTATTATTGGTTAGCGTCCAATGAGCTGTATTTCAGGACGATGACCAGTTCAACAATATTTAAAAACTACATAGAAATGACAGAGGGAAGAGAAAACCAAGACAACACCTTTTGCTCTAGAAAAGTATGGAGATTTTGGAAGGGAAGACAAGTTTAAGGTGGTACCATTCACTTCCGGTACAATTTGATCTGCTCGTTTAATTTTCTTATTTTTTTGGCAGTGTGTTTGAATATATCCACTGTAATAAATATCAAAATTTTAGCAAATTCCAACCAACAGACTCAGAGCTGTCAATTCACTAGCCACACAGCAGCTTTTCTCTCTGTGGTTTTGATCACCGAGATGCTTGAATTCGGCATACAAACATCATATGATCAACACGTTCAACTGATTTTTAAAGAGTTATCTCCGTTAAGCGGTTGTAGCGGCTATTATCCGAAATCTACAAAAGAGTTCTTTAACCTGCAGGGATTATTTATAGTACTCTCCAAAATATTACTCATTATGGTCCAAGAAAAAAATACACTATCATAGCCTGACACCCCAAAAATAAGAAGCTCCCCTTAACCGGAACCCGGTGATGCGCTCTGCTGCAATGTGCCCCTTGAAACCGTCACCAGTACCCATCAGCTAACTATGAATGCCCATTGTTTTGTTGGCGTCAATTTCTGCTTCTTAGAATGGGGAAGAATCGTCGGAAACGGTTTTATCATTTGTGGATATTTGATTGACAGATTACATTCTAGTAATATATGTACAGAAGCTTCTAGGCTCGGATCATAAAACGTTGCCTAGCAACGGTATCCATTTACGCATCGTCAAAAGGATGCATGATTACTGTTATGTGCAACGTGTCCCAGAACTCAATCCACAGAGATGTCCAGAGGATCACGATTGGAGGAGGGGTGTCGTATTAGGGGCGTTCTTGTTGCTATAGTATAAAAGATTTAATTTTTTGTCAAAAGTTACTCATGCGATTGTCACACTCCTTTCTCATTGCTCTGTAACAGTAGAGCATATTTTATCTCCGAAAAATGCAATGTCCCCAATAGGATTCGATTCCTGGACCTCTCGTATTGTAAACCACCGCTCTACCAACTGAACTAAAGGAGATGTCCACTAATGCAGTCAGTAGAGGTGGCTATGAACCTACTACGGTTTGTATAACCTTAGATAGGGGAGACCTCCCATTACAGCTGTATAGCTTTTATATAATTTGTTTTCGTCCTGATTATATATGCAATATTTGCCTCCGGGACAATAAGTACAACAGCCATGGATAAATCCCAAAGTTGATTTTTATTTATTTTTCGCAAATAATGAAGTTAATATGTACTGTTCTATAACTATACTAATATCTTCCTTTTAAGGAACACATTTTTTTTATACAATGTCATCTTTGTCTAATAAAATTCTTATTTATATTCTATCATTACAAAATATTCTATATTACCGGATATCTAGTCGTCAGATAGAGATATTTTAATGCCATTTTATTGACTGTTGCCATTGGTGATGAGGAAAAGAAGATCAACAATGAATACAAATTACACCTTATTACATTATCAAGCAGTCTATGTAATTCAATTTACACACAAAAACAATATTGTTAGAGGCCTTGTACTAGGAGACAATGACATATATGTCATGGAGGAGAGACAGGTGTTTAGCAACATTTGGGTGTTTAAAGATTAATGTAGAGTGAGTGCTCATAGACCCACTGAGTTGTTTAATTCTACTTTGTATAAACGACCTCACACTCTTCATTCATTCGGAAAAAGTCCTCCTTTTCACGTTTTGCCCATTGTCTGTTGTCTGGCATAATTCTCGATGAAATCCAGAAGTATTTTAAAGTTATGTTTCCAGTTTACGGATTTAGGCTCATGATATTTAGGCCCTTTGGCAAACACATTTCGTAGAGAGGTGTTGTTGATAATTTTAAGGTCCCCAGTTATAACGTGGCCAGTCGGAGTATATTTAAATGGGGAACTTGCACAGGTGCAAGCAGGAGGCCTAGATATTGTTACAAGTGGCAATAAGCACCGTATCCATACACCCTAATACATAGAACCGCGCAATAGATCCAAAGATTACTCTCGGATACTGGATACCCTCTCGATAGAGGTTGCAGGTTGTTATACGGAAAACCTGTCTGCGTTCGTGAACCATACTAGGAGCCGTATCGACTGGGAAGGTGCCACGCTTCTTCCACGTTAAAGATTACATTTGTAGATTTCGTAAAAGAAACAAAGGTAGCCACAATGTAGCCACTATTAAAGGCCATTGCTAGTCCCTCTTAAACTCTCCATACTTTGTAGATGTTACAGATTTAAGATTTTTTTTCTAAGATTTATTTTAAAACACTCAGACACATATACAAGTGTAACAAGAGGTCATTTTTTAAATAATATATACATTCAAGACATGACAGAATGAACATACGATGAAAAATAATAAATCTGACAGTAAATATAATATGAAGTTACAACATGATACAGGTAGTTACATATAATCAGAGTAAGGCAGCAGCTTTTTTAATAAAAATTGATAATCGCTTGTAAAGTTCTACATTGCAAATAGAAAGAAGACCTTCAAATTTGGCATGATTAGGGTAAGCTCGATAATAATTTGGCAAATACTTATTTCTAAGGGTGATAATGTTTTCATTTTTACAAACTAATAAAAAATGATATTCGTCTCCAATAGTTTCTTTACATAAATGGCAAATACGCTCTTCTCGAGGTATATTATACCAACGACCAGTTTCTATAGGTAAATGCAGATTTGAAGTTCTAAATTTAGTTATCCAAATTCTGGAGTGTTCCGACAATCTAAGTAAATAGTTCTCAATACAAAAATCCTTTTTGAAAACAGAGTAAATTTGTCCACGAGAAGAAGAATATATATCACTAAGCTATTTTTGAACAAACTGGTCTCGTAAAATTTGGTTAAATACACTCTTGTCATAAACAGGAAACTGGTTTATAAAAATGAATCCCATGCCGGTTGAATTGAATATAGACTCTATATGATTTAACCATTTGAAACTATACTGATGTTTGGTTTTTAAAAGATACATTAATCTATACAAAACACTACTTAATTTATTTTCATTTAAAACCAATTTGCTCCAAAAAGCGATCATACGAAGCTTCACACGAATTTCAAGCGGAAATCGACCAAGTTCTCCATATATCATAAAATGTGGAGTAGTATTTCTAACCTTTAAAATCCGTTTACAAAATTTCAACTGAATTTGTTCAATAACTTTTAAATTTTCATATCCCCACACCTCTGAGCCATACAGCAAGATAGGTTCAATCATAGAGTCAAACATTTTCAGTTGCAAGTCAATAGGTATTGATTCATTACGTACCAGTTTATAAATACAATACAATGCTTTATTAGCTTGTTCTACAAGTTTTTTCCTAGTTTCAAAAAAAGTACCGTTATATTTAAATATTATCCCAAGATATGAGTATGTATCAACAATATCAAGCGTTTGACCATGTAAAATAAATTTAGGATCTTGTGCAGTTTTCCTTTTTCTAAAAATCATAACTTTTGTTTTTGCAACATTTACTTGTAGTCTCCAAATTTCACAATAAGATTCAAATATATCTAAAGCTTGTTGCATACCTTCTTTTGTTTCGGATAACATTACCGTATCGTCTGCATATAAAATAACAAAAATTTTATAGAAAATGTGCAGTTCATTTTCTAATTTTTCTTTGATAATCTTAAGTGGTTCTCCATCTAATTGTCTGAAAAAATCTTCTAAATCATTTAAAAATATTGAAAAAAGAAAGGGAAATAAATTTTCTCCTTGTCGTACACCGGTAAGACAGGGAAAAAATTCAGATTGAATACCATTATATTGAACACAAGACTTAATATCATTATACATATTATAAATTATTTTGAAACATTTCCCTTTTATTTCACAATTTTGTAATTTCCTCCATAACCCTGTTCGCCACACTGTGTCAAAAGCTTTTTTAAAATCCACGAAGGTGCAATATAACTTTTTACCAAAAGAAAAATACAAATCAATAAGAGCATGTAAAACGAATATATTATCCACAGTTGAATAACCCTTTCTGAAACCAGCTTGATTTTCTGAGATGATATTTAAATCATTTGCAAAAAAGTTTAACCTAGAATTTAATATAGAAGTAAATAATTTTCCGACTCAACTTATAAGCGTAATTGCCCGAAAATTATCAGGATCAGACGGATTTCCTTTATTCTTGTAAACAGGCTTAATAATACCACTTGACCAACTTTCTGGAATTATTCCACAGTCTAATACTAAGTTAAAAACCTTACAATATAGAGAAATCAACAATGGAGATGAATGTTTCAAATACTCATTCAAAATATTGTCAGTACCTGGAGCTTTATTATTTTTGAGTTTCCTAATAGCTTCTGTTATTTCTAACTCAGTAATCTTACCATTAAGTATTTCATCATAAACAGGATTATCACAAATTTCGTTAATATTAATTTCATCATCATCATTAACATCTTCATCACCTGCATTTAATTTTTTGAAGTAATCATAAAAAGTTTCAATTTCAACGGACGGGTTTTCTTTTTTTCTGTTAGAAAATTTGTGTACCGTTTTCCAAAATGCTTTTGTGTTTGTTTTGGATAACGATCGTAATTCGTCTGAACATTTTTCTGTGTATTTTTTATAGCTTGCATTCAGTACAAGACGATATTCTTTAGCTGTTGTGTTAAGTAGTATTTTATTTTCAGGTGTTTTTGATGATGCATATTTTTTTCGAGCATTGTGAAGTTCATCCCGCTTAACCTTACATTCCCCGTTGAACCATGGTTTATTATTCACCGAGTTACCTTTCTTTCTTCGTTGATTTTGTCCGAAGCGTTGACTGTCGCTCTTCGATTTGTGGATTCATTCTGATTGCCCTTTTGGTGTCTTCAAACTCTTCCTTAACGCGTATCATCAAATTATAACTTCATAGATATAAGACATCGTAGAAGATGATTAAAAAGTTATTCATATTATCGAACAAAGGAAAATATGATGAAAGACTTATTTTTGAGCGCGTTTCTTCGCATCTTATCTCCATAGATACGTGTATCTTAAGATGTTTTAGAAGAGGCTGTTTAAAATGGCAGACAAAGACAAAAGAGATAAATTGAGAAATAAATTTCTTATTTCGTTGCAGTGCACAAGGAGTTTGCAGATGCTATTATCGACTTTAACAGTTGTTTTTTTATCAGGTCACACAAAATAGAAATGTAATTATGTAATATTTATTCCACGGTTTTCTCGGAAAAACTTTGCATAAATGATTTGTAACATAAAACTATGCATTATCACATATTTTATTGAAATAACGCCGAATTTGCATGTCTAATAAAAGCATAATTTGCGGCGTGTTATTTGCCTCCGGGGCAATAACATTTTACGAGGGCAATAACATGTTATCTGCCCTCTTGTGAAGGGCAATAAAATGCTTTCTGCCCTGGCAAAATATGTGATAAATAGAATAATACATGGCCTTTTTCATATTGCCCTTGTCATCAGCCCTCAACCGATATCGTTCCTCGGGCTAAAGTCCTCTTGGAGTCTGATATCAAGGTCTCGTGCTGATGACAAGGGCAATATGAAAAAGGCCATGTATTAATCTATGAATATCACATCTACGTCGTTGATTGTTGCACGGCTCTCTCAGAGTAATAAAACAACAGCTCAGATTTATAGTGTGCAATATCTCGTATCTGCGTGTATCATTTCATAGTTATTAGATGTTGCTTATATTCTGGTATATAAACAATTAAAAGATCAAAGGAAAAGAATAGATTCATGTTACAACGTCTTTTTTTAATATAGTTATGTCATATTATTGAGCTTGGGGAACTGTTTGAGGTCATGTCTCGTCAATCTTTCGTATTTTGCTAGGAACAACATCTTTTCAAACACATGTTTTTATTACCTGAAATATACATCCATTAATTCTGGTGCAAAAATAATAAAAATCCATTTAGAAATGACTTCACAATATTTTTTTCTTACGTGTGGTTTTATATGAAATATAGCGTAACATCGAGGGTGACGAATACTTATGTCTATTGACTGTACATGTGAACGGATGTGTCTACAAGTAAATTGATGCAGGTATACCACATTCAAATGGATACATGTACGCTACATGCACACATACAATGCTAACTCATGCATGTATGCTAATCTGTGCAGAGTTTTGTCGTTTGTTTATATATGCATTGCCGTTTGAGATTTAATTAGCAAGAGGTGAGAGTTGGGATCCCATTAACAGGTTTAGCTCCGCCCCATGATTGTGCCTGTCTCCAGCCAGAACCTGTCCGACCTGGATCTTCAACGTCATATGTGTTCAGTGAGTCCAGTTTTGATGAGCAATGATAGTTCATTTTTGTTGTAAATGGTAGAATTGATGACTATCACTGTTTAAACTTTCTTCTCATACATTTATAATGGTAATACTAATTTCCTCCTCCAATAAAACTGGCCGCCAAGATATACTTGAAATACTGTTGAAAGTGGCGTTAAACACCATAACCCTAACCTCTACATGTATGCTACATTTAAGTGATACGTGATATATAAAAAACGTAGATATCTAATTTAGTTCACACGACGTGTTACTGGAATGGCCTTCAGTAGGTATCCTCAAATTCGAAAGATTGGAAAGCCAAATAATTTAAAGTTTTGGGAGTAATCAAACCAAAGGACTTACACAGAATGGACAAAATCGGCTAAGGTCACCTATGCGAGTAGGAAGAGAATCTTAGTTTTATAAATATTGTACTTACATTATTAAGGAACTATTTATTTCAGTAATACAAATATCTAATAAATCATGTCAGTACAGAAGTACTGACTACTGGGCGAATGATACCCTCGGGGTCTAATAGTTCACCAGCAGAGTACTGACTACTGGGCGAATGATACCCGCGGGGACTAATAGTTCACCAGCAGAGTACTGACTACTGGGTGAATGATACCCTCGGGGTCTAATAGTTCACCAGCAGAGTACTGACTACTGGGCGAATGATACCCTCGGGGACTAATAGTTCACCAGCAGAGTACTTACTACTGGGCAAATGATACCCGCGGGGACTAATAGTTCACCAGCAGAGTACTGACTACTGGGCGAATGATACCCTCGGGGACTAATAATTCACCAGCAGAGTACTGACTACTGGGCGAATGATACCCTCGGGGACTAATAGTTCACCAGCAGAGTACTGACTACTC
Source organism: Bathymodiolus septemdierum (assembly GCA_963383655.1). NCBI lineage: Eukaryota > Metazoa > Mollusca > Bivalvia > Mytilida > Modiolidae > Bathymodiolus > Bathymodiolus septemdierum. Next base: position 55,373,555 of record OY726527.1, read on the forward strand.
GGCGAATGATACCCTCGGGGACTAATAGTTCACCAGCAGAGTACTGACTACTGGGCGAATGATAACCTCGGGGACCCATAGTTCACCAGCAGAGTAATGACTACTGGGCGAATGATAACCCCGGGGATTAATAGTTCACCAGGAGAGTACTGACTACAGGGCGAATGATACCCTCGGGGACTAATAGTTCACCAGCAGAGTACTGACTACAGGGCGAATGCTACCCTCGGGGACTAATAGTTCACCAGCAGAGTACTGACTACTAGTCGAATGATACCCTCGGGGACTAATAGTTCACCAGCAGAGTACTGACTACTAGTCGAATGATACCCTCGGGGACTAATAGTTCACCGGCAGAGTCCTGATTACTGAGCGAATGATACCCTCGGGGACTAATAGTTCACCAGCAGAGTACTGACTACTAGTCGAATGATACCCTCGGGGACTAATAGTTCACCGGCAGAGTCCTGATTACTGAGCGAATGATACCCTCGGGGACTAATAGTTCACCAGCAGAGTACTGACTACTGGGCGAATGATACCCTAGGGAACTAATAGTTCACCAGGAGAGTACTGACTACTGGGCGAATGATACCCTCGGGGACTAATAGTTCACCAGCAGAGTACTGACTACTGGGCGAATGATACCCTCGGGGACTAATAGTTCACCAGCAGAGTACTGACTACTGGGCGAATGATATCCTCGGGGACTAATAGTTCACCAGCAGAGTACTGACTACTGGGCGAATGATATCCTCGGGGACTAATAGTTCACCAGCAGAGTACTTACTACTGGGCGAATGATATCCTCGGGGACTAATAGTTCACCAGCAGAGTACTAACTACTGGGCGAATGATAACCTCGGGGACTAATAGTTCACCAGCAGAGTACTGACTACTGGGCGAATGATATCCTCGGGGACTAATAGTTCACCAGCAGAGTACTTACTACTGGGCGAATGATATCCTCGGGGACTAATAGTTCACCAGCAGAGTACTAACTACTGGGCGAATGATACCCTCGGCGATTAATAGTTCACCAGGAGAGTACTGACTACTGGGCGAATGATATCCTCGGGGACTAATAGTTCACCAGCAGAGTACTGACTACTGGGCGAATGATATCCTCGGGGACTAATAGTTCACCAGCAGAGTACTGACTACTGGGCGAATGATACCCTCGGGGACTAATAGTTCACCAGCAGAGTACTGACTACTGGGCGAATGATACCCTCGGGGACTAATAGTTCACCAGCAGAGTACTGACTACTGGGCGAATGATATCCTCGGGGACTAATAGTTCACCAGCAGAGTACTGACTACTCGGCGAATGATATCCTCGGGGACTAATAGTTCACCAGCAGAGTACTGACTACTGGGCGAATGATATCCTCGGGGACTAATAGTTCACCAGCAGAGTACTGACTACTGGGCGAATGATATCCTCGGGGACTAATAGTTCACCAGCAGAGTACTAACTACTGGGCGAAAGATACCCTCGGGGACTAATAGTTCACCAGCAGAGTACTGACTACAGGGCGAATGCTACCCTCGGGGACTAATAGTTCACCAGCAGAGTACTGACTACTAGTCGAATGATACCCTCGGGGACTAATAGTTCACCAGCAGAGTACTGACTACTAGTCGAATGATACCCTCGGGGACTAATAATTCACCGGCAGAGTCCTGATTACTGAGCGAATGATACCCTCGGGGACTAATAGTTCACCAGCAGAGTACTGACTACTAGTCGAATGATACCCTCGGGGACTAATAGTTCACCGGCAGAGTCCTGATTACTGAGCGAATGATACCCTCGGGGACTAATAGTTCACCAGCAGAGTACTGACTACTGGGCGAATGATACCCTAGGGAACTAATAGTTCACCAGGAGAGTACTGACTACTGGGCGAATGATACCCTCGGGGACTAATAGTTCACCAGCAGAGTACTGACTACTGGGCGAATGATACCCTCGGGGACTAATAGTTCACCAGCAGAGTACTAACTACTGGGTGAATGATAACCCCGGTGACTAATAGTTCACCAGCAGAGTACTGACTACTGGGCGAATGATATCCTCGGGGACTAATAGTTCACCAGCAGAGTACTGACTACTGGGCGAATGATACCCTCGGGGACTAATAGTTCACCAGCAGAGTACTGACTACTGGGCGAATGATACCCTCGGCGATTAATAGTTCACCAGGAGAGTACTGACTACTGGGCGAATGATATCCTCGGGGACTAATAGTTCACCAGCAGAGTACTGACTACTGGGCGAATGATATCCTCGGGGACTAATAGTTCACCAGCAGAGTACTGACTACTGGGCGAATGATACCCTCGGGGACTAATAGTTCACCAGCAGAGTACTGACTACTGGGCGAATGATACCCTCGGGGACTAATAGTTCACCAGCAGAGTACTGACTACTGGGCGAATGATATCCTCGGGGACTAATAGTTCACCAGCAGAGTACTGACTACTCGGCGAATGATATCCTCGGGGACTAATAGTTCACCAGCAGAGTACTGACTACTGGGCGAATGATATCCTCGGGGACTAATAGTTCACCAGCAGAGTACTGACTACTGGGCGAATGATATCCTCGGGGACTAATAGTTCACCAGCAGAGTACTGACTACTCGGCGAATGATATCCTCGGGGACTAATAGTTCACCAGCAGAGTACTGACTACTGGGCGAATGCTACCCTCGGCGACTAATAGTTCACCAGCAGAGTACTGACTACTCGGCGAATGATATCCTCGGGGACTAATAGTTCACCAACAGAGTACTGACTACTCGGCGAATGATATCCTCGGGGACTAATAGTTCATCAGGAGAGTACTGACTACTGGGCGAATGATATCCTCGGGGACTAATAGTTCATCAGGAGAGTACTGACTACTGGGCGAATGATATCCTCGGGGACTAATAGTTCACCAACAGAGTACTGACTACTGGGCGAATGATATCCTCGGGGACTAATAGTTCACCAGGAGAGTACTGACTACTGGGCGAATGATAACCTCGGGTACTAATAGTTCACCAGCAGAGTACTGACTAATGGGGGAATGATACCCTCGGGGACTAATAGTTCACCAGCAGAGTACTAACTACTGGGCGAAAGATACCCTCGGGGACTAATAGTTCACCAGGAGAGTACTGACTACTGAGCGAATGATACCCTCGGGGACTAATAGTTCACCAGCAGAGTACTAACTACTGGGCGAAAGATACCCTCGGGGACTAATAGTTCACCAGCAGAGCACTGACTAGTGGGTGAATGATACCCTCGGGGACTAATAGTTCACCAGCAGAGTACTAACTACTGGGCGAAAGATACCCTCGGGGACTAATAGTTCACCAGCAGAGTACTGACTAGTGGGTGAATGATACCCTCGGGGACTAATAGTTCACCAGCAGAGTACTAACTACTGGGCGAAAGATACCCTCGGGGACTAATAGTTCACCAGGAGAGTACTGACTACTGAGCGAATGATTCCCTCGGGGACTAATAGTTCACCAGCAGAGTACTGAATACTGGGGGAATGATATCCTCGGGAACTAATAGTTCACCAGGATAGTACTGACTACTGAGCGAATGATACCCTCGGGGACTAATAGTTCACCAGCAGAGGACTGACTACTGGGTGAATGATACCCTCGGGGACTAATAGTTCACCAGCAGATTACTGACTACTGGGAGAATGATACCCTCGGGGACTAATAGTTCACCAGCAGAGTACTGACCACTGGGCGAATGATACCCTCGGGGACTAATAGTTCACCAGCAGAGTACTTACTACTGGGCGAATGATATCCTCGGGGACTAATAGTTCACCAGCAGAGTACTGACTACAGGGCGAATGATACCCTCGGGGACTAATAGTTCACCAGCAGAGTACTGACTACTGGGCGAATGATATCCTCGGGGACTAATAGTTCACCAACAGAGTACTCACTACTGGGCGAATGATATCCTCGGGGACTAATAGTTCACCAGCAGAGTACTGACTACTGGGCGAATGATATCCTCGGGGACTAATAGTTCACCAACAGAGTACTGACTACTGGGCGAATGATACCCTCGGGGACTAATAGTTCACCAGCAGAGTACTGACTACAGGGCGAATGATACCCTCGGGGACTAATAGTTCACCAACAGAGTACTGACTACTGGGCGAATGATACCCTCGGGGACTAATAGTTCACCAGCAGAGTACTAACTACTGGGCGAATGATAACCCCGGTGACTAATAGGTCACCAGGAGAATACTGACTACTGGGCGAATGATATCCTCGGGGACTAATAGTTCACCAACAGAGTACTGACTACTGGGCGAATGATACCCTCGGGGACTAATAGTTCACCAACAGAGTACTGACTACTGGGCAAATGATACCCTCGGGGACTAATAGTTCACCAACAGAGTACTGACTACTGGGCGAATGATACCCTCGGGGACTAATAGTTCACCAGCAGAGTACTGACTACAGGGCGAATGATACCCTCGGGGACTAATAGTTCACCAACAGAGTACTGACTACTGGGCGAAAGATACCCTCGGGGACTAATAGTTCACCAGCAGAGTACTGACTACAGGGCGAATGATACCCTCGGGGACTAATAGTTCACCAACAGAGTACTGACTACTGGGCGAAAGATACCCTCGGGGACTAATAGTTCACCAGCAGAGTACTGACTACTGGGCGAATGATACCCTCGGGGACTAATAGTTCACCAGCAGAGTACTAACTACTGGGTGAATGATAACCCCGGTGACTAATAGTTCACCAGCAGAGTACTGACTACTGGGCGAATGATATCCTCGGGGACTAATAGTTCACCAGCAGAGTACTGACTACTGGGCGAATGATACCCTCGGGGACTAATAGTTCACCAGCAGAGTACTGACTACTGGGCGAATGATACCCTCGGCGATTAATAGTTCACCAGGAGAGTACTGACTACTGGGCGAATGATATCCTCGGGGACTAATAGTTCACCAGCAGAGTACTGACTACTGGGCGAATGATATCCTCGGGGACTAATAGTTCACCAGCAGAGTACTGACTACTGGGCGAATGATACCCTCGGGGACTAATAGTTCACCAGCAGAGTACTGACTACTGGGCGAATGATACCCTCGGGGACTAATAGTTCACCAGCAGAGTACTGACTACTGGGCGAATGATATCCTCGGGGACTAATAGTTCACCAGCAGAGTACTGACTACTCGGCGAATGATATCCTCGGGGACTAATAGTTCACCAGCAGAGTACTGACTACTGGGCGAATGATATCCTCGGGGACTAATAGTTCACCAGCAGAGTACTGACTACTGGGCGAATGATATCCTCGGGGACTAATAGTTCACCAGCAGAGTACTGACTACTCGGCGAATGATATCCTCGGGGACTAATAGTTCACCAGCAGAGTACTGACTACTGGGCGAATGCTACCCTCGGCGACTAATAGTTCACCAGCAGAGTACTGACTACTCGGCGAATGATATCCTCGGGGACTAATAGTTCACCAACAGAGTACTGACTACTCGGCGAATGATATCCTCGGGGACTAATAGTTCATCAGGAGAGTACTGACTACTGGGCGAATGATATCCTCGGGGACTAATAGTTCATCAGGAGAGTACTGACTACTGGGCGAATGATATCCTCGGGGACTAATAGTTCACCAACAGAGTACTGACTACTGGGCGAATGATATCCTCGGGGACTAATAGTTCACCAGGAGAGTACTGACTACTGGGCGAATGATAACCTCGGGTACTAATAGTTCACCAGCAGAGTACTGACTAATGGGGGAATGATACCCTCGGGGACTAATAGTTCACCAGCAGAGTACTAACTACTGGGCGAAAGATACCCTCGGGGACTAATAGTTCACCAGGAGAGTACTGACTACTGAGCGAATGATACCCTCGGGGACTAATAGTTCACCAGCAGAGTACTAACTACTGGGCGAAAGATACCCTCGGGGACTAATAGTTCACCAGCAGAGCACTGACTAGTGGGTGAATGATACCCTCGGGGACTAATAGTTCACCAGCAGAGTACTAACTACTGGGCGAAAGATACCCTCGGGGACTAATAGTTCACCAGCAGAGTACTGACTAGTGGGTGAATGATACCCTCGGGGACTAATAGTTCACCAGCAGAGTACTAACTACTGGGCGAAAGATACCCTCGGGGACTAATAGTTCACCAGGAGAGTACTGACTACTGAGCGAATGATTCCCTCGGGGACTAATAGTTCACCAGCAGAGTACTGAATACTGGGGGAATGATATCCTCGGGAACTAATAGTTCACCAGGATAGTACTGACTACTGAGCGAATGATACCCTCGGGGACTAATAGTTCACCAGCAGAGGACTGACTACTGGGTGAATGATACCCTCGGGGACTAATAGTTCACCAGCAGATTACTGACTACTGGGAGAATGATACCCTCGGGGACTAATAGTTCACCAGCAGAGTACTGACCACTGGGCGAATGATACCCTCGGGGACTAATAGTTCACCAGCAGAGTACTTACTACTGGGCGAATGATATCCTCGGGGACTAATAGTTCACCAGCAGAGTACTGACTACAGGGCGAATGATACCCTCGGGGACTAATAGTTCACCAGCAGAGTACTGACTACTGGGCGAATGATATCCTCGGGGACTAATAGTTCACCAACAGAGTACTCACTACTGGGCGAATGATATCCTCGGGGACTAATAGTTCACCAGCAGAGTACTGACTACTGGGCGAATGATATCCTCGGGGACTAATAGTTCACCAACAGAGTACTGACTACTGGGCGAATGATACCCTCGGGGACTAATAGTTCACCAGCAGAGTACTGACTACAGGGCGAATGATACCCTCGGGGACTAATAGTTCACCAACAGAGTACTGACTACTGGGCGAATGATACCCTCGGGGACTAATAGTTCACCAGCAGAGTACTAACTACTGGGCGAATGATAACCCCGGTGACTAATAGGTCACCAGGAGAATACTGACTACTGGGCGAATGATATCCTCGGGGACTAATAGTTCACCAACAGAGTACTGACTACTGGGCGAATGATACCCTCGGGGACTAATAGTTCACCAACAGAGTACTGACTACTGGGCAAATGATACCCTCGGGGACTAATAGTTCACCAACAGAGTACTGACTACTGGGCGAATGATACCCTCGGGGACTAATAGTTCACCAGCAGAGTACTGACTACAGGGCGAATGATACCCTCGGGGACTAATAGTTCACCAACAGAGTACTGACTACTGGGCGAAAGATACCCTCGGGGACTAATAGTTCACCAGAGAGTACTGACTACAGGGCGAATGATACCCTCGGGGACTAATAGTTCACCAACAGAGTACTGACTACTGGGCGAAAGATACCCTCGGGGACTAATAGTTCACCAACAGAGTACTGACTACTGGGCGAATGATACCCTCGGGGACTAATAGTTCACCAACAGAGTACTGACTACTGGGCAAATGATACCCTCGGGGACTAATAGTTCACCAACAGAGTACTGACTACTGGGCGAATGATACCCTCGGGGACTAATAGTTCACCAGCAGAGTACTGACTACAGGGCGAATGATACCCTCGGGGACTAATAGTTCACCAACAGAGTACTGACTACTGGGCGAAAGATACCCTCGGGGACTAATAGTTCACCAGCAGAGTACTGACTACAGGGCGAATGATACCCTCGGGGACTAATAGTTCACCAACAGAGTACTGACTACTGGGCGAAAGATACCCTCGGGGACTAATAGTTCACCAGCAGAGTACTGACTACTGGGCGAATGATATCCCCGGGGACTAATAGTTCAGCAGCAAAGATATCGATCCATTAATAGTAATAAAAACGTTGATATCAAATTTAGTGTGCAGGGCGCGTTTCTTCAATAACACTCTCTAAATCAAAAGATTAGAACGCTGAATAATTTAAAGGTTAAAATCATACATGTGCAGTGATACATGTATTATTCATGGAAACTGATACATGTACATATAAATGACGAGTAAGAACATAATTATCAGATAATAAATACTAGCAGAATGAAATAATAAATTTTTACATTAAAATGATAAAAACGAGAAAAAAATATAGATTCTTAAAAATTAAATGCAAAAAAGGGAAAAGATACACGTATAATATACATTCGTCATAATGTTTCCATACCCCTCAAAAAAAGAAAGAAAGAAACAAACAAACAAGCAAGCACCCAACAAAGACATTTGTCATAGTGTAATCACTCTTTGTATATAAAAAACAAAATACACAAAAATAACCCCCCACTCAACCCCTCTAAAAATCTAACAATACACAAAGCAAACATTAAAACAAACATACAAACAAGCAAACACATATAACTTACATTCGTCATAGCGGTTTCACTCTTTGTAAATAAACCATTATAACATAACTGATTTTCGTGTACGTGTACTTGATTGAAGTTACTTTAACATCCATAACAACAACAACAAAAAAAAAAAAAAAAACGAATAAAAAATACGCATAGCTTACATTTGTCATAGCGTTATCACTCTATTATAACATAGTTGATTTTCGTGTACGTATAATGGATTGAAGTTACTTAACTTCCGTAACAACACAATTTAAGAAAAAAAAAGAATTAATAAAATACGTATTAATTACATTTATCATAGCGTTATCATTCTATTATAGCATAGCTGATTTTCGTGTACGTGTACTGGATTGAAGTTACTTTAACATCCGTAGCAAAAAACAAAAAAAAACAGAAATAAAGAATTAAAAAATACGCATAGCTTACATTTGTCATATCGTTATCACTCTATTATAGCATAGCTGATTTTCGTGTACGTATAGTGGATAGAAGTTACTTTAACATCCGTAGCAAAAAAAAATATAAAAAATAAAACAGAATTAAAAAAATACGTATAAACTACATTTATCATAGTGTTATCACTCTATTATAGCGTAGCTGATTGTCGTGTACGTGTACTATATTTGGTTATTTTAGCATTCGTATCAGAAACGCCATCCTACTGGAGGAATACAATTGCCAATCTGATATCAATCATTTCTAGGTTTCTTACTGATCTATTGATTATCACTCTATTATAGCATAGCTGATTGTCATGTAGCTGTACTATAATACAGTTCTTTTAACATCCGTAACAAAGATATTAAAAAAAAAAGAAGAAAAAACGAGCAAAAAATACGCATAGCTTACATTTGTCATAGCGTTATCACTCTATCATAGCATAGCTGATTTTCGTGTACGTGTACTAGAATAATGATGTTTTAACACCCGTAGCAAACATATTTAAAAAAAAAGAAGAAAAAATACGCATAGGTTACATTTGTCATAGCGTTATCACTCTATAATAGCATAACTGATTTTCGTGTACGTGTACTGGATTGAAGTTACTTTAACATTCGTAACAACAAAATGTAGAAAAAGAAAAACGAATAAAAACTACGCATAGCTTACATCTATCATAGTGTTATCACTTTATTATAGCGTAGCTGATTGTCGTGTACGTGTACTAGATATGTTTTTTTTAACATCCGTAGCAAACATATTTAAAAAAAAGAAGAAAAAACGAGTAAAAAATACTCAGTTTGATATCAATCATTTCTAGGTTTATTACTGATCTATTGCTTTTCACTCTATTATAACGTATCTGAATGTCGTGTACGTGAACAAGAATAAAACTATGTTAACACCCGTAGCAAACATATTTGAAAAAAAATAAGAAAAAAATAAGAAAAAATACGCATAGCTTACATTTGTCATAGCGTTATCACTCTATTATAACATAGATGCTATTCGTGTACGTGTACTTGATTGAAGTTACTTTAACATCCGTAACAACAAAATAAAAAAAGAAAGAAAGAAAGAATAAAATAAATACATATAACTTACATTTGTCATAGTGTTATCACTCTATAATAGTGTAGCTGATTGTCGTGTACGTGTACCAGATTTTAATATTTTCACATTCGTAAGAGAAACACCATCTCATTGGAGGAATAGAACTGTCTGTCTGATATCAATAATTTCTAGTATTTTGTTCTTATCTACTGCTTTATATAGATCTTAATTATATTGTAGCGTATTACAGAGAGCTTCAATAAAATTCGTATTAAAGAAATTTAATAATATTGATGTTATCGCTTCATATATTTGGCCATAAAAAATATATATAGCGTTGCTTTGTTAGCCGTAAGCAATATACATAGCCAACGTAAATATCTTTATTAGGTCTCTTGGTACTTCATTTTTGCTTGCTTGAAGCGATCGAATGTTTGTTTGCATGTTGCTTTGTACTCACGTCTATGTTTGATACAATTAGCCTCAGGTAGGTTTACTGCGTGCAAGTGAATGAATGAAAGAAAGAAATAAAAGAAAGAAACAATACCATGACGTGATAAAAGATATGCTAATATATATAGACGAGACAAACAAAAGAAAGAAAGAAAGAAAGCAAGAAAGAAAGAAAGAAAGAAAAAATGAACCAAAAGTAAGAAAGAAAGAAAGAACCAAAAGTAAGAAAGAAAGAAAGAGAGAAAGAAAGAATAATTTGAAATTTCAAATACCTTTATTTTAAAAACATAATATTACAGACAATTGATCACAATAGGTATTCAGAAATTTATTTAATAAGTGATTAACGATGTTTTTTAAAACAAGATGACTGAGAAACGTCCTCGAGTTTTTAAAAAAAACATCTTTAATTATTTTATCGCTATTTTGTATTCATAATTAAATAATTTTTGTTGAGATACTGACATTTTTTTTAAACATAATTAATATTTTATATCGTTAATTACTTAATTATCAAGAATTTGGCAATGTGACGTCATTATAGCGTCATATTAGAAAACAAGATAATACTACGTGCGTCTTTGACAACGCTTAGCGATTAGCGATAATTGGAATCATCTCATGCGCTCACATGATATGAAATATATCGGTTTTAAACATCAAAGGGAAAATAAACAAAATAGCGACAACATGAAATACAATACATCAACATTGCTACATTAATTATAGACAAGCTTTCTTTACAAATTTAGAAAATACATTTTTTTTTTTACTTTAACAGCCAAAATAAAACAATATAATAGGATAATAATAACAAAATTATAATGAAATGACTTTTTCCAAATGATCAAAGTCCTTTTGAAACTTTATTTCTTGTAACAAATGATCAAAGTCAGCCGTAGCTTTATATTAACTGACAGCGATTTATAATATAACATAAAATAAAAAATATAAATATGAAAAAAATAAGTTATTTTTTTAAACATTTACAATAAGCTTGTCACTTACAATTGAACACAGGATATCATTAAAACACCAAAAATCAATAAAAACATCAATATTACATGTATTTACAAACCTATAATATGCGAATTATATCTGTTAGCGAGCGCTTACTCTGTCTCGGAATTCCACCAGTGGATCTGTCTTTTTAGTATTTTCCAAATGAGATCCTCTTCATGCATACTGTGGGGGTTTTCATATACATTTTTTGTACATGACTGTATATTTCGTTTGGTGGAATATCAGTATATAAGATTTAATTCCACGGGGACAACGATTTTTTAGTTCGTGAATTATTAAAATTAAGAATAACTGATAATAAATATAGAAATTGTTTTGGTGATCTATCAAGTATAACACCACGACTCAAATCAGAGGAGTTTTCTAAATCTAATCTAATTATATATTGATGCTGTGTACCAATATTGATACCGCCGTTGGAAAAACGGTTAAGAATATAAGTCCACTCTATATGAAAGGATGACTAGAGTAAATATAGATGCTGTTGTAGACAACGCTCAGATCTGATATTTATCTTATCAACAAATTCAGTGGATCTGTATTGATGTTTATTTGTCAGATCCATAAGATCTTTCACTTTAGTTATTCCGGCTAAAACACAATGTTCACAATAATAGGGCTCTTCGGTTTTGGGATTGATAAGAACCGGATTGAAGAGCAAAGGTTCTTCTAATATATTTGCAATAGAAGTTTCATCGTGATCTATTCGAGATGATTCGAAACATTTCCAAATCTTTATCAATTCTTGGTAACAAGTAGGAATGTTACGATATTGGAAGTCACCATCGAGAAGAAACATTTGAACATCATAATTCAAGTTTGACATTTTGGATGAGAAATATTTAGAAAAATAAAAAAACAAGGATGGCATTCCTCGTCATTCCTTATATTTAAAAATCTATATACAAATTGAATTCCAAAGTCATGAATTCTAGAAATGATATGAACCAATCCTTGACCTCCCATATTAACAGGTAGATACAACATTTCTTTTGAAATCCAGTGTTTCCCATGCCAAAGAAACTCTGCAAATTTGCTTTGAATGGCATTAATAACTTCGTCTGGAATAGACACAGAGTGTAATATATGCCATAGTAGGGAGGCAGAGAGTACATTTATAACAAGGGTTTTACCCCCAAGGTACAATCTACCGGCAAAGGGTTTCCATTTCTCGAGTTTAATTGCTATGTCTTCTTGCATCCCATGCCAATTTTGCTTAACGAATTCTTTGTCATTCCCAACATATGTTCCTAGTACTTTTAATCCTTTACTGTTCCACGTTAAATCAAGCAGACTATCTATTCTGCTCTTCCAACTTCCGATCCACAGTCCTTGAGTTTTAGTTAAATTTTCTTTGGAATTTGATGCTTTTAGGTATATGCTTAGCCAAAAAGAAAGTCGTTCAAAATCAGAATCTGAAATAATTAATGTATCAAATCGTCTGCATATGCAGATACACTTGCTTTCTTTCCATCGAAAAAAGGAAGACTAAGCCCTTTCATACCTTCACTAGATCTTAATTTGTGTAAGAGGGGTTCAAGGCAAATAGCGTATAGTTGACCAGACAAAGAACATCTTGTCGAATACCTCTTCTAAATTGGAAAGGTGATGTCAATGAATTATGGATTTTTAGCAGGCTATGGACATTAGTATGCAAAGTCTTTATACAAGATATAAAATATTCACCAATATCAAAACTTTCAAGAGTTTTGAATAGATATTCATGATGAATTCGAGGAAATGCCTTTTCTTGATTGAGAGAAACAATTGCAAGGGGAATATTTCCCTGATTAGCATAACAAGTTGCATCAGAAATAAATCGTACATTGTGACTAATGTGACGACCAGTAACACAATAGCTCTGGTCAATATCTAAAATATCTGGTAGCACGGTTCGAAGTCTTAAGGAAAGAGCTCTAGTCAATATTTTTTAATTAGAACAAAGAATTGATACTGGTCTCCTATTTTTCAAAAGACTAGTATCACCTGTTTGGGTATCATAGTTAATAAAGCTCTACGACAAGAAAGTGGTAAATTGTTATGTTCTATGGAAGACAGAACAATTTTATAAAAATCTTTACCAATCAAAGTCCAGCAAGTTTTATAAGACTCACTGGTGCAGGCCGTCTATGCCGGGAGATTTGTTGTTATTTGATTTAGAAACTACTGTTGATAATTCTTCATAACTTATGGCGTTGTCTAGTAATTCTTGTTGATCGTCGCTCAAAGTAGGTTGGTTTTCCAATATTTTGTTTGACATTCGTCATCAACAGGGTCCGGGCTGTATACAGCAGTGTAAAAGGCTTTTGTAATACCGGTATCATTAATTTCGTCTTCTGAATCAGTAATACTGCCATCTGGTAGAGTTAGATGTGAAAGTTGTTTTTGTTTTCCTCTTTTTCTTTCAAGATCAAAAACATATTTGGTTGGTTTATCAGAATCATTTACATATTGAAATCTGGAACGGACCCATGCTTCACGTGCCTTAGCACGTTCTAACTCAGCTAGTTCATGTTGTTTATCAAATAATCGTGTTCGTATATTTTTATCAGTTGAATCATAAGATTTAAGATAACGGATTTCAGATTGAAGATTATCAAATTGAGATTGGAAAAGATAGTTCTTTTTTAGGGAACATTATTTTGATATCTCCTTTATTTCATATTTCCCACAGTCCCACCATTCTTGAATGTGTTGAAATTCTTGTTTTTTTTAGTTTTCCAAGTAGTCCAGAAGTCAGTATTTGTATCTTTATAATTTTTATCTTCAAGAAATGACGTGCTTAACCATCAATAAGCGTTTCTCCGTTTACAGTTTTTTCGTTGAAATATACACGTATATAATCATGGTCGGAATTTTTTTTTATCTCAGAATGTCGCACGAATTGACAATAATGTTTTGAGATGTATGTTCTATCTAACCGAGCAGCAATGCTATCATTTCTCTTCCAAGCATATGTTTGTTGATAAGGATGGATATTTCTAAAAGTATCGTTAAGCTTAAACCGTTTAACAATGTGTTTGAACTCTTCACTTGTTTGGGGATATGGTTCGTTGTCACATGTTCGGTCTAATTTGTGATTAATAGTGCAGTTAAAGCAACCGCCTAGAAATATCGGAGTACTAGATTCAAGATTATTTAAATGATGCTTTAAACTTCTTAAGCATATTACTGTTTCCTTAGGACATGTGGGAGCATAAACATTTATCAAATGATAATTTTGTTCTTAGATGCATACAGTTACATGTAAAATACAACCAGGGAAACCAATTTTGTGTTCAAGAATCTGATGATCTAGTTTATCAGGAAAGCATATTGCAATACCAGCGGTATTGGATGACAAATGAGAGAATACATTAGTATACTTCAGTATATGTTTTCAATAGAAAATCTAGTGTAATATTTTAACTAATAAATCCTAAATTCCTTGTTTTCTCTATTTCGCCGGTCATCAGTTTTTACTGATGGACCGGGGGAACAGTGATCTAGATCGTCAAGGTGCTTGCGATATCGGTAAAATGACCATGATCTAAAACGTGTACGTGACGTATGTATAAAATGGCCACCGCCGGTGTGCCCAGTGGAACCATTATGGTTGTTCATTAACAGAAATGTTCGCATTGATCAAATTTGTTTGCATCGAGTTTCATTATAATAAAACAATTAATGCCTGCACTTGCAGTGAACAATTATGATATTCACCTTAAGTGCAGGCATTAATTGGATAATGTTTCCTCTCCATACTAATTTCCACGTGTCTTCTTCAGAAGGAAACGTATGTATATCTTGCAGAGATACGATGTCAGCATTCAACTTAGTCTTGAGAGAGTCTAGAAGAAAGTAGCGCTTAAAGGAATCTCTACAGCCTTGAGTATTCAAGGATACTACGGAGAAACCAGACATTACTGTAAAAATTTCCAGACAAATATAGAATCTAAACGTAGAAGGTGGCATTGTGTGAATACAAATATTCATCAACCATGATTTTTCAAATATGTTTTGGTCTTTTTAATCAGTTTGTTAAGTAGAGATTTTAATTGCGGAGAAGAATCTGGATTTCTCCGAAGATCTATGAATTCTTGACATAATGTTTTAAATCATCAGTGTATTCTAGACATTTTTCAATAGGTTATTTACTTCCTTTTAATTCAGCGAGTGGTAGCTTAATGTCACTAGGGGATAGTTTACTTTCCGGATCAATCGAAACTTGAGACATTGTTTCAGACATATCAGAGCATACTGACTCAATTTCGACATTTTCATCTTCAACAATGTCGCTACATTGTTCTGTATAGGATGAAGGGGGTAAATCCCATACACTTTCAAATTCAGAATTTTTGGTTTGTTTAGAAGAAACTGGAATTTTTGCTGACTTCAGTTGAACTCCACCTCTGCTGTATCAGCCTTACGTTTTATTGTATGCTTGGAGTATTTATGCACTTCATAACTGTTATAACAGAGATGTTAGATTCAGTAGACACTGATGAATGATCAGTAGCAGATTGTGTAGTGTCACTCTGAGATTCAGTGTTGTTAACCTTGAATAAATGAGTTTCGGTATCAGTATATTTATGAACTTCAACTACTGTTGTAATAGTTGACAAAGAATCAATAGATGGTACCGCTGACACCGATGTTACTGCTTTATCGGGTACTTCTTCAGTCTGAGCGGTCAATTCAGGTTCAGCAGTGGATGCTGAAATAGAAGATGGCGTGGAATTCAAAAAATCTTAATTTTGAGTATTTGACCCAGAGTGAGCAGTTTCGGCCTGAATAGCTTCTGCTTCGGTTTCTGTGTTATTTGTTTTATTCAGAGGACATTTTCTCTGGATATGTCCATGCTGATTACAGCAAGTGACATCATCATTAACGAAAATACGATAATTTTGTCTCTGAAAAGATATATAAAAAAATACCGGGATCTGGGGCCGGTAACTAGAAAATTCAATAAGAGTGGTCGTAAGTCGTTATTTAAGGGGAAGAAAAGGAAAAGCTAAGATTGATAAAAGGGTGTTACACAGAACGTTCTTAGCCTATCCTTAACATGTCCGCGTCTTCCTCTAAGATGATGTCGTACTAACATTATAGTTAAGAACCCTTAATCGTTTTACGGGGTTTCTGTTATTGGATCCACGCTTAGAAATTAGTCTCTCCCCTTAAGATTGCCCATACGATCACTCAGACGTTTTAATGCATGATGTATAATATTACCACACAAGTATTGTTTTCTAAATGAGTACAATGACCAAGAATAAAACAACTTCGGGAGTCTGAAAAGCAAACAAAATGTTTTCCAAGCTCAGAATCTACATGCAGTTTGTCAAGTGAAACGTCTATCAGTTGTCAACCAATACAAAAAAGATCTACTTGCATGATTCAAGTATGATTTAAGCATGACGATTCATGATTTCCACGAAAAACTTATTATTTTACTGAAAAGCATTTGACATTATTCTTTTATTAAAAGACATGGACATTCTTAAATAGTTTTTCCCAGTAGATTATTTAGTTGTCCATTTATGCGTTTCATATTTCGGAATCTCTCAGAAAACAAAAAAAATAATAATTAACTTACTTTGTTTTTATAGTCATTGCAATTTGAATAGAAACAAACCAAATGATATTTACAAAGCATTTAGCTTTCTGTTTTGAAAAAAAATGTAAAGGAGCTTAAATTGTTTTTCCTGTAGATACGTTTATTCATTCATTTAAGCATTTCATGTTTGGGAATCACCCCCAAAAAAATAGAAGAAAACAAATGATTATTAAGTTCCTTTGTTTTTATAAACTTTGCCATTTTTTTCAAGAATAATACTCAACTAAAGAACTATTTTACTTGCTCATTTTTGTTTTGTTTTTATTAATTATAGTTTCTTGTTATGTTTTGTTTCATATTTATACTTGCTATGTTTTGTTTCAATTTTATACTTGTTATGTTTTGTTTCATATTTATACTTGTTATGTTTTATTTCAATTTTATACTTGTTATCTATTATATTAATTGGTACACAGAGGATGCCAATAAAATGTTATTAAAACGAATATTGCTTAAATCATTAAATGACATATAATTCCGTATGAGTCGAATCCTGTGATGGGGGAAAGAGAATCTACAACAACCTCAGATCATTTGCAATCTGGGTAACGGACACCTCTCGTAACGATGTCCGTTTCCCAGATAGCAAATGATCTGAAGTTGTTGAAAATCCCCCCCCCCCCCCCATCACAGGATTCGACTCATACGGAACCTGACCATGGACAAGCCCTTTAACCGGCGGGTGTATTGCAATAGGCATGAACAGCTTCCTATTCCGAAGCACCTGAGTTCACTCCTGATTTATTGGGAGTTCGTGTTGTTCATGTGTATTTGTAAATTTTTGTGTTTTGTCGGTCTTTGTTAATTGTTGTTTATTTCTGTGTTTCCCGGGTTTGTATTTTGTCCTCAGATATTGTTCATTGATTTGTCCCTTCGGTTTTTCTATTTTCTTCTTCCTTCATTATACAATTAATTAAGCTTTTTACAGTTTTTGTTTGTAATTTGTCTAGCCCATGAGCTATTGTAATCAATAAAAAGAAGGGACGTTATTGCAACAGACGAGATCTTCACCAAGAAACTACAACGAATAAACCACCCAGATGTCACTCAAAGTCTTCAACGCAGTGGAATCCCACACTAAGAAGTGAGCTCTGGATTGCCACAATTTGCAACTAGGTCACTGTTGTCTACATTGTGAATTGTTATCAATGGTCTCTTCTGAAACTTTAGGCAATCTTCTATAAAGCTTTTTACTTTTCTTTTTTTTTGTAATGGTAAACCTGCTAATATGGGCGTCTATGTCTGCAGTCAGTCTCTAAATGAAATGGATCAACAACCATGCAACTTGGTATGAAACGCGTGCACTTAAATTACGTACAAAGCTATTGATCGCACGACCTTTACTTTCTAGTTTGAATGGCTTTGGTTACATGACATAGGAATTATTGTGAATTTTTCTCTTGTCTGCTACAAATAATCACAGAAGTGAGACTTGGGTATGATTTCACCAGCTACAATGATGCATTTTTTAATTACCATGATAATTAAGTTCATTACATTAAATTATTAACAATATTTGGTATGTAGACGCAGTAGTACCAGTCAGTTCTGCATATGCAATTTGATCTGGACCTTGTTTTCCAAGTTAAGAATATAGAGATGTGAAATAAATTTCCATTAGACAGCGATCCACAAAAATACAAAGTCTCATACAGAGATCGCCCTACATTCTTCAACAATGGACAAATGCCCATACTGCACAACGATCTGCATGTGCCCCTAGACAAGGCAAAAATGAATGTGAATACAGCAAAACCACTTGAAAATATCCAAGGGAAGACTTCATTCTGACAAAAAAAAAGACAAAAGTTAGAAACAGACAAACAAAGACTCTGGCAAAAGGTTCATCGCTTAAGACAGGCACATTTAAAAGTTACAGGCTTAAACCAGTTCTATGAGCGCTCAGCCCACCTTTAATACCATTGTCAGAGATAAATATTAAAACATATTTACAGAGATATATATAATAGAGCATAGAACAGGCAAGAACTATTTTAGTGTCCACCCTTGTTACCTTCAAGTTCATTATTACAGTATTTATGGCATACTTTCATGTAAGAAGAGAAACGGACATCTTACTGACTCTATGGGCATCGCCGATTACGTTCATGTAACTTCCACTGGAATAATATCGTAAAGCTATCATGATTTGAAGAGACACGGGAAGTGATCGGGATCTCTTGATTGATTTTTTTCAAATCCTCCTGAAGCTCGTCACATAATGTATATATGCTCTCCCTGTCAAGGCGATAGTTTCTTATAATTTGTTGATCAGACAAGAAGTCTAAGGGATTTGTACGGTCTCTGAATAATGGTATCGGGTCCGTTCGCCCTAACCACACATTCGCCCTGGGTTCGTTCGCCCTAATAGTTCGTCCTGATAATTAAAAAGTATTTTAATGAAAATAATGCATATTTTAATTTAAAAAAAGGAAATAATGATATCGGAAAGTATTAATTGAAAGAAAAAATATGAGCTTTTGGAAAATAATTAAATTCTTCT
Organism: Bathymodiolus septemdierum; assembly: GCA_963383655.1. NCBI lineage: Eukaryota > Metazoa > Mollusca > Bivalvia > Mytilida > Modiolidae > Bathymodiolus > Bathymodiolus septemdierum. Next base: position 55,393,039 of record OY726527.1, read on the forward strand.
CAAGCTATTATTAGGTATATTGTTTGAAATGTTTAATCGAAATTAATGATTGTTGATTTAATCATTACAATTATTGATTGGAGGATTATTGTGTATCTTTGATCTCTTTGTTTTGGTGGCTTTGAATCTGCAAGCTTGGTATGAGTAAAACAACCAAATTGCGAACATAAAAACATTTCTCAATTTATTATCTATAAACCATCAAATATCATTTATACTTCAGTTATTTTTAGTATCCTATATATAATTATATATATAATTATCAGGGCGAACGAACCCAGGGCGAACAGGTAATAGGGCGAACCCTGAACCTCGTAAATTGTTGTTGTCGTTGTCTTTGTCGATTTTGCAAATGAAGCAGCAACGTCATTGCTTGTAGTCAAAGTACAACTATAAATCCACTGCTAAGAATAGTCAGGATCACTCTTAGAATATGTGATATAAAAACTTGCTAGTGATATACCCTTAAAGCCTAAAGATTATGCAAAGAGTTCTTAATAATGCTTCAATAAATAAAGATGGTGTCGTGTTACCCGAATTACTAAGAGTAATTTACGAGAGCGCTAAGAGAGCGTCTTAAATCGTGGTGGTTTTCAAAAAGGTAAGAGCTGTCAATCATTCTAAGAATGATGCAAGAGTGCTTCTTGTTACACTCGTAAAGGATAAGGGTAGCTAAAGAGTATCTTAAGTCCTAAGAATGATTCGTGTTACCGGCCCCTGGTCTTGAGGTGATTTCGTTAAAACTGAAACGTCGGAACGATTTTACATGTCTTGGAGCTGGATTTTTAATTCCAAGAGGAATTGGTTTTATTTGTGAAGCGATTTCACCAACGTTTATTAACATGTCTTCCAAAATTGTATTTGGAAGAAAAGGTGGACAGTTAACAAAGTTAGTTTCTTTGGAATGTTGACTAACCTTTGAGCTTCAAAGAATCTCCCGTTTACAGAAAAAACATGAGAACAAATAGTGTTATCATCTTCAAGGGAAGACACGAATATAACAACACCAAATGTAATACGAGATGCAGCAATAAGGTACTCGGGGTTTACGATTTCAGAGTCCCCTAATACATACTGTTCAATGGGAATGGATTGATCAGTGTAAAATTTCACTCCATGTTTTTTAGATATCATTCCAAATGGTGTATAACCAAATGATGTTGGATCATCATCTGGGGTACGATCTTCTGAGCAATAGGAATTATGCAAACATTTTTTCGTAAAATTCGATCCATTATTTGAAGGAGAGTGTTCAGGAAAATTTACTGATTTTACGCGGGTTAAATCTTGATTCTGTTCAGGATCGTGAGTTCTAGTTCTGATAGTACTACACTGTGAAAAACATTTTTCTTTCGCGCCAAAGTTAGACGGCATTGTTCGCTTAATTAAATTAACGTCTCTATTGTCCTTAACAATGTCAATAGATTTGCCCGCGGCAACATTTAATGACAAATGAGTAGATTTACCTTCTACTATATCTGAAAACGATAAACTTTCGGCCATTTTGAAACAAAATGAAATTTTAAGTACAAAAAACAATCCAACTCCAATCTCGGCAATCCGAGTACAAAAAAAGACAAAAAACACTCAAAATAATCGTGCTTCTTCTAATCGCATCAACATAAATTTTGTCACACAATAACACAAAATAACCAAGATTTTAAACGTAAAACCGGAACGACAAAAAACACGTCTTATTTTACGATTTCCGATTGAATTTTGGTACGTGTGTTTGTTTTGTTGTTTTTCATGTAATCCATAAAGAATTTCATATAGCAAATAAGAAGAGTTTGAAGATACCAAGGAAGTAATCAGAATCCGTATATCAAAGAAGAGCAGACAACAGAATGGCCGAAAGAAAAAGTACAAAAGGACAAACAACGATCTACAAAACATACATATAAAACTAAAGATCGAGTAACAGGAACCCCACTAAAAACCGGGGGTGAACTCAGGTGCTTCGGAAGAGTTGGTATGTGATTAATGTAATATCAATTAGTAATGTAGTGTCGGTTCAAGCTTAATCACCATTAAGTTGGTTCAGATAAGATTAGAGGCGATTGTTCGTTTGGTTGATAGTGGTGGAATTGATGACCATCACAGCTTAAACTTTCATTTATACTGATAATGTATGCTATATTTAAGTGATACGTGCATCCTAAATGTAAATTGCACATGTACACTAATATATGATTCATGTTTGTAGCATGCATGCATTCTTTTCCTTTTATCTGTTTATGGTTTACATACCAGAATATAAGTAACAGCTAAAAATTGTGAAGTAATATACACAGATACGAGATATGGCACACTTTGATTCGGTGTCTTCACACTTAGCCAACTGTTTGAAATTTTGATATGTACAGGTACATTTTTTTTATCTGATGTTCTTGTGGCAAGTATAATTTTGATTGGCTAAGCATTTACTTCTAACACCTCATGGAAGCCGTACTGTGTATGTCATATAGCACAGAAAATCAATAATCGCTCTCTCCTATTGTCTGTGCTGTGTATTCCATTTACATTGTAGCAGACGACACATATACGGCACAGAAAATCAATAATCACTCTCTGTGACCTTTTTCCAAAGATACACATATTTATGTTTTTCCTATAATAAGGACATATTTATTAATATTAGAACATTCAGATAAAAATGTTATCAGTCTTGAGATGTTATATATCCCGTTTTAAAGGGTAGTGGTTTTGCTAACCGGTTCGGCTGACGTCTCACCGTTTAGCAAACCCACTGCCCTTTAAAACGGGATATATAGCATCTCGAGACTGATAACGTATAATGTTGACCAAGTAGGATTTATTGTGTTGTTTATTTAACAATCAATATAGGTTAATTGGTGATATATTCTTCTATAGTCTGTTTCTATTTCACATAAATGACTTAAAGGGACATTTACGGTAGGATCTGATATGCGCATGACAAGATGGATATTTGATTTATTTCGCTCACTGTGGATTATGTAAACATTTGGAAATATGGATATTTATCGGACTCTCTATCGGTATGTTATACTCTTGATACTTGGTTTTGGGTTCCGAGCCCTCCTTCGACCACTTTTTGACAGTAACTTTACGTTTTTAGTACTTATTTAGTCCTGTGATCCCGTTCCGATCCGATCTGTTTTTATACAACTACAGTTCACTACTATAATTGAGGGTCTAGAAGAGTGCGTCAAAATGGGAGATAAAACAGACAAGAAATGTCAAAAATCTACAACAGAAATATTAAAGGAAAGTAGAAGCGTTCTCTATGGAGATGAAGTCGAAGTATCATCGGTTTTGAATAACGTTTTGACATTGTTAAATAGAATGGACACTAGGCTTTCGACCATTGAGAAGAACACTGGAAAAAATACAGTGACTCTGAATCAGATGAATGATAAATTAAATACACTAACTGCAAGAGTAATTACTGCTGAAACTGATATAGTACACGTACAATCTAGAGTAGCCGACTTAGAAGCGAGTTCCCAAGGAACGGGAAATTTGTTTGATGATGTGAAGGAAAAAAACTGATAAATTATCGAAAGACTTCGAGAATCTAAGGAAAGAAAGAAAAGAGGATGCTAACATCAGAACAAGTATGGCAGATGAAATAAAAAAGATAGGGACCGAAAATGTAAAACTGACAGAAAAGTTAGTTAACATGCAGTGCAAAACTATGAAATATAACTTGATATTTACAGGGCTGGATGAGTAAGCTGATGAAAACTGCGAGAACAAACTTAGACATTTCATCTATCAAGAAATGAAAATACCCGAAAGAATCGAGTTTGGCAATATTCACCGCTTTGGGAAGAAAAATGCAGAACGACCACGTCCCATCATTGCTCGATTTCTGTATTATTCAGATTTAGACAAAGTTAAAAAGGCAGGAAGAAATCTGAGAGGAACTCATTTCGGGGTTAATGAACAATTCCCACCAGAGATAGAGGAAAGGAGACGAAAACTGTATCCTATAATGAAGGAGGAAAAGAAGAAGAAGTCAAAAGTAGTGCTTATCAGGGACACACTCTTTGTAAATAATGAACTTGTAGTTCCAGATGAAGCTACGCATTTAGAGCCCCGTCGATCAACCACTAGACTGAATAAACGTACGAGGTTGAACTCTACTCCAGAGAGAGACGACCCACCTGCATAGGACAACAGTGGAAGACAACATAACTGTACTGTCAATAAAACCGATAATGAATTGTTCTCTGTAAACCATTGTTCACTCAATAAAACTGTTATAAATATCCTCACTATCAATGTGTGTGGTTTAAAAAGACGTATTCAATACCCTGAATTTTTAGAACTTGTAAATGATTATGATATTTTGTGTTTTGTTGAGACGAAAACGAATGATGTAGACGAAATAGATTTACCTGGTTTTATTATTAAAATGAAAAACAGATTTCAGTTTCGTAGAGTAAAGTCAGGGAGGATAATCGTTGGATTCAGAAAATCATTAGGGGATAATATTCCAATTATTGAAACAGATAGTAAATATGTACTATGGTTCAAAATAAACAAAAACATATTTCGTCTGCAACAAGATGTTCTGTTTGGTATTGTTTATATTCCTCCTGAAAATTCATTGTATTGCGTTGGCGATCCTTTTAGTGAAATTGAGAACGAATTTCTAAATTTTAGTACAAATTACAATTATATATGCCTTCTTGGAGATTTTAATGCTCGCACCGCTGAGGAACCAGATTTTGTTGAAACGAATTACGATGAATTTTCAGGAATGTTAGATATTGATAACGAAGGTATTGTTGATATGTTGAATGAGCTTAACATAGATATTCAAAGAAAAAGCATGGATCACAGAAAAAAATTATTTTGGTAACTTATTACTTGAATTTTGTAAATATAATAATATGTTTATATGCAATGGTAGAATGTGTAATGATAAGGGAGTAGGTAAATTTACAAGTAAAGACGCCAGTGTAGTAGACTATGTTATTGGTTCAATAAGTTTTCTCAAGCTTGTTCAACATTTTTCAGTATTAGACTCAAGTAAGCTATTTTCGGACATTCATACTCCATTATCCCTCAAAGTTACATTTGCAGAAAAACCAAATGACGTCACTCAAAAAGATGAAACACCGGGAACAGAAAAGATAAAACAATGGGATAATGACAAATTAAAGAGTTTTGTTGAAAATATTGATCAGGTACAAGTAAATGATATACTTTCTCAATTAACAGATATGGGTGAAAATACTATTAATAATGCAACTGTCATGACTGCAGATGCTGTTGTTGAAAAAATATGCAATTTACTAACCAATTCTGCAAAATCTACCTTTGGTACGTATACCAAAGCAAAAAATATACGTAATGATACAAGTAAGTCTAAGCCATGGTTTGATGATGAGTGTAGGCAAGCAAGGAAGCAATTTAGATGTTTGAAACGAAAACTTAAGCGAAATCGTACACAAGCTTTAGAAAATGATACTAAATCTCTAGAGAAAAAATATATAGGAGAATTATGGATAAAAGTATCCGTAAACATAGAAAAAAAATCAGAAATAATATAGATAACTTAAAGTCTACAAATCCTAAGGAATATTGGAAAATGTTGAACAGTCGCAGAAAACAACATAGCCCGGACATACCCATTAATATATTCTTAGATTATTTTAAAACTTTAAACCTGGGAAATCCGACTGAGGAAGAAACCAATATAGAAAACCAAAATGATATAGAGAGGTTGAATATTGTTTTAAATTCAAGTATTACAGCAGATGAAATTCAAAAATCATTGAACAAATTAAAAAACAATAAGTCTTCTGGTGAGGATACAATAATTAATGAATATTTAAAACATTCATTTAGTGTTATGTCAAACATTTATGTAAAACTGTTTAATATTATATTTGATAATGGTTGTATACCAGAACTTTGGTTATCAGGAAATAGTATACCATTGTATAAGAATAAAGGAGATAAACTAGATCCTAGCAATTTCAGACCTATTACTATTATTAGCTGTTTTGGCAAATTATTTACATCTCTTTTGAATACAAGATTAAATAAGTTTTCTGAAGACTATTGCCTAATTTGTGAAAACCAACGGGGGTTTAGAAAAGGATATTCAACGACAGATAATTTATGTGTTATTTATATGTTAATTAGTATAATGAAAAATAAGAAAAAGAAATTATATCGTGCATTTATTGATTTTGCAAAGGCCTTTGATACTGTTTGGAGAAAAGGTCTTTGGCATAAATTACTTGGAAATGAAATTAATGGTAAACTGTATAAAGTTATTTTTAATATGCATAGTGGTATCGAATCTCGTGTTTTATATAATGGCGAAATGTCAGAATATTTTCCATGTAATATAGGAGTACGACAAAGAGAAAACCTTTCCCCTTTCTTATTCTCAATATATTTAAATGATCTCCAACAGTTTCTTGAAGAAAGGAATGTATGTGGCTTGGATTGTATATCTGATGAGATCGAAGGAGAATTTGATATTTATTTAAAACTCTTTGTGTTACTATATGCTGATGATACAGTTTTATTTTCGGATTCTGCATCAGATCTACAATTACAACTAAATATGTTTTGTGAGTACTGTAACATCTGGAAACTTAAAGTTAATTCTAGCAAATCTAAAATTATATTTTTTTCTAGTGGTCGATTGCCCCAAAATATTAACTTTTTATATGATGGGAATGCAATAGAAATTGTCAATGAATTCACATATCTAGGCCTGAATTTCTCAAGAACAGGTAGTTTTCCAAATGCGAAGAAGGTTTTAATTAATAAAGCATATAAGGCTATGTACGAGGTATTAAAGAAGGGGAGGTTACACAACTTGTCAATTAAATCTCAATACGATCTTTTTGATAAAATTGTGAAGCCAATACTGTTATATGGGTGCGAAATATGGGGGTTCGGGAACATAGATATTATTGAAAGAGTGCACTTAAAATTTTGCAAATTAATATTGAATTTGAAGAAGTCAACTGCGAATTTTATGATATATGGAGAACTTGGCATTTATCCTATGTCAGTCTATATAGAACTATGCATGATTAATTTTTGGTCAAAAATGGTAAATGGAAAGGATAGTAAAATTGCAAACATTTTGTATATATACATGTTTTTGAAAAATTCGCAAAATCAATATAAGTCTGATTGGTTGAAATGTATTAAGAATATATTAGATAGATGTGGTTATAGTAATGTATGGATATCTCAAGGAAATGTAAATCCAAAATGGTTAAGTGTTAGCTTAAAGCAAAAAATATTTGACCAATTCCAACAAAATGGAGATCTCATATTGAAAACTCGCCAAAAGGACTGTCTTACAGATTATTTAAAGAAAATTTCGAATTTGAGCATTATTTTGATATTTTGCCAGATAAAGATAGAATTACATATTGTAGATTTAGAACTGGATATCATAGGTTACCAATAGAAACAGGCAGATGGCATAGAATTGAACGACAAAATAGACACTGTAATTTATGTCAATACCAAGAACTTGGTGACGAATTTCATTATATTCTTCGGTGTCGATCTCTAGTAGATATCAGAAAACAATTTTTAAATCCTTATTTTATACACAGAATCAATATATTAAAGTTCGGAAAATTGTTCCAATCTAAACAAAAAAGTAAACTAAAAAATCTTTGCAAATTTATAAGGGTTATAAATTCTAAAGTTGTTCTTCCAGGTTAATCCTCTGTTGTTGCTGTACTGTATTTGTTAATCATTTTACTTATTTCATCTTGTCATGTGTGTTATTATTATTTATGCTATCATATTGAACAAATTATTTGTACCACTATACTTACTATGGTGTTTAAGAAATAAAGAATCTTGTATCTTGAACAGACAAAATTTGTGGGCAGGGCTTATCATGCAAAATCCCCGTTGATATGAACAGCATAATTTTGAAATTGTATGTCACATGACCAACGTGACCTAATGGTCACATACGTCAGAAATTTGAATTTTCGAAGTGATTTTGGTAGATTTTAGACTGATGAAGAATATTATTTTTAATAAGATTGAAAGTTTTGTGCCCATGCCTGTCAAATATTTTGCTCCAAAGGTAACTGTGAAACTATGTATCACTGATTTTTCCTCCTCGAGATAACCGTGGTGAAAATAATGAACAATCTGAATGTTTGCTCCGCCCACAGCTATAATACCCACGATCCCGGTTTAAGTCTCTACCAATGAAATAAAACTAAAACCAAATCTTAATATACATTTTGTTTATTAAAGATTTAGTAGATTTTGGCCAAGTGACATCAAGATGTCATTCAAGGTGATCAGTGTTGCTGCACATTGTCGTAGTACACACCCTCCAGTAGACATCAAAATGTCATTCAAGGTGATCAGTGTTGCTGCACATTGACGTAGTACACACCTCCAATAGACATCAAGATGTCATTCAAGGTGATCAATGTTGCTGCACATTGTCGTAGTACATACCCTCCAGTAGACATCAAGATGTCATTCAAGGTGATCAATGTTGCTGCACATTGTCGTAGTACATACCCTCCAGTAGACATCAACATGTCATTCAAGGTGATCAATGTTGCTGCACATTGTCGTAGTACATACCCTCCAGTAGACATCAACATGTCATTCAAGGTGATCAATGTTGCTGCACATTGTCGTAGTACATACCCTCCAGTAGACATCAAGATGTCATTCAAGGTGATCAATGTTGCTGCACATTGACGTAGTACACACCTCCAATAGACATCAAGATGTCATTCAAGGTGATCAATGTTGCTGCACATTGTCGTAGTACATACCCTCCAGTAGACATCAAGATGTCATTCAAGGTGATCAATGTTGCTGCACATTGTCGTAGTACATACCCTCCAGTAGACATCAACATGTCATTCAAGGTGATCAGTGTTGCTGCACATTGTCGTAGTACATACCCTCCAGTAGACATCAAGATGTCATTCAAGGTGATCAATGTTGCTGCACATTGTCGTAGTACATACCCTCCAGTAGACATCAAGATGTCATTCAAGGTGATCAATGTTGCTGCACATTGTCGTAGTACATACCCTCCAGTAGACATCAACATGTCATTCAAGGTGATCAATGTTGCTGCACATTGTCGTAGTACATACCCTCCAGTAGACATCAAGATGTCATTCAAGGTGATCAGTGTTGCTGCACATTGACGTAGTACACACCTCCAATAGACATCAAGATGTCATTCAAGGTGATCAATGTTGCTGCACATTGACGTAGTACACACCTCCAGTAGACATCAATATTTCTTTCAAGGTGATCAGTGTTACTGCACATTGACGTAGTACACACCTCCAGTAGACATCAAGATGTCATTCAAGGTGATCAGTGTTGCTGCACATTGACGTAGTATACACCTCCAATAGACATCAAGGTCTCATTCAAGGTGATCAGTGTTGCTGGACAGTGACGTAGTACACACCTCCAGTAGACATCAAGATGTCATTCAAGGTGATCAGTGTTGCTGCACATTGAGGTAGTATACACCTCCAATAGACATCAAGATGTCATTCAAGGTGATCAGTGTTGCTGGACATTGACGTAGTATACCCCTCCAATAGATATCAAGGTCTCATTCAAGGTGATCAGTGTTGCTGCACATTGGCGTAGTACACACCTCCAATTGACATCAAGGTCTCATTCAAGGTGATCAATGTTGCTGGACATTGACGTAGTACACCCCTCCAATAGATATCAAGGTCTCATTCAAGGTGATCAATGTTGCTGGACATTGACGTAGCATACCCCTCCAATAGATATCAAGGTCTCATTCAAGGTGATCAGTGTTGCTGCATATTGACGTAGTACACACCTCCAATAGACATCAAGATGTCATTCAAGGTGATCAGTGTTGCTGGACATTGACGTAGTACACACCTACAGTAGACATCAAGATGTCATTCAAGGTGATCAGTGTTGCTGCACATTGACGTAGTGCACGCCTCCAATAGACACGTTAAGCTCTTCTAGTCTTGATATAATATTTGTAACCTGTATGGAGAAGATAGTGACCACCTCTACCAGTTCCTATATGATCTACGTGGATCTGTTCATTTGCCATTTAGAACTCAAGTGAATCTTCAACAGAGCAAGGATTTAAATACTCTGCAAATCCTTGAACAGAATTACCATTATTTCTAAGGAGAAACATCCAATCCCACGCCACTTTGAAGTCAAATATTTGCATATCTATATTTTTATTTTTTTCGCTAAAAAAAATAAATAAAAAATAACTATAAGACAATATTATCAAAACACCAATAACTTGAGTAATATCACTTAATTTAATTATTATTTGATTGCATCCTATTTAGCTGTTTGTAATATTTTGACTGAAGTATTAAATTATTAAAAAAAAAAATAGAAAAACAAATAACATTAATTAGTAATTGTGATAATTATTTGTTACCAGTAATATATTTTAGATATCTTTTATAATTAAAAAAATATTAAACCTCTGAAATATTTGATAGAACACTAACTATTGTTTTTGTAATATTTTGAATGATGTATTGAATTCGTAAAAAAAAAAGAAGAGTAATCATTAATTGTGATAATTATTCCTTACCAGTAATATATTTTACATATATTTTATAATTAAAAAAATATAAAACCTCTGAAATATTTGATTGAACACGAACTTTTTTTGTGTAATATTTTGAATGATGTATTGAATTCTGTATAAAAGAAAAAAAATAATAAAAGAACAAAATTATTAATTGTGATAATTATTCCTCATCATTAATATATATTTTACATGTCTTCTATAATCTTTTAAAATTTATAACCTCTGAAATAAATTATAGTTTAAAATCACACAGGTGTGACAATAAATTTTGGCCATGTAATGTTTTATTATTTTTGACATGTTGGTTAAGTGAAATTGTGATTTGTTTTTAAAATGTTGGCTAAGTGTAAATGCACTTTTAAATCTGTGCTGTAGTTTTATTACTCAAAGAGAAATATTTTAGGTAAGTGATTGTATATATTGACAGTGTCTCATACATTTTTGTAAGTCATATGTGTCTGGGTACTAATATTATTATTGATACAATTTTATTGTGTATGTTTTAAATTGTTTTAAACATGTACAGATGTATGAAATGTTTTATGTTGGTATGTGACACTATAATAAAATAAAGTATGCATTCATAAGTATTCATTCTAAGGGAGAAGGGGCCCGGGTGGCTCAATGAGTTAGGTCGTTGGATCTAACAACTCATACAAGCATATCACCAATACGACGTGGGTTCGCGCCCGGCTTTGTAGATTACAAAAAAAAGGTGCACTCGACTCGCAGCCGCAAGTGATAAAGTTTACCAGTTGCTTGCCCAGGGTCGGTGGTTCTCCGAGTACTCCTGCTTCCTCCACCACTAAAACTGGTCGCCATGAACTAGCTGAAATATTGCTGAAAGTGACGTTAAACACCAAAATTCATATTCAAATTCAAATTCTAAGGGAGATGTGCAATAATCGACGACCTAGATGTGATATTGCATGGCTTTATGTTACAAATCATTTAACTCATAAAACGGTGGTATAAATATTACAGGTACATGTACAGTGATAAATGAAAATTAATGATCAAAATATGATTATATACAAATTCTCCTTCAGTTGCCCGTGAACTACGATATTTCTCCACTCAAGAGAGTTATAATAAAATTTGTAACCACAAGCCGTCTCGAGAGTGGAGAAATATCGTAACCCACATGGGCACCTGAAGGAGAATTTGTTTCTGCCATCATTTAACACGAACTTTATTTTATTTTCTAGCCAATTACCGATTTGACAACATGCGGGGAAAGGCACGAACCATTTTAATCCTCAAGAGGATTACAGATTTGTCCACCACTGGTTCAGCGGGGTTAACACGCCGTAATAATGGGAGAAAAGATAATTCATACCAGCAGAATGAAATAATAAATCTAGATTATTATCAACATAATAAATACTTGCATCTTCCCACTTTTTAAGTCCACCCACATTCTTCTGTACATGTATCCTGACTGTCAATTGGATACATGTACACTACATTTAAACTGACAATTATAAATTGTGCATGTATCCTACATGTACACAGATACAGTCAAACCTGTGTCATGTGACCTTCCAAGGGAACATTGAAATAGAGTCACTTAAGACAGGTGGTCACTTAATACAGGTTTAATTTATATAAAATGCACTCTGAAGGGAAATTAAAATTAAGGTCACATAATACAAGTTATTGCTTAATAGAGGTGGTCACTAAAGCAGATATAACTGTACATGTACACATGTACAACTAAATTAAACTGACGAATCAAAATATAAATATAAGCAGGATAAAAACTATTTAGATTTTTGAAAATTAAGTACACAAAAAAAAAGAAGAAAAAAGACGTATAATTTACATTTGTCATGGGGTTATCACTCTTTGTAAATATAAAACAGAACCCCCCTTCGAGCTCATCTGATATGGACCTGATAATACTTGTCTTTCCAAAAAATACTAATAATTAATATACAGCGTAGCTGACTGTCGTGTACTTGTTCAAAGTTCTTTTAACATACGCGACAAAGATATTTAAAAAAAAAAAGTAAATAAAAATAAAAAAGATAAACAACAATACAACAGCCACCTTTCACCCCCCCAACCAAAAAAATAATAATAATCAAGACAAAGCAAAGAGCAAAAACAAACAAACAAAACCATAAGCAAAGACGTATAACTTACATTTGACATAACGTTATCACTCTTTTATAACGTAACTGATGAGCGTGTACGTGTACTTGATTTGGTTATTTTATCATCCGTAACAGAAGCCCCATCTTATTGGAGGAACACAACTGTCAGTCTGATATCAATCAGTTCTAGGGTTTTGTTCTTATCCACTGTTTTATATAGGTATTAATTATATTGTAACGTATTACAGAAAGCTTCTATAACAAATCTTATTAAAGCATGGGTTATTTATACTCTACATTATCAATAATGACTTCAAATTAAAACATGGCCTGATACTGATTTCTATTCCCTACATTAAAAATAATGTCTTCAAAAGACGGAAATATATTATATACAGTCATGTTTTACTGAAGATTCTTAGAAAGTTAATAATATTGATGTTATAGCATCATATTGGTAACCATAACAATATATATAACCAGCGTAAGCTATCTTTATTATGTCTCTTGGTACTTCATTTAAGCTTGAAGCGATAGACTGTTTGTTTGCATGTTGTACTCACATCTACGTCACACGCATATAACCTTAGGTGGGTTAACTGCGTGCAAGTGAAAGAATGAAAGAAAGAAAGAAAGAAAGAAAGAAAGAAAGAAAGAAAGAAAAAGAAAGAATGAAGACAATTAAAGACTGAAAGAAAAGAACGAAAGAAATAAGTAGGAAAAAAGAAAGAAAGAAAGAAAGGGAAACAATATAATGACGTGATACAAATATTGTTTTTGAAAATAGACAAGACCAACATGTAAAAAATTAAATAAAACAAGAAACAAAAACAATATAAAAAACGAACACACCCAGGTATATACAACATATAGATACATTGACGTAAAATATACAAAGTGAACACACAGGTATATACAATATATAGGTACATTGACGTAAAATATACAAATTGAACACACAGGTATTTGCAATATATAGATACATTAACGAAAAATATACAAAGTGAACAAACAGGTATATACAATATATAGAATTATAGGGTCATGACCTCTTCATCTTGTCAGATCCCGAATTCTCCTACTGCAACAGACCTTTATTATAAACAATTTAAAAAACAAATACCATTACAATTTCGTTTTATAATGTGAACTCTCTTCTAATGAACCAAAATATAAGAGAGAAAAATAAAATAAAATTGCTTTCTCTCTGTAATCAATCAATGAAATATCTATTGTCTAAGTAACGTAACGTGTAGAAGAGCATTCACAGTCAAATACTACAATCTTCAGATAGTTGTAGTGTGTACTGTAACAGTCAGTCAAATACTACAATCTTCAGATAGTTGGAGTGTGCACTGTAACAGTCAGTCAAATACTACAATCTTTAGATAGTTGTAGTGTGTACTGTAACAGTCAGTCAAATACTACAATCTTCAGATAGTTGTAGTGTGTACTGTAACAGTCAGTCAAATACTACAATCTTCAGATAGTTGGAGTGTGCATTGTTCAGTCAGTCAAATACTACAATCTTCAGATAGTTGTCGTGTGTACTGTAGTCAGTCAAATACTACAATCTTCAGATAGTTGTAGTGTGTACTGTAACAGTCAGTCAAATACTACAATCTTCAGATAGTTGGAGTGTGCATTGTTCAGTCAGTCAAATACTACAATCTTCAGATAGTTGGAGTGTGCATTGTTCACAGTCAGTCAAATACTACAATCTTCAGATAGTTGTAGTGTGTACTGTAACAGTCAGTCAAATACTACAATCTTCAGATAGTTGTAGTGTGTACTGTAACAGTCAGTCAAATACTACAATCTTCAGATAGTTGGAGTGTGCACTGTAACAGTCAGTCAAATACTACAATCTTTAGATAGTTGTAGTGTGTACTGTAACAGTCAGTCAAATACTACAATCTTCAGATAGTTGTAGTGTGTACTGTAACAGTCAGTCAAATACTACAATCTTCAGATAGTTGGAGTGTGCATTGTTCAGTCAGTCAAATACTACAATCTTCAGATAGTTGTCGTGTGTACTGTAGTCAGTCAAATACTACAATCTTCAGATAGTTGTAGTGTGTACTGTAACAGTCAGTCAAATACTACAATCTTCAGATAGTTGGAGTGTGCATTGTTCAGTCAGTCAAATACTACAATCTTCAGATAGTTGGAGTGTGCATTGTTCACAGTCAGTCAAATACTACAATCTTCAGATAGTTGTAGTGTGTACTGTAACAGTCAGTCAAATACTACAATCTTCAGATAGTTGGAGTGTGCATTGTTCACAGTCAGTCAAATACTACAATCTTCAGATAGTTGGAGTGTGCACTGTTCACAGTCAGTCAAATACTACAATCTTCAGATAGTTGGAGTGTGCATTGTTCACAGTCAGTCAAATACTACAATCTTCAGATAATTGGAGTGTGCACTGTTCAGTCAGTCAAATACTACAATCTTCAGATAGTTGGAGTGTGCACTGTTCACAGTCAGTCAAATACTACAATCTTCAGATAGTTGGAGTGTGCACTGTTCACAGTCAGTCAAATACTACAATCTTCAGATAGTTGGAGTGTGCACTGTTCACAGTCAGTCAAATACTACAATCTTCAGATAGTTGGAGTGTGCACTGTTCACAGTCAGTCAAATACTACAATCTTCAGATAGTTGGAGTGTGCACTGTTCACAGTCAGTCAAATACTACAATCTTCAGATAGTTGGAGTGTGCACTGTTCACAGTCAGTCAAATACTACAAACTTCAGATAGTTCTCGTGTGTACTGTAGTCAGTCAAATACTACAATCTTCAGATAGTTGTCGTGTGTACTGTAACAGTCAGTCAAATACTAAAATCTTCAGATAGTTGGAGTGTGCACTGTTCACAGTCAGTCAAATACTACAATCTTCAGATAGTTGTCGTGTGTACTGTAACAGTCAGTCAAATACTACAATCTTCAGATAGTTGGAGTGTGCATTGTTCACAGTCAGTCAAATACTACAATCTTCAGATAATTGGAGTGTGCACTGTTCACAGTCAGTCAAATACTACAATCTTTAGATAGTTGGAGTGTGCATTGTTCACAGTCAGTCAAATACTACAATCTTCAGATAGTTGGAGTGTGCACTGTTCACAGTCAGTCAAATACTACAATCTTCAGATAGTTGGAGTGTGCACTGTTCACAGTCAGTCAAATACTACAATCTTCAGATAGTTGGAGTGTGCACTGTTCACAGTCAGTCAAATACTACAATCTTCAGATAGTTGGAGTGTGCACTGTTCACAGTCAGTCAAATACTACAATCTTCAGATAGTTGGAGTGTGCACTGTTCACAGTCAGTCAAATACTACAATCTTCAGATAGTTGGAGTGTGCACTGTTCACAGTCAGTCAAATACTACAATCTTCAGATAGTTGGAGTGTGCACTGTTCACAGTCAGTCAAATACTACAATCTTCAGATAGTTGGAGTGTGCACTGTTCACAGTCAGTCAAATACTACAATCTTCAGATAGTTGGAGTGTGCACTGTTCACAGTCAGTCAAATACTACAATCTTCAGATAGTTGGAGTGTGCACTGTTCACAGTCAGTCAAATACTACAATCTTCAGATAGTTGGAGTGTGCACTGTTCACAGTCAGTCAAATACTACAATCTTCAGATAGTTGGAGTGTGCACTGTTCACAGTCAATCAAATACTACAATCTTCAGATAGTTGGAGTGTGCACTGTTCACAGTCAGTCAAATACTACAATCTTCAGATAGTTGGAGTGTGCACTGTTCACAGTCAGTCAAATACTACAATCTTCAGATAGTTGGAGTGTGCACTGTTCACAGTCAGTCAAATACTACAATCTTCAGATAGTTGGAGTGTGCACTGTTCACAGTCAGTCAAATACTACAATCTTCAGATAGTTGGAGTGTGCACTGTTCACAGTCAGTCAAATACTACAATCTTCAGATAGTTGGAGTGTGCACTGTTCACAGTCAGTCAAATACTACAATCTTCAGATAGTTGGGGTGTGCACTGTTCACAGTCAGTCAAATACTACAATCTTCAGATAGTTGGAGTGTGCACTGTTCACAGTCAGTCAAATACTACAATCTTCAGATAGTTGGAGTGTGCACTGTTCACAGTCAGTCAAATACTACAATCTTCAGATAGTTGGAGTGTGCACTGTTCACAGTCAGTCAAATACTACAATCTTCAGATAGTTGGAGTGTGCACTGTTCACAGTCAGTCAAATACTACAATCTTCAGATAGTTGGAGTGTGCACTGTTCACAGTCAGTCAAATACTACAATCTTTAGATAGTTGGAGTGTGCACTGTTCACAGTCAGTCAAATACTACAATCTTCAGATAGTTGGAGTGTGCACTGTTCAAAGTCAGTCAAATACTACAATCTTCAGATAGTTGGAGTGTGCACTGTTAACAGTCAGTCAAATACTACAATCTTCAGATAGCTGGAGTGTGCACTGTTCACAGTCAGTCAAATACTACAATCTTCAGATAGTTGGAGTGTGCACTGTTCACAGTCAGTCAAATACTACAATCTTCAGATAGTTGGAGTGTGCACTGTTCACAGTCAGTCAAATACTACAATCTTTAGATAGTTGGAGTGTGCACTGTTCACAGTCAGTCAAATACTACAATCTTCAGATAGTTGGAGTGTGCACTGTTCACAGTCAATCAAATACTACAATCTTTAGATAGTTGGAGTGTGCACTGTTCACAGTCAGTCAAATACTACAATCTTCAGATAGTTGGAGTGTGCACTGTTCACAGTCAGTCAAATACTACAATCTTCAGATAGTTGGAGTGTGCACTGTTCACAGTCAGTCAAATACTACAATCTTCAGATAGTTGTAGTGTGTACTGTAACAGTCAGTCAAATACTACAATCTTCAGATAGTTGTAGTGTGTACTGTAACAGTCAGTCAAATACTACAATCTTCAGATAGTTGGAGTGTGTACTGTAACAGTCAGTCAAATACTACAATCTTCAGATAGTTGGAGTGTGCACTGTTCACAGTCAGTCAAATACTACAATCTTCAGATAGTTGTAGTGTGTACTGTAACAGTCAGTCAAATACTACAATCTTCAGATAGTTGGAGTGTGCACTGTTCACAGTCAGTCAAATACTACAATCTTCAGATAGTTGGAGTGTGCACTGTTCACAGTCAATCAAATACTACAATCTTCAGATAGTTGGAGTGTGCACTGTTCACAGTCAGTCAAATACTACAATCTTCAGATAGTTGGAGTGTCCACTGTTCACAGTCAGTCAAATACTACAATCTTCAGATAGTTGGAGTGTGCACTGTTCACAGTCAGTCAAATACTACAATCTTCAGATAGTTGGAGTGTGCACTGTTCACAGTCAGTCAAATACTACAATCTTCAGATAGTTGGAGTGTGCACTGTTCACAGTCAGTCAAATACTACAATCTTCAGATAGTTGGAGTGTGCACTGTTCACAGTCAGTCAAATACTACAATCTTCAGATAGTTGGGGTGTGCACTGTTCACAGTCAGTCAAATACTACAATCTTCAGATAGTTGGAGTGTGCACTGTTCACAGTCAGTCAAATACTACAATCTTCAGATAGTTGGAGTGTGCACTGTTCACAGTCAGTCAAATACTACAATCTTCAGATAGTTGGAGTGTGCACTGTTCACAGTCAGTCAAATACTACAATCTTCAGATAGTTGGAGTGTGCACTGTTCACAGTCAGTCAAATACTACAATCTTCAGATAGTTGGAGTGTGCACTGTTCACAGTCAGTCAAATACTACAATCTTCAGATAGTTGGAGTGTGCACTGTTCACAGTCAGTCAAATACTACAATCTTCAGATAGTTGGAGTGTGCACTGTTCACAGTCAGTCAAATACTACAATCTTCAGATAGTTGGAGTGTGCACTGTTCACAGTCAATCAAATACTACAATCTTCAGATAGTTGGAGTGTGCACTGTTCACAGTCAGTCAAATACTACAATCTTCAGATAGTTGGAGTGTGCACTGTTCACAGTCAGTCAAATACTACAATCTTCAGATAGTTGGAGTGTGCACTGTTCACAGTCAGTCAAATACTACAATCTTCAGATAGTTGGAGTGTGCACTGTTCACAGTCAGTCAAATACTACAATCTTCAGATAGTTGGAGTGTGCACTGTTCACAGTCAGTCAAATACTACAATCTTCAGATAGTTGGAGTGTGCACTGTTCACAGTCAGTCAAATACTACAATCTTCAGATAGTTGGGGTGTGCACTGTTCACAGTCAGTCAAATACTACAATCTTCAGATAGTTGGAGTGTGCACTGTTCACAGTCAGTCAAATACTACAATCTTCAGATAGTTGGAGTGTGCACTGTTCACAGTCAGTCAAATACTACAATCTTCAGATAGTTGGAGTGTGCACTGTTCACAGTCAGTCAAATACTACAATCTTCAGATAGTTGGAGTGTGCACTGTTCACAGTCAGTCAAATACTACAATCTTCAGATAGTTGGAGTGTGCACTGTTCACAGTCAGTCAAATACTACAATCTTTAGATAGTTGGAGTGTGCACTGTTCACAGTCAGTCAAATACTACAATCTTCAGATAGTTGGAGTGTGCACTGTTCACAGTCAGTCAAATACTACAATCTTCAGATAGTTGGAGTGTGCACTGTTAACAGTCAGTCAAATACTACAATCTTCAGATAGCTGGAGTGTGCACTGTTCACAGTCAGTCAAATACTACAATCTTCAGATAGTTGGAGTGTGCACTGTTCACAGTCAGTCAAATACTACAATCTTCAGATAGTTGGAGTGTGCACTGTTCACAGTCAGTCAAATACTACAATCTTTAGATAGTTGGAGTGTGCACTGTTCACAGTCAGTCAAATACTACAATCTTCAGATAGTTGGAGTGTGCACTGTTCACAGTCAATCAAATACTACAATCTTTAGATAGTTGGAGTGTGCACTGTTCACAGTCAGTCAAATACTACAATCTTCAGATAGTTGGAGTGTGCACTGTTCACAGTCAGTCAAATACTACAATCTTCAGATAGTTGGAGTGTGCACTGTTCACAGTCAGTCAAATACTACAATCTTCAGATAGTTGTAGTGTGTACTGTAACAGTCAGTCAAATACTACAATCTTCAGATAGTTGTAGTGTGTACTGTAACAGTCAGTCAAATACTACGATCTTCAGATAGTTGGAGTGTGTACTGTAACAGTCAGTCAAATACTACAATCTTCAGATAGTTGGAGTGTGCACTGTTCACAGTCAGTCAAATACTACAATCTTCAGATAGTTGTAGTGTGTACTGTAACAGTCAGTCAAATACTACAATCTTCAGATAGTTGGAGTGTGCACTGTTCACAGTCAGTCAAATACTACAATCTTCAGATAGTTGGAGTGTGCACTGTTCACAGTCAATCAAATACTACAATCTTCAGATAGTTGGAGTGTGCACTGTTCACAGTCAGTCAAATACTACAATCTTCAGATAGTTGGAGTGTCCACTGTTCACAGTCAGTCAAATACTACAATCTTCAGATAGTTGGAGTGTGCACTGTTCACAGTCAGTCAAATACTACAATCTTCAGATAGTTGGAGTGTGCACTGTTCACAGTCAGTCAAATACTACAATCTTCAGATAGTTGGAGTGTGCACTGTTCACAGTCAGTCAAATACTACAATCTTCAGATAGTTGGAGTGTGCACTGTTCACAGTCAGTCAAATACTACAATCTTCAGATAGTTGGGGTGTGCACTGTTCACAGTCAGTCAAATACTACAATCTTCAGATAGTTGGAGTGTGCACTGTTCACAGTCAGTCAAATACTACAATCTTCAGATAGTTGGAGTGTGCACTGTTCACAGTCAGTCAAATACTACAATCTTCAGATAGTTGGAGTGTGCACTGTTCACAGTCAGTCAAATACTACAATCTTCAGATAGTTGGAGTGTGCACTGTTCACAGTCAGTCAAATACTACAATCTTCAGATAGTTGGAGTGTGCACTGTTCACAGTCAGTCAAATACTACAATCTTTAGATAGTTGGAGTGTGCACTGTTCACAGTCAGTCAAATACTACAATCTTCAGATAGTTGGAGTGTGCACTGTTCACAGTCAGTCAAATACTACAATCTTCAGATAGTTGGAGTGTGCACTGTTCACAGTCAGTCAAATACTACAATCTTCAGATAGCTGGAGTGTGCACTGTTCACATTCAGTCAAATACTACAATCTTCAGATAGTTGGAGTGTGCACTGTTCACAGTCAATCAAATACTACAATCTTTAGATAGTTGGAGTGTGCACTGTTCACAGTCAGTCAAATACTACAATCTTTAGATAGTTGGAGTGTGCACTGTTCACAGTCAGTCAAATACTACAATCTTCAGATAGTTGTAGTGTGTACTGTTCACAGTCAATCAAATACTACAATCTTCAGATAGTTGGAGTGTGCACTGTTCACAGTCAGTCAAATACTACAATCTTCAGATAGTTGGAGTGTGCACTGTTCACAGTCAGTCAAATACTACAATCTTCAGATAGTTGTAGTGTGTACTGTAACAGTCAGTCAAATACTACAATCTTCAGATAGTTGTAGTGTGTACTGTAACAGTCAGTCAAATACTACAATCTTCAGATAGTTGGAGTGTGTACTGTAACAGTCAGTCAAATACTACAATCTTCAGATAGTTGGAGTGTGCACTGTTGACAGTCAGTCAAATACTACAATCTTCAGATAGTTGTAGTGTGTACTGTAACAGTCAGTCAAATACTACAATCTTTAGATAGTTGGAGTGTGCATTGTTCACAGTCAGTCAAATACTACAATCTTCAGATAGTTGTCGTGTGTACTGTAACAGTCAGTCAAATACTAAAATCTTCAGATAGTTGGAGTGTGTACTGTAACAGTCAGTCAAATACTAAAATCTTCAGATAGTTGGAGTGTGTACTGTAACAGTCAGTCAAATACTACAATCTTCAGATAGTTGGAGTGTGTACTGTAACAGTCAGTCAAATACTACAATCTTCAGATAGTTGTCGTGTGTACTGTAACAGTCAGTCAAATACTAAAATCTTCAGATAGTTGGAGTGTGTACTGTAACAGTCAGTCAAATACTACAATCTTCAGATAGTTGGAGTGTGTACTGTAACAGTCAGTCAAATACTACAATCTTCAGATAGTTGTCGTGTGTACTGTAACAGTCAGTCAAATACTACAATCTTCAGATAGTTGTCGTGTGTACTGTAACAGTCAGTCAAATACTAAAATCTTCAGATAGTTGGAGTGTGTACTGTAACAGTCAGTCAAATACTAAAATCTTCAGATAGTTGGAGTGTGTACTGTAACAGTCAGTCAAATACTACAATCTTCAGATAGTTGGAGTGTGTACTGTAACAGTCAGTCAAATACTACAATCTTCAGATAGTTGTCGTGTGTACACTGTTTATAGTCAGTCAAATACTACAATCTTCAGATAGTTGTCGTGTGTACTGTAACAGTCAGTCAAATACTAAAATCTTCAGATCGTTGGGGGTGTGCACTGTTCACAGTCAGTCAAATACTACAATCTTCAGATAGTTGGGATGTGCACTGTTCACAGTTAGTCAAATACTACAATCTTCAGATAGTTGGGATGTGCACTGTTCACAGTCAGTCAAATACTACAATCTTCAGATAGTTGGGATGTGCACTGTTTATAGTTAGTCAAATACTACAATCTTCAGATAGTTGGGGTGTGCACTGTTCACAGTTAGTCAAATACTACAATCTTCAGATAGTTGGGATGTGCACTGTTCACAGTCAGTCAAATACTACAATCTTCAGATAGTTGGGATGTGCACTGTTTATAGTTAGTCAAATACTCCAATCTTCAGATAGTTGGGGTGTGCACTGTTTATAGTTAGTCAAATACTACAATCTTCAGATAGTTGGGGTGTGCACTGTTCACAGTCAGTCAAATACTACAATCTTCAGATAGTTGGGGTGTGCACTGTAGCAGTCAGTCAAATACTACAATCTTCAGATAGTTGGGATGTGCACTGTTCACAGTCAGTCAAATACTACAATCTTCAGATAGTTGGGATGTGCACTGTTTATAGTTAGTCAAATACTACAATCTTCAGATAGTTGGGGTGTGCACTGTTCACAGTCAGTCAAATACTGCAATCTTCAGATAGTTGGGGTGTGCACTGTAGCAGTCAGTCAAATACTACAATCTTCAGATAGTTGGGATGTGCACTGTTCACAGTCAGTCAAATACTACAATCTTCAGATAGTTGGGATGTGCACTGTTTATAGTTAGTCAAATACTACAATCTTCAGATAGTTGGGGTGTGCACTGTTCACAGTCAGTCAAATACTACAATCTTCAGATAGTTGGAGTGTGCACTGTTTACAGTCAGTCAAATACTACAATCTTCAGATAGTTGGAGTGTGCACTGTTTATAGTTAGTCAAATACTACAATCTTCAGATAGTTGGGATGTGCACTGTTTATAGTTAGTCAAATACTACAATCTTCAGATAGTTGGGGTGTGCACTGTTCACAGTCAGTCAAATACTACAATCTTCAGATAGTTGGAGTGTGCACTGTTTACAGTCAGTCAAATACTAAAATCTTCAGATAGTTGGAGTGTGCACTGTTTATAGTTAGTCAAATACTAAAATCTTCAGATAGTTGGGATGTGCACTGTTTATAGTTAGTCAAATACTCCAATCTTCAGATAGTTGGGGTGTGCACTGTTTATAGTTAGTCAAATACTACAATCTTCAGATAGTTGGGGTGTGCACTGTTCACAGTCAATCAAATACTACAATCTTCAGATAGTTGGGATGTGCACTGTTTACAGTCAGTCAAATACTACAATCTTCAGATAGTTGGGGTGTGCACTGTTTATAGTTAGTCAAATACTACAATCTTCAGATAGTTGGGATGTGCACTGTTTACAGTCAGTCAAATACTACAATCTTCAGATAGTTGGGGTGTGCACTGTTCACAGTCAGTCAAATACTACAATCTTCAGATAGTTGGAGTGTGCACTGTTCACAGTCAGTCAAATACTACAATCTTCAGATAGTTGGAGTGTGCACTGTTCACAGTCAGTCAAATACTACAATCTTCAGATAGTTGGAGTGTGCACTGTTCACAGTCAGTCAAATACTACAATCTTCAGATAGTTGGAGTGTGCACTGTTCACAGTCAGTCAAATACTACAATCTTTAGATAGTTGGAGTGTGCACTGTTCACAGTCAGTCAAATACTACAATCTTCAGATAGTTGGAGTGTGCACTGTTCACAGTCAGTCAAATACTACAATCTTCAGATAGTTGGAGTGTGCACTGTTAACAGTCAGTCAAATACTACAATCTTCAGATAGCTGGAGTGTGCACTGTTCACAGTCAGTCAAATACTACAATCTTCAGATAGTTGGAGTGTGCACTGTTCACAGTCAGTCAAATACTACAATCTTCAGATAGTTGGAGTGTGCACTGTTCACAGTCAGTCAAATACTACAATCTTTAGATAGTTGGAGTGTGCACTGTTCACAGTCAGTCAAATACTACAATCTTCAGATAGTTGGAGTGTGCACTGTTCACAGTCAATCAAATACTACAATCTTTAGATAGTTGGAGTGTGCACTGTTCACAGTCAGTCAAATACTACAATCTTCAGATAGTTGGAGTGTGCACTGTTCACAGTCAGTCAAATACTACAATCTTCAGATAGTTGGAGTGTGCACTGTTCACAGTCAGTCAAATACTACAATCTTCAGATAGTTGTAGTGTGTACTGTAACAGTCAGTCAAATACTACAATCTTCAGATAGTTGTAGTGTGTACTGTAACAGTCAGTCAAATACTACGATCTTCAGATAGTTGGAGTGTGTACTGTAACAGTCAGTCAAATACTACAATCTTCAGATAGTTGGAGTGTGCACTGTTCACAGTCAGTCAAATACTACAATCTTCAGATAGTTGTAGTGTGTACTGTAACAGTCAGTCAAATACTACAATCTTCAGATAGTTGGAGTGTGCACTGTTCACAGTCAGTCAAATACTACAATCTTCAGATAGTTGGAGTGTGCACTGTTCACAGTCAATCAAATACTACAATCTTCAGATAGTTGGAGTGTGCACTGTTCACGGTCAGTCAAATACTACAATCTTCAGATAGTTGGAGTGTCCACTGTTCACAGTCAGTCAAATACTACAATCTTCAGATAGTTGGAGTGTGCACTGTTCACAGTCAGTCAAATACTACAATCTTCAGATAGTTGGAGTGTGCACTGTTCACAGTCAGTCAAATACTACAATCTTCAGATAGTTGGAGTGTGCACTGTTCACAGTCAGTCAAATACTACAATCTTCAGATAGTTGGAGTGTGCACTGTTCACAGTCAGTCAAATACTACAATCTTCAGATAGTTGGGGTGTGCACTGTTCACAGTCAGTCAAATACTACAATCTTCAGATAGTTGGAGTGTGCACTGTTCACAGTCAGTCAAATACTACAATCTTCAGATAGTTGGAGTGTGCACTGTTCACAGTCAGTCAAATACTACAATCTTCAGATAGTTGGAGTGTGCACTGTTCACAGTCAGTCAAATACTACAATCTTCAGATAGTTGGAGTGTGCACTGTTCACAGTCAGTCAAATACTACAATCTTCAGATAGTTGGAGTGTGCACTGTTCACAGTCAGTCAAATACTACAATCTTTAGATAGTTGGAGTGTGCACTGTTCACAGTCAGTCAAATACTACAATCTTCAGATAGTTGGAGTGTGCACTGTTCACAGTCAGTCAAATACTACAATCTTCAGATAGTTGGAGTGTGCACTGTTCACAGTCAGTCAAATACTACAATCTTCAGATAGCTGGAGTGTGCACTGTTCACATTCAGTCAAATACTACAATCTTCAGATAGTTGGAGTGTGCACTGTTCACAGTCAATCAAATACTACAATCTTTAGATAGTTGGAGTGTGCACTGTTCACAGTCAGTCAAATACTACAATCTTTAGATAGTTGGAGTGTGCACTGTTCACAGTCAGTCAAATACTACAATCTTCAGATAGTTGTAGTGTGTACTGTTCACAGTCAATCAAATACTACAATCTTCAGATAGTTGGAGTGTGCACTGTTCACAGTCAGTCAAATACTACAATCTTCAGATAGTTGGAGTGTGCACTGTTCACAGTCAGTCAAATACTACAATCTTCAGATAGTTGTAGTGTGTACTGTAACAGTCAGTCAAATACTACAATCTTCAGATAGTTGTAGTGTGTACTGTAACAGTCAGTCAAATACTACAATCTTCAGATAGTTGGAGTGTGTACTGTAACAGTCAGTCAAATACTACAATCTTCAGATAGTTGGAGTGTGCACTGTTCACAGTCAGTCAAATACTACAATCTTCAGATAGTTGTAGTGTGTACTGTAACAGTCAGTCAAATACTACAATCTTTAGATAGTTGGAGTGTGCATTGTTCACAGTCAGTCAAATACTACAATCTTCAGATAGTTGTCGTGTGTACTGTAACAGTCAGTCAAATACTAAAATCTTCAGATAGTTGGAGTGTGTACTGTAACAGTCAGTCAAATACTAAAATCTTCAGATAGTTGGAGTGTGTACTGTAACAGTCAGTCAAATACTACAATCTTCAGATAGTTGGAGTGTGTACTGTAACAGTCAGTCAAATACTACAATCTTCAGATAGTTGTCGTGTGTACTGTAACAGTCAGTCAAATACTAAAATCTTCAGATAGTTGGAGTGTGTACTGTAACAGTCAGTCAAATACTACAATCTTCAGATAGTTGGAGTGTGTACTGTAACAGTCAGTCAAATACTACAATCTTCAGATAGTTGTCGTGTGTACTGTAACAGTCAGTCAAATACTACAATCTTCAGATAGTTGTCGTGTGTACTGTAACAGTCAGTCAAATACTAAAATCTTCAGATAGTTGGAGTGTGTACTGTAACAGTCAGTCAAATACTAAAATCTTCAGATAGTTGGAGTGTGTACTGTAACAGTCAGTCAAATACTACAATCTTCAGATAGTTGGAGTGTGTACTGTAACAGTCAGTCAAATACTACAATCTTCAGATAGTTGTCGTGTGTACACTGTTTATAGTCAGTCAAATACTACAATCTTCAGATAGTTGTCGTGTGTACTGTAACAGTCAGTCAAATACTAAAATCTTCAGATCGTTGGGGGTGTGCACTGTTCACAGTCAGTCAAATACTACAATCTTCAGATAGTTGGGATGTGCACTGTTCACAGTTAGTCAAATACTACAATCTTCAGATAGTTGGGGTGTGCACTGTTTATAGTTAGTCAAATACTACAATCTTCAGATAGTTGGGGTGTGCACTGTTCACAGTCAATCAAATACTACAATCTTCAGATAGTTGGGATGTGCACTGTTTACAGTCAGTCAAATACTACAATCTTCAGATAGTTGGGGTGTGCACTGTTTATAGTTAGTCAAATACTACAATCTTCAGATAGTTGGGATGTGCACTGTTTACAGTCAGTCAAATACTACAATTTTCAGATAGTTGGGGTGTGCACTGTTCACAGTCAGTCAAATACTACAATCTTCAGATAGTTGGGGTGTGCACTGTTCACAGTCAGTCAAATACTAAAATCTTCAGATAGTTGGGGTGTGCACTGTTCACAGTCAGTCAAATACTACAATCTTCAGATAGTTGGGGTGTGCACTGTTCACAGTCAGTCAAATACTAAAATCTTCAGATAGTTGGGGTGTGCACTGTTCACAGTCAATCAAATACTACAATCTTCAGATAGTTGGAGTGTGCACTGTTCAGAGTCAATCCAATACTAAAATCTTCAGATAGTTGGAGTGTGCACTGTTCACAGTCAATCAAATACTACAATCTTCAGATAGTTGGAGTGTGCACTGTTCACAGTCAGTCAAATACTACAATCTTCAGATAGTTGGAGTGTGCACTGTTCACAGTCAGTCAAATACTACAATCTTTAGATAGTTGGAGTGTGCACTGTTCACAGTCAGTCAAATACTACAATCTTCAGATAGTTGGAGTGTGCACTGTTCACAGTCAATCAAATACTACAATCTTTAGATAGTTGGAGTGTGCACTGTTCACAGTCAGTCAAATACTACAATCTTTAGATAGTTGGAGTGTGCACTGTTCACAGTCAGTCAAATACTACAATCTTCAGATAGTTGTAGTGTGTACTGTTCACAGTCAATCAAATACTACAATCTTCAGATAGTTGGAGTGTGCACTGTTCACAGTCAGTCAAATACTACAATCTTCAGATAGTTGGAGTGTGCACTGTTCACAGTCAGTCAAATACTACAATCTTCAGATAGTTGTAGTGTGTACTGTAACAGTCAGTCAAATACTACAATCTTCAGATAGTTGGGGTGTGCACTGTTCACAGTCAGTCAAATACTACAATCTTCAGATAGTTGGAGTGTGCACTGTTCACAGTCAGTCAAATACTACAATCTTCAGATAGTTGGAGTGTGCACTGTTCACAGTCAGTCAAATACTACAATCTTCAGATAGTTGGAGTGTGCACTGTTCACAGTCAGTCAAATACTACAATCTTCAGATAGTTGGAGTGTGCACTGTTCACAGTCAGTCAAATACTACAATCTTTAGATAGTTGGAGTGTGCACTGTTCACAGTCAGTCAAATACTACAATCTTCAGATAGTTGGAGTGTGCACTGTTCACAGTCAGTCAAATACTACAATCTTCAGATAGTTGGAGTGTGCACTGTTAACAGTCAGTCAAATACTACAATCTTCAGATAGCTGGAGTGTGCACTGTTCACAGTCAGTCAAATACTACAATCTTCAGATAGTTGGAGTGTGCACTGTTCACAGTCAGTCAAATACTACAATCTTCAGATAGTTGGAGTGTGCACTGTTCACAGTCAGTCAAATACTACAATCTTTAGATAGTTGGAGTGTGCACTGTTCACAGTCAGTCAAATACTACAATCTTCAGATAGTTGGAGTGTGCACTGTTCACAGTCAATCAAATACTACAATCTTTAGATAGTTGGAGTGTGCACTGTTCACAGTCAGTCAAATACTACAATCTTCAGATAGTTGGAGTGTGCACTGTTCACAGTCAGTCAAATACTACAATCTTCAGATAGTTGGAGTGTGCACTGTTCACAGTCAGTCAAATACTACAATCTTCAGATAGTTGTAGTGTGTACTGTAACAGTCAGTCAAATACTACAATCTTCAGATAGTTGTAGTGTGTACTGTAACAGTCAGTCAAATACTACGATCTTCAGATAGTTGGAGTGTGTACTGTAACAGTCAGTCAAATACTACAATCTTCAGATAGTTGGAGTGTGCACTGTTCACAGTCAGTCAAATACTACAATCTTCAGATAGTTGTAGTGTGTACTGTAACAGTCAGTCAAATACTACAATCTTCAGATAGTTGGAGTGTGCACTGTTCACAGTCAGTCAAATACTACAATCTTCAGATAGTTGGAGTGTGCACTGTTCACAGTCAATCAAATACTACAATCTTCAGATAGTTGGAGTGTGCACTGTTCACAGTCAGTCAAATACTACAATCTTCAGATAGTTGGAGTGTCCACTGTTCACAGTCAGTCAAATACTACAATCTTCAGATAGTTGGAGTGTGCACTGTTCACAGTCAGTCAAATACTACAATCTTCAGATAGTTGGAGTGTGCACTGTTCACAGTCAGTCAAATACTACAATCTTCAGATAGTTGGAGTGTGCACTGTTCACAGTCAGTCAAATACTACAATCTTCAGATAGTTGGAGTGTGCACTGTTCACAGTCAGTCAAATACTACAATCTTCAGATAGTTGGGGTGTGCACTGTTCACAGTCAGTCAAATACTACAATCTTCAGATAGTTGGAGTGTGCACTGTTCACAGTCAGTCAAATACTACAATCTTCAGATAGTTGGAGTGTGCACTGTTCACAGTCAGTCAAATACTACAATCTTCAGATAGTTGGAGTGTGCACTGTTCACAGTCAGTCAAATACTACAATCTTCAGATAGTTGGAGTGTGCACTGTTCACAGTCAGTCAAATACTACAATCTTCAGATAGTTGGAGTGTGCACTGTTCACAGTCAGTCAAATACTACAATCTTTAGATAGTTGGAGTGTGCACTGTTCACAGTCAGTCAAATACTACAATCTTCAGATAGTTGGAGTGTGCACTGTTCACAGTCAGTCAAATACTACAATCTTCAGATAGTTGGAGTGTGCACTGTTCACAGTCAGTCAAATACTACAATCTTCAGATAGCTGGAGTGTGCACTGTTCACATTCAGTCAAATACTACAATCTTCAGATAGTTGGAGTGTGCACTGTTCACAGTCAATCAAATACTACAATCTTTAGATAGTTGGAGTGTGCACTGTTCACAGTCAGTCAAATACTACAATCTTTAGATAGTTGGAGTGTGCACTGTTCACAGTCAGTCAAATACTACAATCTTCAGATAGTTGTAGTGTGTACTGTTCACAGTCAATCAAATACTACAATCTTCAGATAGTTGGAGTGTGCACTGTTCACAGTCAGTCAAATACTACAATCTTCAGATAGTTGGAGTGTGCACTGTTCACAGTCAGTCAAATACTACAATCTTCAGATAGTTGTAGTGTGTACTGTAACAGTCAGTCAAATACTACAATCTTCAGATAGTTGTAGTGTGTACTGTAACAGTCAGTCAAATACTACAATCTTCAGATAGTTGGAGTGTGTACTGTAACAGTCAGTCAAATACTACAATCTTCAGATAGTTGGAGTGTGCACTGTTCACAGTCAGTCAAATACTACAATCTTCAGATAGTTGTAGTGTGTACTGTAACAGTCAGTCAAATACTACAATCTTTAGATAGTTGGAGTGTGCATTGTTCACAGTCAGTCAAATACTACAATCTTCAGATAGTTGTCGTGTGTACTGTAACAGTCAGTCAAATACTAAAATCTTCAGATAGTTGGAGTGTGTACTGTAACAGTCAGTCAAATACTAAAATCTTCAGATAGTTGGAGTGTGTACTGTAACAGTCAGTCAAATACTACAATCTTCAGATAGTTGGAGTGTGTACTGTAACAGTCAGTCAAATACTACAATCTTCAGATAGTTGTCGTGTGTACTGTAACAGTCAGTCAAATACTAAAATCTTCAGATAGTTGGAGTGTGTACTGTAACAGTCAGTCAAATACTACAATCTTCAGATAGTTGGAGTGTGTACTGTAACAGTCAGTCAAATACTACAATCTTCAGATAGTTGGAGTGTGTACTGTAACAGTCAGTCAAATACTACAATCTTCAGATAGTTGTCGTGTGTACTGTAACAGTCAGTCAAATACTAAAATCTTCAGATAGTTGGAGTGTGTACTGTAACAGTCAGTCAAATACTAAAATCTTCAGATAGTTGGAGTGTGTACTGTAACAGTCAGTCAAATACTACAATCTTCAGATAGTTGGAGTGTGTACTGTAACAGTCAGTCAAATACTACAATCTTCAGATAGTTGTCGTGTGTACACTGTTTATAGTCAGTCAAATACTACAATCTTCAGATAGTTGTCGTGTGTACTGTAACAGTCAGTCAAATACTAAAATCTTCAGATCGTTGGGGGTGTGCACTGTTCACAGTCAGTCAAATACTACAATCTTCAGATAGTTGGGATGTGCACTGTTCACAGTTAGTCAAATACTACAATCTTCAGATAGTTGGGGTGTGCACTGTTTATAGTTAGTCAAATACTACAATCTTCAGATAGTTGGGGTGTGCACTGTTCACAGTCAATCAAATACTACAATCTTCAGATAGTTGGGATGTGCACTGTTTACAGTCAGTCAAATACTACAATCTTCAGATAGTTGGGGTGTGCACTGTTTATAGTTAGTCAAATACTACAATCTTCAGATAGTTGGGATGTGCACTGTTTACAGTCAGTCAAATACTACAATCTTCAGATAGTTGGGGTGTGCACTGTTCACAGTCAGTCAAATACTACAATCTTCAGATAGTTGGGGTGTGCACTGTTCACAGTCAGTCAAATACTAAAATCTTCAGATAGTTGGGGTGTGCACTGTTCACAGTCAGTCAAATACTACAATCTTCAGATAGTTGGGGTGTGCACTGTTCACAGTCAGTCAAATACTAAAATCTTCAGATAGTTGGGGTGTGCACTGTTCACAGTCAATCAAATACTACAATCTTCAGATAGTTGGAGTGTGCACTGTTCAGAGTCAATCCAATACTAAAATCTTCAGATAGTTGGAGTGTGCACTGTTCACAGTCAATCAAATACTACAATCTTCAGATAGTTGGAGTGTGCACTGTTCACAGTCAGTCAAATACTACAATCTTCAGATAGTTGGAGTGTGCACTGTTCACAGTCAGTCAAATACTACAATCTTTAGATAGTTGGAGTGTGCACTGTTCACAGTCAGTCAAATACTACAATCTTCAGATAGTTGGAGTGTGCACTGTTCACAGTCAATCAAATACTACAATCTTTAGATAGTTGGAGTGTGCACTGTTCACAGTCAGTCAAATACTACAATCTTTAGATAGTTGGAGTGTGCACTGTTCACAGTCAGTCAAATACTACAATCTTCAGATAGTTGTAGTGTGTACTGTTCACAGTCAATCAAATACTACAATCTTCAGATAGTTGGAGTGTGCACTGTTCACAGTCAGTCAAATACTACAATCTTCAGATAGTTGGAGTGTGCACTGTTCACAGTCAGTCAAATACTACAATCTTCAGATAGTTGTAGTGTGTACTGTAACAGTCAGTCAAATACTACAATCTTCAGATAGTTGGAGTGTGTACTGTAACAGTCAGTCAAATACTACAATCTTCAGATAGTTGGAGTGTGCACTGTTCACAGTCAGTCAAATACTACAATCTTCAGATAGTTGTAGTGTGTACTGTAACAGTCAGTCAAATACTACAATCTTTAGATAGTTGGAGTGTGCATTGTTCACAGTCAGTCAAATACTACAATCTTCAGATAGTTGTCGTGTGTACTGTAACAGTCAGTCAAATACTAAAATCTTCAGATAGTTGGAGTGTGTACTGTAACAGTCAGTCAAATACTAAAATCTTCAGATAGTTGGAGTGTGTACTGTAACAGTCAGTCAAATACTACAATCTTCAGATAGTTGGAGTGTGTACTGTAACAGTCAGTCAAATACTACAATCTTCAGATAGTTGTCGTGTGTACTGTAACAGTCAGTCAAATACTACAATCTTCAGATAGTTGTCGTGTGTACTGTAACAGTCAGTCAAATACTACAATCTTCAGATAGTTGGAGTGTGTACTGTAACAGTCAGTCAAATACTAAAATCTTCAGATAGTTGGAGTGTGTACTGTAACAGTCAGTCAAATACTACAATCTTCAGATAGTTGTCGTGTGTACTGTAACAGTCAGTCAAATACTAAAATCTTCAGATAGTTGGAGTGTGTACTGTAACAGTCAGTCAAATACTACAATCTTCAGATAGTTGGAGTGTGTACTGTAACAGTCAGTCAAATACTACAATCTTCAGATAGTTGTCGTGTGTACTGTAACAGTCAGTCAAATACTACAATCTTCAGATAGTTGTCGTGTGTACTGTAACAGTCAGTCAAATACTAAAATCTTCAGATAGTTGGAGTGTGTACTGTATCACTCAGTCAAATACTAAAATCTTCAGATAGTTGGAGTGTGTACTGTAACAGTCAGTCAAATACTACAATCTTCAGATAGTTGTCGTGTGTACTGTAACAGTCAGTCAAATACTACAATCTTCAGATAGTTGTCGTGTGTACACTGTTTATAGTCAGTCAAATACTACAATCTTCAGATAGTTGTCGTGTGTACTGTAACAGTCAGTCAAATACTAAAATCTTCAGATCGTTGGGGGTGTGCACTGTTCACAGTCAGTCAAATACTACAATCTTCAGATAGTTGGGATGTGCACTGTTCACAGTTAGTCAAATACTACAATCTTCAGATAGTTGGGATGTGCACTGTTCACAGTCAGTCAAATACTACAATCTTCAGATAGTTGGGATGTGCACTGTTTATAGTTAGTCAAATACTACAATCTTCAGATAGTTGGGGTGTGCACTGTTCACAGTTAGTCAAATACTACAATCTTCAGATAGTTGGGATGTGCACTGTTCACAGTCAGTCAAATACTACAATCTTCAGATAGTTGGGATGTGCACTGTTTATAGTTAGTCAAATACTCCAATCTTCAGATAGTTGGGGTGTGCACTGTTTATAGTTAGTCAAATACTACAATCTTCAGATAGTTGGGGTGTGCACTGTTCACAGTCAGTCAAATACTACAATCTTCAGATAGTTGGGGTGTGCACTGTAGCAGTCAGTCAAATACTACAATCTTCAGATAGTTGGGATGTGCACTGTTCACAGTCAGTCAAATACTACAATCTTCAGATAGTTGGGATGTGCACTGTTTATAGTTAGTCAAATACTACAATCTTCAGATAGTTGGGGTGTGCACTGTTCACAGTCAGTCAAATACTACAATCTTCAGATAGTTGGGGTGTGCACTGTAGCAGTCAGTCAAATACTACAATCTTCAGATAGTTGGGATGTGCACTGTTCACAGTCAGTCAAATACTACAATCTTCAGATAGTTGGGATGTGCACTGTTTATAGTTAGTCAAATACTACAATCTTCAGATAGTTGGGGTGTGCACTGTTCACAGTCAGTCAAATACTACAATCTTCAGATAGTTGGAGTGTGCACTGTTTACAGTCAGTCAAATACTACAATCTTCAGATAGTTGGAGTGTGCACTGTTTATAGTTAGTCAAATACTACAATCTTCAGATAGTTGGGATGTGCACTGTTTATAGTTAGTCAAATACTACAATCTTCAGATAGTTGGGGTGTGCACTGTTCACAGTCAGTCAAATACTACAATCTTCAGATAGTTGGAGTGTGCACTGTTTACAGTCAGTCAAATACTAAAATCTTCAGATAGTTGGAGTGTGCACTGTTTATAGTTAGTCAAATACTAAAATCTTCAGATAGTTGGGATGTGCACTGTTTATAGTTAGTCAAATACTCCAATCTTCAGATAGTTGGGGTGTGCACTGTTTATAGTTAGTCAAATACTACAATCTTCAGATAGTTGGGGTGTGCACTGTTCACAGTCAATCAAATACTACAATCTTCAGATAGTTGGCTTGTGCACTGTTTACAGTCAGTCAAATACTACAATCTTCAGATAGTTGGGGTGTGCACTGTTTATAGTTAGTCAAATACTACAATCTTCAGATAGTTGGGATGTGCACTGTTTACAGTCAGTCAAATACTACAATCTTCAGATAGTTGGGGTGTGCACTGTTCACAGTCAGTCAAATACTACAATCTTCAGATAGTTGGGGTGTGCACTGTTCACAGTCAGTCAAATACTAAAATCTTCAGATAGTTGGGGTGTGCACTGTTCACAGTCAGTCAAATACTACAATCTTCAGATAGTTGGGGTGTGCACTGTTCACAGTCAGTCAAATACTAAAATCTTCAGATAGTTGGGGTGTGCACTGTTCACAGTCAATCAAATACTACAATCTTCAGATAGTTGGAGTGTGCACTGTTCAGAGTCAATCCAATACTAAAATCTTCAGATAGTTGGAGTGTGCACTGTTCACAGTCAATCAAATACTACAATCTTCAGATAGTTGGGGTGTGCACTGTTCACAGTCAATCAAATACTACAATCTTCAGATAGTTGGGGTGTGCACTGTTCACAGTCAGTCAAATACTACAATCTTTAGATAGTTGGGGTGTGCACTGTTTATAGTTAGTCAAATACTACAATCTTCAGATAGTTGGGATGTGCACTGTTCACAGTCAATCAAATACTACAATCTTCAGATAGTTGGAGTGTACACTGTTTACAGTCAGTCAAATACTACAATCTTTAGATAGTTGGGGTGTGCACTGTTTATAGTTAGTCAAATACTAAAATCTTCAGATAGTTGGAGTG
Organism: Bathymodiolus septemdierum; assembly: GCA_963383655.1. Taxonomy (NCBI): domain Eukaryota; kingdom Metazoa; phylum Mollusca; class Bivalvia; order Mytilida; family Modiolidae; genus Bathymodiolus; species Bathymodiolus septemdierum. The sequence goes on from OY726527.1 coordinate 55,428,768, forward strand.
TGCACTGTTCACAGTCAGTCAAATACTACAATCTTCAGATAGTTGGAGTGTGCACTGTTTACAGTCAGTCAAATACTACAATCTTTAGATAGTTGGGGTGTGCACTGTTTATAGTTAGTCAAATACTACAATCTTCAGATAGTTGGGGTGTGCACTGTTCACAGTCAGTCAAATACTACAATCTTCAGATAGTTGGGGTGTGCACTGTTCACAGTCAGTCAAATACTACAATCTTCAGATAGTTGGGGTGTGCACTGTTCACAGTCAGTCAAATACTAAAATCTTCAGGTAGTTGGGGTGTGCACTGTTCACAGTCAGTCAAATACTACAATCTTCAGATAGTTGGGATGTGCACTGTTTATAGTCAATCAAATACTACAATCTTCAGATAGTTGGGGTGTGCACTGTTCACAGTCAATCAAATACTACAATCTTCAGATAGTTGGAGTGTGCACTGTTCACAGTCAATCCAATACTAAAATCTTCAGATAGTTGGAGTGTGCACTGTTCACAGTCAATCAAATACTACAATCTTCAGATAGTTGGGGTGTGCACTGTTCACAGTCAATCAAGTACTACAATCTTCAGATAGTTGGGGTGTGCACTGTTCACAGTCAATTAAATACTACAATCTTCAGATAGTTGTCGTGTGTACTGTTACAGTCAGTCAAATACTACAATCTTCAGATAGTTGGAATGTGCACTGTTTACAGTCAGTCAAATACTACAATCTTCAGATAGTTGGATTGTGCACTGTTTACAGTCAGTCAAATACTACAATCTTCAGATAGTTGGAGTGTCCACTGTTTACAGTTAGTCAAATACTACAATCTTCAGATAGTTGGAGTGTCCACTGTTTACAGTCAGTCAAATACTACAATCTTCAGATAGTTGGAGTGTCCACTGTTTATAGTTAGTCAAATACTACAATCTTCAGATAGTTGGAGTGTGTACTGTTACAGTCAGTCAAATACTACAATCTTCAGATAGTTGGAGTGTCCACTGTTTACAGTTAGTCAAATACTACAATCTTCAGATAGTTGGAGTGTCCACTGTTTACAGTTAGTCAAATACTACAATCTTCAGATAGTTGGAGTGTGTACTATTCACAGTCAGTCAAATACTACAATCTTCAGATAGTTGGGGTGTGCACTGTTCACAGTCAATCAAATACTACAATCTTCAGATAGTTGGGGTGTGCACTGTTCACAGTCAATCAAATACTACAATCTTCAGATAGTTGTCGTGTGTACTGATTATAGTCAGTCAAATACTACAATCTTCAGATAGTTGGGGTGTGCACTGTTTATAGTCAGTCAAATACTACAATCTTTAGATAGTTGTCGTGTGTACTGTTACAGTCAGTCAAATACTACAATCTTCAGATAGTTGTCGTGTGTACACTGTTTATAGTCAGTCAAATACTACAATCTTTAGATAGTTGTCGTGTGTACTGTTACAGTCAGTCAAATACTACAATCTTCAGATAGTTGTCGTGTGTACTGTTACAGTCAGTCAAATACTACAATCTTCAGATAGTTGTCGTGTGTACTGTTACAGTCAGTCAAATACTACAATCTTCAGATAGTTGGGGTGTGCACTTTTCATAGTCAGTCAAATACTACAATCTTCAGATAGTTGGAGTGTGCACTGTTTACAGTCAGTCAAATACTACAATCTTCAGATAGTTGGAGTGTGCACTGTTTACAGTTAGTCAAATACTACAATCTTCAGATAGTTGGAATGTGCACTGTAACAGTCAGTCAAATACTACAATCTTCAGATAGTTGGGATGTGCACTGTAACAGTCAGTCAAATACTACAATCTTCAGATAGTAGGGATGTGCACTGTTCACAGTCAGTAAAATACTACAATCTTCAGATAGTTGGGATGTGCACTGTAATAATCAGTCAAATACTACAATCTTTAGATAGTTGTCGTGTGTACTGTTACAGTCAGTCAAATACTACAATCTTCAGATAGTTGGGATGTGCACTGTTCACAGTCAGTCAAATACTACAATCTTTAGATAGTTGGAGTGTGCACTGTTTACAGTCAGTCAAATACTACAATCCTCAGATAGTTGTCGTGTGCACTGTTCACAGTCAGTCAAATACTACAATCTTCAGATAGTTGGGATGTGCACTGTTTACAGTCAGTCAAATACTACAATCTTCAGATAGTTGGGATGTGCACTGTTTACAGTCAGTCAAATACTACAATCTTCAGATAGTTGGGATGTGCACTGTAACAGTCAGTGAAATACTACAATCTTCAGATAGTTGGGGTGTGCACTGTTTATAGTTAGTCAAATACTACAATCTTCAGATAGTTGGGGTGTGCACTGTTCACAGTCAATCAAATACTACAATCTTCAGATAGTTGGGATGTGCACTGTTCACAGTCAGTCAAATACTACAATCTTCAGATAGTTGGGGTGTGCACTGTTCACAGTCAGTCAAATACTACAATCTTCAGATAGTTGGGGTGTGCACTGTTCACAGTCAGTCAAATACTAAAATCTTCAGATAGTTGTCGTGTGCACTGTTCACAGTCAGTCAAATACTACAATCTTCAGATAGTTGGGATGTGCACTGTTTATAGTCAATCAAATACTACAATCTTCAGATAGTTGGGGTGTGCACTGTTCACAGTCAGTCAAATACTACAATCTTCAGATAGTTGGGGTGTGCACTGTTCACAGTCAGTCAAATACTAAAATCTTCAGATAGTTGGGGTGTGCACTGTTCACAGTCAGTCAAATACTACAATCTTCAGATAGTTGGGGTGTGCACTGTTCACAGTCAGTCAAATACTAAAATCTTCAGATAGTTGGGGTGTGCACTGTTCACAGTCAGTCAAATACTACAATCGTCAGATAGTTGGGGTGTGCACTGTTCACAGTCAGTCAAATACTAAAATCTTCAGATAGTTGGGGTGTGCACTGTTCACAGTCAATCAAATACTACAATCTTCAGATAGTTGGAGTGTGCACTGTTCAGAGTCAATCCAATACTAAAATCTTCAGATAGTTGGAGTGTGCACTGTTCACAGTCAATCAAATACTACAATCCTCAGATAGTTGGGGTGTGCACTGTTCACAGTCAATCAAATACTACAATCTTCAGATAGTTGGGGGTGTGCACTGTTCACAGTCAGTCAAATACTACAATCTTTAGATAGTTGGGGTGTGCACTGTTTATAGTTAGTCAAATACTACAATCTTCAGATAGTTGGGATGTGCACTGTTCACAGTCAATCAAATACTACAATCTTCAGACAGTTGGAGTGTGCACTGTTTACAGTCAGTCAAATACTACAATCTTTAGATAGTTGGGGTGTGCACTGTTTATAGTTAGTCAAATACTAAAATCTTCAGATAGTTGGAGTGTGCACTGTTCACAGTCAGTCAAATACTACAATCTTCAAATAGTTGGAGTGTGCACTGTTTACAGTCAGTCAAATACTACAATCTTTAGATAGTTGGGGTGTGCACTGTTTATAGTTAGTCAAATACTACAATCTTCAGATAGTTGGGGTGTGCACTGTTACAGTCAGTCAAATACTACAATCTTCAGATAGTTGGGGTGTGCACTGTTCACAGTCAGTCAAATACTACAATCTTCAGATAGTTGGGGTGTGCACTGTTCACAGTCAGTCAAATACTAAAATCTTCAGATAGTTGGGGTGTGCACTGTTCACAGTCAGTCAAATACTACAATCTTCAGATAGTTGGGATGTGCACTGTTTATAGTCAATCAAATACTACAATCTTCAGATAGTTGGGGTGTGCACTGTTCACAGTCAATCAAATACTACAATCTTCAGATAGTTGGGGTGTGCACTGTTCACAGTCAATCCAATACTAAAATCTTCAGATAGTTGGAGTGTGCACTGTTCACAGTCAATCAAATACTACAATCTTCAGATAGTTGGGGTGTGCACTGTTCACAGTCAATCAAATACTACAATCTTCAGATAGTTGGGGTGTGCACTGTTCACAGTCAATTAAATACTACAATCTTCAGATAGTTGTCGTGTGTACTGTTACAGTCAGTCAAATACTACAATCTTCAGATAGTTGGAATGTGCACTGTTTACAGTCAGTCAAATACTACAATCTTCAGATAGTTGGATTGTGCACTGTTTACAGTCAGTCAAATACTACAATCTTCAGATAGTTGGAGTGTCCACTGTTTACAGTTAGTCAAATACTACAATCTTCAGATAGTTGGAGTGTCCACTGTTTACAGTCAGTCAAATACTACAATCTTCAGATAGTTGGAGTGTCCACTGTTTATAGTTAGTCAAATACTACAATCTTCAGATAGTTGGAGTGTGTACTGTTACAGTCAGTCAAATACTACAATCTTCAGATAGTTGGAGTGTCCACTGTTTACAGTTAGTCAAATACTACAATCTTCAGATAGTTGGAGTGTCCACTGTTTACAGTTAGTCAAATACTACAATCTTCAGATAGTTGTCGTGTACTATTCACAGTCAGTCAAATACTACAATCTTCAGATAGTTGGGGTGTGCACTGTTCACAGTCAATCAAATACTACAATCTTCAGATAGTTGGGGTGTGCACTGTTCACAGTCAATCAAATACTACAATCTTCAGATAGTTGTCGTGTGTACTGTTTATAGTCAGTCAAATACTACAATCTTCAGATAGTTGGGGTGTGCACTGTTTATAGTCAGTCAAATACTACAATCTTTAGATAGTTGTCGTGTGTACTGTTACAGTCAGTCAAATACTACAATCTTCAGATAGTTGTCGTGTGTACACTGTTTATAGTCAGTCAAATACTACAATCTTTAGATAGTTGTCGTGTGTACTGTTACAGTCAGTCAAATACTACAATCTTCAGATAGTTGTCGTGTGTACTGTTACAGTCAGTCAAATACTACAATCTTCAGATAGTTGTCGTGTGTACTGTTACAGTCAGTCAAATACTACAATCTTCAGATAGTTGGGGTGTGCACTTTTCATAGTCAGTCAAATACTACAATCTTCAGATAGTTGGAGTGTGCACTGTTTACAGTCAGTCAAATACTACAATCTTCAGATAGTTGGATTGTGCACTGTTTACAGTCAGTCAAATACTACAATCTTCAGATAGTTGGAGTGTGCACTGTTTACAGTTAGTCAAATACTACAATCTTCAGATAGTTGGAATGTGCACTGTAACAGTCAGTCAAATACTACAATCTTCAGATAGTTGGGATGTGCACTGTAACAGTCAGTCAAATACTACAATCTTCAGATAGTAGGGATGTGCACTGTAACAGTCAGTAAAATACTACAATCTTCAGATAGTTGGGATGTGCACTGTAATAATCAGTCAAATACTACAATCTTTAGATAGTTGTCGTGTGTACTGTTACAGTCAGTCAAATACTACAATCTTCAGATAGTTGGGATGTGCACTGTTCACAGTCAGTCAAATACTACAATCTTTAGATAGTTGGAGTGTGCACTGTTTACAGTCAGTCAAATACTACAATCCTCAGATAGTTGTCGTGTGCACTGTTCACAGTCAGTCAAATACTACAATCTTCAGATAGTTGGGATGTGCACTGTTTACAGTCAGTCAAATACTACAATCTTCAGATAGTTGGGATGTGCACTGTTTACAGTCAGTCAAATACTACAATCTTCAGATAGTTGGGATGTGCACTGTAACAGTCAGTCAAATACTACAATCTTCAGATAGTTGGGATGTGCACTGTTCACAGTCAGTCAAATACTACAATCTTCAGATAGTTGGGATGTGCACTGTAACAGTCAGTCAAATACTACAATCTTCAGATAGTTGGAGTGTGCACTGCTTACAGTCAGTCAAATACTACAATCTTCAGATAGTTGGGATGTGCACTGTAACAGTCAGTCAAATACTACAATCTTCAGATAGTTGGAGTGTGCACTGTTTACAGTCAGTCAAATACTACAATCTTCAGATAGTTGGGATGTGCACTGTAACAGTCAGTCAAATACTACAATCTTCAAATAGTTGGAGTGTGCACTGTTTACAGTCAGTCAAATACTACAATCTTCAGATAGTTGGGATGTGCACTGTAACAGTCAGTCAAATACTACAATCTTCAGATAGTTGGAGTGTGCACTGTTTACAGTCAGTCAAATACTACAATCTTCAAATAGTTGGGATGTGCACTGTAACAGTCAGTCAAATACTACAATCTTCAGATAGTTGGGATGTGCACTGTTCACAGTCAGTCAAATACTACAATCTTCAGATAGTTGGGATGTGCACTGTAACAGTCAGTCAAATACTACAATCTTCAGATAGTTGGAGTGTGCACTGTTTACAGTCAGTCAAATACTACAATCTTCAGATAGTTGGGATGTGCACTGTAACAGTCAGTCAAATACTACAATCTTCAGATAGTTGGAGTGTGCACTGTTTACAGTCAGTCAAATACTACAATCTTCAAATAGTTGGGATGTGCACTGTAACAGTCAGTCAAATACTACAATCTTCAGATAGTTGGAGTGTGCACTGTTTACAGTCAGTCAAATACTACAATCTTCAGATAGTTGGGATGTGCACTGTAACAGTCAGTCAAATACTACAATCTTCAGATAATTGGAGTGTGCACTGTTTACAGTTAGTCAAATACTACAATCTTCAGATAGTTGGAGTGTGCACTGTTTAGAGTCAGTCAAATACTACAATCTTCAGATAGTTGGGATGTGCACTGTAACAGTCAGTCAAATACTACAATCTTCAGATAGTTGGAGTGTGCACTGTTCACAGTCATTCAAATACTACAATCGTCAGATAGTTGGAGTGTACACTGTTCAGTCATTCAAATACTACAATCTTCAGAGAGTTGGTGTGGGCACTGTAACAGAAATGCATTCCCGCAACATCGTGTCTGAGTATGCAAATTTGAAGCTCGTGGTCCACATTTTCATCTCTGACAGATAACTAATAAAAATCAAAAAAGCAGCAGAAATATTGTTTAGGGCTGAATGTCGGGGTGGGTGGTGTTTTAACAACGTTGCTTCAACCGTGACGTAGTGTAAGCTGTGGTAATAAGGAGTACAATACAGGATTAGATCATGAAAAATACACTTTTATTTTCCGCTTTGTTGGCGTTGATGGAGAGGAACTATATACAATACAAGTATGATGTAGCACAATTTGATTTAATAGTCTTCGTGTCAGAAAACAATACAATCATAGAACTTATGTTTGCATGCATTAACTCAAATATCACACAGAGGGCTACATTGGAAAATAAAAAAAATGTTTTATTTATAAGACATCAAATGATAAAAGTACGTGTGATTTTAAATGATGCAAAACAAAATTAATCAGTGATGGTCATCGATTCCACCAATATCAACAAAGCGAACAAGCAACCCTCACCTTAACTTACTGACCACGACATATAACATTGGAAATCAATGGTATGGGAGAAGCATAGATATGTGGCGGAGTTAAATAGGTTAATGGCAACCCCCATGTCTTAATAACAGGATCTCCAACGTCAATACATATAGAAACAAACGATAAAAAAACCTGCATAGATTCGTTAGGTTTCTGAAGCATTTCAAACTAACATATTTCAACTGAAAAGGATTTTTATGTGAATCCATCGTCGGTTAAAGTCTGGTTGGTGTAACAAAAAGTGAAACGTGATAACTGAAAGTAGTATTCACTATTGACAAGTGTGGCTTGTACTTTCTCTCCGTGGGGATCCAGTTTCCGTGGATACTGAACTCAAAGGACAGAAAATGCAACGGACTAGTCATCGAATGAAAAAAATAAGGTTGGCGAAATAGTATACATAAATCTATATTGTGCATCACGCACCCCACATATATATACACTGACACTTTTATAACCGTACGCAAATTCCCCCCTCCCCCAAGAGCAATCAATCATTCTAGTGATACAGTTCTTTTAATCTTTAATTTGATACTTTTTGCATGGCGAGGCGTACTCGATAAAATATTATGTCATAACGTTTGTCAGCGACTTGCGACAGGTCGGTGTTTTTCTCCGGTTTCTCCGGTTTCCTCCACCAATAAAACTCACCGACACGATATAGCTGAAATATTGTTGAAAGTGGCGTCAAACGCCATAGCCATAACCCAAAATAAAAACCTGCGACATATTTCCCAAACATATCTTATTTTATCATATTTTAGGATCGAAATTTTTTTCGGACATTTGATCGTGAGTGAAAGCACCCTGTCATCAGTTGTAATCAGTGTTTAATAAGGAAACATGTATGTTCTACTTCCCTTTGTGTTAATATCTTCCTTGATCGCTTGACTTTGTCTTTTCTGCCCCATTTTGGATCACCTCTTCCAAGTGATTTCTGCTTCAACCGGTCTTTACCATTTCTGCACCTACCATAATCATGTGACATTCTTATTCCATGCCCTCTCTCGTATCCCTTCTCCCAACTCTACCGCCTCTTTTCTGTCTCAAACTCCTTATCGGCCTATTTCTGCACTCACACCACCCCCTTTCCATTTTTATTATTTCCGTCTGCTATCAACTGCATTTAAGATTATTATCATTTAATTTTATCATTGTTATATATATGCATAGGGGTTACTTTTTTATGTTTTGCTACTTTTATCTATAATTTCATGTTGTATAGCGCATTAGGGTAATTTTTTAGATAGGACGCTATGCAAATTCTGGTATTATTATTATTATAATGGACAGATTATGAAGAGAAGGTTTATAGAGTGATAATCATCAGTTCCAATTAGATTTATTTTAACACAATAATAAGATATCTACATATTTATTTGAGATAATTTAGACAAACTTCGGCTTCCACGAACGTTTATTTAATATTCCATCAATAAATGTATCCTACATGATTTTGTTTTTACAGAATAACGAATTCGGGCATGCGACAAAATTTGATTTAATAGTGTTCGTGTCAGACGGCAATAGAAGCACAGAGTAATATGTATATGTCTATGCTTTAATTGAAATATCACACAGAGGGCTATACTTGAAATAGTAGATTGCATCTGTGAATAACCATGACAACAAATTGTAGTAGAAAGTTTGATTGTGAAGTCAGTTGTTGTGTTCAAAGGTAGAAAGCAAAGCGATATGTTGGTGTCACTAGTGGAACAGGAAGTACTAACCTGGACAACCGAGTTCACTCTGGGTTTAATTATAATTCATGTTACCTGATCTTTAGTGTCTTTATAGTGCTTTGTAGATCGTTATTGTTCCCCTTTTCTTCTCTTTTTTGTGTTGGCTGTCATTCCATTTACATATTCTAAGTATCCCTTTGGTATCTTCAAACTCTTCACTATATATTATTATGTAATACCTCCTATGCGAACAGTTTCATTTTGGTGTGTCAACCATTTCACATAAAATATCGATTGTTCCTACAATATATCGTTTATTCTTGCACACAATAATATACAATTATTGCCTGCACTTAAGGTGAACAATTATGATGTTCACCGCATGTGCAGGCAATACTTGTTTTATTATACCGAAACTCTATTCACAATAATGGTGGATGCAATAAACACTTATTTGTGTTTTTATCTTGTGTTTTCATAAACTTCATGTTTGTGTTTTTAACTTCAGATCACGATTGCAATTCCGGAATGCAAAAACGGATACATTTCCGGACAGATATGGAACATCACATTTGTCGACCGGTGAACAACAGTGATGTTTCCCTGGCGTACCAATTTTGAAAAAAAAACATCACTTTTATTTTATATATAATATATAATGTAAGGTATACTAATAATTATTATTATACCTCGCTGTATATGAATATTTTCCATTGGATCATTTATAGTCACATGACCGAGGACAATTTTAGAAGTGTTCAATCACGAACCTAAACATTCCCTTTGGACGATTGCTCATTGTTCGGTAATTTTGTTTTTACCCTTATCTACATAGGTAGAACATCCTATTGTCAGTGTCGGTCTTAGGAGGTACGGGGTCCTAATTCTACCCTCTATAAAACCTGCAGTGTGTTGTGTGTACTTGAACAGCCGAGAGTAGATAACACCAGCGCAGCTTTCACCCGAGTACTCTGAGAACTCATGAGGAAACATAAACCCGTTATATCTAATACGGACCTCTTCTTTTGTTTTAATATTACTGTATATTATATATAATTCATACGAGTTATGTTATGTATTAAGTTATTTATAAAGATTTTTTTCATTTAAAGTGCTTTTGAAATTTCTTGCTCTCAAAAATATTTATATTATTTTGCTTTTCGTATCTGTCGACATTGAGCTAATAAACATATTTATCTATGCTTGTAACAATTATCACAATACTTTAATCGTTAGGAATTCTATCTTATCTCAAATGGGTTTTTCACCTTTTAAAATAGTAATTAAAAACTGTCGATTCTATTTTTAACCCATTCGTAAAAATCTCGCGAGACTTTAATTGTAAAGATATTGATGGCGACGGAGACGTAAACAGATATCGTTAATTAATTCGTCATGGTAAGTAACGGAACAATAATTATTTCCGCTACGAAAACAATTCAAATATCATGCTGAAATATATGTGACCTTATTGTACACTTTGTTGGCGTTGGCATTCATGATATATTTATATAATAGTTACTTATGTATATGAGGCATTATCCTAATTTATTGATTGCCCATGGGACAGTAGTATTGACTGAAACATTGATAAAGACTGAGCAACGCAAACCCTAAAAAACAACAAACATTACAGACAAAAAGTACAAATGAAAAAAAACAACAAAAAAAAAACAACAAGAAAACCACACACACACAACACAAGAAAACGCCCCAAAACAGGGGTGAACTCTGATGTTCCACTAATAGCACCGGTAGTGTTACTTTTATTAAATCACCATACATTACATACAAAAAACGTTGAAGAGAATAACTATGTACTTAAAGCCCTCGGGAAAACAACATCACAAGGGTGAACAATTATGATAAGGGTAATAACAAAATTACCGAACTCCGAACAATCTTACAAAGGGAAAGTCAAAACTCATAATTATATAAACAGACAAAATCAGTCAACAACCGGAAAACTGTGAAAACCGTAATGACCCTGACTTGGTACAGGCATTTCTAAAGAAATGGTGGGTTGAATCAGATTTTAAGGCGCCAAACCTCCCGCTCTCATTACGGTTCAAAGGTTCCGGCTGTCACTATAACAGTATTTAAATACAGGAACAAAATAGGTAAAATAGTTGTCAAAGCAGTACCATATTCGGTGACGTAAATGTCAAAAATATTTTTACGTCACACATTGACAAGAAAAATATCCTTTGCATTTTTTGACTTCTTTATCTTTATACATTTTCACTATATGAAAATGCATCGCTTATAATTTTTTCTGCAGAGACGGAATATATTTCGACAAGATCTTGGTATCGAATATAAACTTTTTAAGAGATCGAATAAGGCGAATCTTTTTATAGTCCTGGTCCAATAGCCTGTTTCTCAGATCAAAATGACGTTTCAGGAAATCAGAATAATTGCTACTGGCCCTTGAATAGCGAATCAATTGCGAGATGTAAGCACAATAAGCAGGAGAAGCTGGTATATTGCTGCACATGTTTGGAAAATTTATGATTTTAAAATTGAAGTCGTCCCGCTTATCATAAATTTTAGTACTGAGTTGACCACTGTCGTCAAATTCGAGGTATAAGTCCAAAAATGATGCGGACGAAGCTGTATCGGTGGTCTCTTTAACTTCCAGCTCTGGAGGATATATCAATGGAAGACATTCTGAAAATCTAGAATTATTGATAGATAAAACGTCATCAATATACCTGTATGTGAAATTAATGGCTCTAACCTCATGAATCTTCTTATCTTTTACAAGCTTTTGAAGAAATTCCGACTCATATGAGTATGAAAATAAATCGGCTAGAAGAGGGGTACAATTCGTACCCATTGGTATGCCGACGACCTGCTGAAACAGTGTCCCTCCAAAGGAGACAAATATGCTATCGATGAGGAACTCCAGCATACTGATCACTTGTTCCTCGGAGTAGCATGTTTTACCTTTTTGAATTTTGTTTGAAAAAAATGTGGAATTGTAGCCTAACACAACAAATTTTGAGCCATAGTTTCTATGACTAAAAGCTTTATGAATTGTTCCTTTTAAGCGGGTTTTTAATTTGTCATGCGGTAGGGTGGTATATAGAGTTGAAAAATCAAAAGTTTTGATGGAGGATACCTGAGAGAAAGATCTTGATTTTAGGTTATCCAAAAGATCTTTAGAGTTTTTCAAAATCCACATGTGATTTATGCCACTACGCGAGTAAACAGTTTCACAATATTTCTGTTGTCCCTCTTTTACTGCAGACATAATCTTTGTCAGGTGAATAGACAATTCTTTCGTCGAACAAGTTGATGATCCCGCTATGTACCTTTCTTTGTATGGTGTCTTATGGAGTTTAGGTATCCAATATACATAGGGTAAATCCTCAGATTCTTTACCAGAGGGAATGTTTAAAGAGGTCATGAATGATCTGTGGTTAGCTAGGATTTCATCTCTGTCGAACGAAGTTGGTTTGTATGTGGTATTACTAGAGGTGTTGCTATTTATGCCTAATTCCTTGATTAGGCATTCGAAGTAATATGATTTACATACAAACACGATATTGTTGGAAGCCTTGCCCGCAGGAACGATAACATATTTGTCATGAAGAGAGGAAAGACACTTAACAGCTTCTTGGTCTTTAAATACAGACTTAGGTCGACTATTAACACAATTTTTGAGTTTGTGAATCCGACCTTGAACTAGAGACCTAATTGTTCTAACCCAGTCTGACAAAGACTCTAACTATGATGTTCACCACATGTGCAGGTAATACTTGTTTTATTATACCGACACTCTATTCACAATAATGGTGGATGCAATTAACACTTATTTGTGTTTTATCTTGTGTTTTCTCCATAAACTTCATATTTGTGTTTTTAACTTAAGGTCAATATTGCAATTCCGGAATGCAAAAACGGATACATTTCCGGACAGACATGGAACATCACATTTGTCGACCGGTGAACAACAGTAATGTTTCCCTGGGGTATCAATTTTGAAAAAAAACATCATTTTATAATGTAAGGTATAATAATAATTATTATTATACCTCGCTGTATATGAATGTTTTCTATTGGATCATTTATAGTCACATGACCGAAGAAAATTTTAGAAATGTTCAATCAAGAACCTAAACATTCCCTTTGGACGATTGCTAGGTGTTCGGTAATTTTGTTACCTTTATCTACTTAGGTAGAACATCCTATTGTCAGGGTCGGCCTTAGGAGGTACGGGGTCCTAATTCTACTTTCTGTAAAACCTGCAGTGTGTTGTTGTGTGTACTTGAACAGCCGAGAGTAGATAACACCAGCGCAGCTTTCACCCGAGAACCATCAGAACTCATGAGGAAACATAAACCCGTTATATCTAATACGGACCTCTTCTTTTGTTTTAATAGTACTGTATAGTATACATAATTCATAAGAGTTATGTTATGTATTAAGTTATTTATAAAGATTTTTTCATTTAAAGTGCTTTTGAATTTCTGGCTCTTAAAAACGTTTATATTGTTTTGCTTTTCGTATCTGTTGACATTGAACTAGTACACATATTTATCTATGTTTGTAACACTTATCACAACACTTTAATCGTTAGGAATTCTATCTTATCTCAAATGGGTTTTTCACCTTTTAAAATAGTAATTAAAAACTGTCGATTCTATTTTTAACTCATTCGTAAAAATCTCGCGAGACTTTAATTGTAAAGATATTGATGGCGACGGAGACGTAAACAGATATCGTTAATTAATTCGTCATGGTAAGTAACGGAACAATAATTATTTCCGCTCCGAAAACAATTCAAATATCATGCTGAAATATATGTGAACTTATTGTACACTTTGCTGGCGTTGACATTCATGATATATTTATATAATAGTTACTTATGTATATGAGGCATTATCCTGATTTATTGACTGCCCATGGGACAGTAGTATTGACTGAAATATTGATAAAGACTGAGCAACGCGAACCCTAAAAAACAACAAACAATAAACAGCCAAAAAGTACAAATAAAAAAAAACAACAAAAAAACCCACATACACAAAACAAGAAAACGCCCCAAAACAGCGGTGAACTCTGATGTTCCACTAATAGCACCGCTAGTGTTACTTTTATTAAATCAGCATACATTACATACAAAAAACGTTGAAGAGAATAACTATGTACTTAAAGGTTAAAAACAATACTGGATAACTTTTTAGGCGTTAAGCCGGAAATTAGGACTTCACTAGAATTATATTATTTTTAATTCTTTATCTGATGATAAAGTGAACAATTTGAAATCACCACTTCTTATCAAAGTATAATTCTTATATGATTTACATAATTAGAAATCCTATACTCTGATTGGGTATAAGCGCTTATGGAGGCGGGGTTTTTGTCAGTTTATTTTTCGAGAGACGATGTTCACCGGACTACTTTTTTCGTAATGTAAGTAAAATGGCGGCTTGGATTCCCGATAATAAAAAAAGATAAAAGAAACAATGTTTATTGTTAATAATCGACAATTATTGTTAGATATGAAATACAAAAAATAAATGTCAATGAAAAAAAAAGCTTGTATTGATGACATAAACAAAAAATTCTGGAAAAAATACTTAAAACAACCGACTTTGACTTTTGCAATATATCGTCATCCTGTGACGTTGTTTACAAGGGACGCTGATTGACACAAGCTGGTTACTGATTTATTTTACGATTCTGTGATCATTTTACTTGTTTGAGTAGCTAAATGCAAAATGCCATCAAATTGGAAAATATCAGTAACTTAATTACATCACCGTCTAATTATCAATGTAGGAAAACAAGGTTAGTGCATTTTGTTATTCATGGCCGACACACATCAATGGAATGTATGTATGCGTACTGGGGATTCCCAAAGGTAAATTTTCAATACAAATGAAATAACAATATACTTAGTTACAGAATTATAAGGAATAAACGCATTTTTTCCGGAGTTTATTGATGTATAACCTGGATCAAGTCACCCACAAACTTACATAAAAGTCCTTTTTATTTGTTTGTGAGTGAATTGGTCCAGGCTATACATCAATAAACTCCGGAAAAATGCGTTTAATCCTATAATCTGTACCAAGCCAGGAAAGTGAATAGTCAGGTATTTTCGTGTTTAGGGTATCGAGATTGCCTCTTCTTAAGATTTATCTAGTAGATTATATTATACTAGATATTAGAAATGTTTCGACAATGTGTTATTTTTAGCTTTTCATTTAATGCTATCAATTATTATCTTATCAAGATATACACGTTGAAGGATTGTAGAATATTTCCATCTGTACTTGTAACTTACTTTCACTTTCGATCTGACTTTTCGGAAATTCTACTTGTCATCATTAGCGATTATTAAATCTATTCTTAACCCAGTCTAAGCATCACCTACGATTTTTCGCTAATAGGTGGTGTATGTGTTCCATCAGTTATTACTTTCGGAACTCCTCGTCTAGCATCAATAATGTAACTAATGTAAACTACGATATTGATTTATATATATTCGTGTAAAATGTCACAAATGCTGTGTTTAACAAGTGGAGGGTAGCTATCAAGAAGACTGACCAAGCGACGAGAGGTCAGTGGGCTCAGGGAAATACGACGTGGTTTGCTCGGCACATAATGACATTTCAAGGACATAGTGTCGGGATTATTATGTTAGATGTCTTCCAGTGTTGATTGAAAAACAAGTTTATATTACTTTTACTTGTGGGAATGGCTCCTCTAAGCATAGTGTTCAATATATTTAATAAGAGATATAGCACAAACCATTTTATTACTGAGGGGGGTGGTAGGGGTTAGAATAAAAATCGTTTATTTTCCGCTATGTGCAAATATTTAAGTAGACCAGAATACACCTCAGCCCTAAAAAATATTGCTTGTTTAGGTTAACTCGACCCTACCTAAAGTTTAGTGCCTATCCTAGCCATTTTATTATTTTTTCTCAACAAGCATTCTTGGAACATCTGCATGCCCAATATATCCAATTCAAAAAACAAAAGCAAAAAATTCCTGGTCACCCTTACCTAACCTTTTTTACAGGGTTACTGGTAACCATAAACACACAATTGTTTTCTTAGGTCTCGTATGCATGTATCTTTTACCTCATGTATGCATAAACAATATTCTTGATCTCCCTGTGTGAAAACAAATTGGATTCTCTACTGACCGACATAAAAAATCCCCCCCTTCACTAATAAAATTGTTGGTGTCTAATACAGAAAACAAGTGAGTGGGAAGACACGTCACTCCACTCAGGCACATTAATGAATATTCTGATTCCTAGCCGGCCAGTCTTTGTTCTTACTCCTTAATGCTGCATGCTTTAATAGCATAGAAGCAACAAATACCAATTGTATAGTCTTTGGTTTGGCCAGACTGGGGCTCTATCCCATGGATCTAACACACTCAAGGCGAGCATGCTAACCATTACACCACCGATGAGATAGGAAGCCATTTTGTCTACAGACCCATAACATAATACCACCACAACAACATTTATGTGGTCGTATAAAAATCACACTGAAAAAGGAGCAGTCTTTCAAAACTTTCATTAAGCAAGGGACTTGTGCCCAAGTTGCTTAGTTGAAGTTAGTTAATACAGTCAATATCATCAAACACACAATAAAAAGCTCATAGATTAGCTTCCAATCAGATTTGAACTGATATCTTTTCAACTTTATTGAAATGCACTACCTTGTACTATAGAAGCCATAATGATTGTAATGTTACACAAAGTACACATACAGATAAATAAACCACTCAAACAAGTACTTCAAAAGCGTCTTGTACACATGACTGTATTTAAGACATATTATTAACTACAGATGTACATGTATTTTAATCTTCACCATAGGATAGTTAGATGTTTAAATTGTGTATTTATTGACACTGATTACATCAGGTAATAATACTCATTAAAAAGTTGTTAATGTTTTCGTGATTCATGAAACCTTTTTTTTCTCTAGCTACTGTTAGTAGCGACCAGCCCTTCCGCTTAAATAGTCTTAAAAGGTCAATATATTACTTTAATAACAATATATGATATAAATATACAGGTATAACATGACAAAAAGACAAATATCTAATGGCTGACAAAAAATTACGAATACCCAGAAAACTGAGCACTGAGACGCACAAACAACTAAAAATCCGGACTGACATGAACTCAGATACTCCATATGAGTCTGCAGTTCGAAATACACTAATACAATTCATGGGCGAAAGAGCTGGGGGCAATTGCCGTCCCTATTTTTAAAAATTGAGGGGGAGGGGGTGCAAAATAGTTTTGCCCCCTTTTTGGCATTAAATCTAAAAAAACAAACTTAAAGGCAGTTAACTCAAAATCTTCTTTTTCAATTATAATGGATAGCATAAATATGACAAATTCTCTTGGTCTTGTCTCTGAATGCTGTCACGAAAGCACATTCAAACTGATCCGTCATCATAATTTTAATGATGTTTTATTTTCAGTCGGGGCAACTTGGACATTCAACAAATACAATAATATTGAAAAGTAATGAACATAAATCGCATGCTTGGGTTTACAGTGTAATATGAACCTTTCAATCAAGTCAGTTTTTCGGCCGTTTGTCGATGCATTTCGGCGTAGTATATCATTTTTGAGCTTCGGAACTGACCACAGCTGATCGCCGTCCGCCATCTTGGAATCGAATAACTGAAAGTACACATGAGCTATCTGTCGGGAATGTTGGCGGGTGAACCCCATTGTACATATATTGATGGCGACGGAGACGTACACAGATATCGTTAATTAATTCGTCATGATAAGTAACGGAACAATAATCATTTCCGCTCCGAAAACAATTCAAATATCTGAAATATATGTGACCTTATTGTGCACTTTGTTGGAGTTGACATTCACGATATATCTATATAATACTTACTTATGCATACAGTCGGAAAGCAAACCCATCAATGGCGTCTCTGGTAAGACCACGGGTCACGTGATTATATTTTGAAAATGTTGACATTTTCGTTGGTCGTGAACATTGCAGAACAAAGACCTCGTTTATTTATATCGTAGAAATAATCGAAACGTCTTATATTGTTTTCTTTTCAACAATAATTACTTCCACGAATTGTTTATTGGATTTGTGTTAAAAGGGCAGATTATTATTAAAATTTTGATGATTTACAGGGTGACCCCTCGATGAAATGTCGCCATCGCATTGAAACAAAATGCAAATATATTAAGTTAGCAGTAGAGTGACAATCCCAAGTTTCACACTGCGATAGGTTATACATGTATTTAACGTACTGTTTCTCTGGCACATGTTTTTATTCATTACTATGAATTTGTGTCAGCTTTTAGTGCCGAAAAATTGTCATTCAAGAAAGATAACTCCGAATGAATTTGTATTTCTAGAAATAAATTTAGAACTAACAAATGACCTAAAAACACGCTGTGCACAAATGTTAATTTCGATGCTGGTTGCTATTTTATTAGCATATGCATATAATTAACAATATTAGAACAACAAAGTTTAGAATTTATAAACATTTATAAATGGTCTCCTATCCCCCCTTTTGTAAAAAAAAAAGATAGGTGACTAAAATTTACACATCCACCGATTTTATTGGTGGATTACTGTTACAACTTTGAATTTTAATTTGCACAGGCCCTCTAGCTATTCAACAAAAAACATTTCTATATCCTGTTGATGAATCATGAGCAGAACTCGTGTAATTTTTTTCTAGGCGTGAAAATAAAATTCAATATAAAAATAAAAAAAAATGTATATATATTTAAAGAAAATGTATATAGTTATCTGTCAAAAGTATTGGGAAATGTAATTGTTTTTATTGTGAAATCATTTCTGGATAGATTGTAACAAATTTTACACCAAAACATTCAGCATTGTCTATAATTTAAACATAACAAATACAAATTTATTTTTATTTTCCTATATATTTCAACTAAAAAAAAATTCTAAAAATTAACAATAATGGAAAAATTATGTACAAATTAAAACCACTCGTATAAAGATTTGAGCAAATAAACAAACAAAATATAGACAATTCCGAATGTTTTGGTGTAAAATTTGTTACAATCTATCCAGAAATCATTTCACAATAATTTTTTGAAAAAAATATGGTTTTGGTTGATTATATTGGGATTTTTTTTTTACATTTCCCAATACTTTTGACAGATGACTGTACATATTAGTTTTCAAGTGTATTTCTTTTCCATAAACTATTAACAGAGTATAAAGTTCATACATTTTATGAAAGTTGAACAAGTCCTAAGTACAATGAATTATTAATTTAATAGAAAATGAGATTTAAAAAAAAGTATGTGCCAGTCTCCAGGATATGGCAAAACCCAGCTTAATGAACCTCCATATTTTAATTTTAATTTTATTAAATGGTCATAAGATTTCCGGTCTCCAACAACAACTAGATACTGAAGCTTTATCACAATCTGAATCTTTTGTGAAGAATATTCAAAGTTTGGAAAACTGTGGCTTTTGAATCTGCTGTCTCATCTAAAACTGCAATTGAGCAAAACTCAGATTTGTCAGTGTCAGTTTCAGAAAATGAAAGAAAAGTCTTAAGACCTGGGAGATCTACATGTACATGTATATCATTTTCCTGTACCAAATATTTCAGAAAACTGTAAGGTGACAATTTCTTCTCGAAACTTTCCCATGCCAAGGATTCATCACCCGTTTCCTTGAAATCTTCCAAACTTAAATGGGATAATTTATTGCCTCTAATGGGAGAGGGTTCACGAATTTTACACTAAATTCTATATATAAACGGTTGCATATGCTGTTGTATACTGAGATTATTCAATAATGCACCATCTATGTATGTTTACTCTGCGTGGCAATGAGACGTCTCACTAATGAGGACAACCTAATCTTTCAAGAATATGTCAAATGTTTCGGCCATGAAATGTACCAGTTAACTATCGTTGTTTTTACTCATTTAGACCAATGGCAAGCTAGTATGGAAGATGCAGGTGAAATTCCAGACACAATGAGCTATATGAAATCACTTCCACCTTTTGCCAAGAAGTTTATCAGGAAATGCTCCGGCAGAAGTATCTGTTTCAGCAATAGATGTACAGAGGATGACATGAACACTCAGGTTCATTCTCTATTACATGAAATCAGAAAAATATATAATCAGAATAATGAACAGTGTTATACAGAAGAGATGCTATCCAAAGTAATTGTTCAAGAATCATTTTGATCACGCATATTCAACAACAAATTTATTGGAGTCACTGGGACTGCTTATGCTTTGTACAAACGAGTTGTCAGATAAACATACACAATATCATTCGGAAATATGATTATTTCATGTGATTATTTGAAATTGTTGTTGTTTTTGTCAAGGCTTTACCTATCCACGAATATAAAAATCTAGAAATAAAACATTTTACTTTATTTTACGAGAATTGTACATGTATTGTTATATCCTCCAATCGTAGGGGCCCTCGTGGCTGTGATCGTGGCTCTGATCGTGGCTGTGATCGTTGCTGTGATGGTGACTGTGATCGTGGCTGTGATCGTGGCTGTGATCGTGGCTGTGATGGTGACTGTGATCGTGGCTCTGATCGTGGCTGTGATCGTTGCTGTGATGGTGACTGTGATCGTGGCTGTGATCGTGGCTGTGATGGTGACTGTGATCGTGGCTCTGATCGTGGCTGTGATCGTGGCTGTGATCGTGACTGTGATCGTGGCTGTGATCGTGGCTGTGATCGTGGCTGTGATGGTGACTGTGATCGTGGCTGTGATCGTGGCTGTGATCGTGGCTGTGATCGTGGCTGTGATGGTGGCTGTGATGGTGGCTGTGATCGGGGCTGTGATCGTGGTTGTGATCGTGGCTATGATGGTGGCTGTGATCGTGGCTCTGATCGTGGCTGTGATCGTGACTGTGATCGTGGCTGTGATCGTGGCTGTGATGGTGGCTGTGATCGTGGCTGTGATCGGGGCTGTGATCGTGGTTGTGATCGTGGCTATGATGGTGGCTGTGATCGTGGCTCTAATCGTGGCTGTGATCGTGGCTGTGATCGTGACTGTGATCGTGGCTGTGATCGTGGCTGTGATGGTGGCTGTGATCGTGGCTGTGATCGGGGCTGTGATCGTGGCTGTGATCGTGGCTGTGATGGTGACTGTGATCGTGGCTGTGATGGTGACTGTGATCGTGGCTGTGATCGTGGCTGTGATGGTGACTGTGATCGTGACTGTGATCGTGGCTGTGATCGTGACTGTGATGGTAACTGATCGTAGCTGTGATCATGACTGTGATGGTGACTGTGATTGTGGCTGTGATCTTGGCTGTGATCGTGGCTGTGGTCGTGGCTGTGATGGTGGCTGTGATCGTGGCTGTGATCGTGGCTATGATCATGACTGTGATGGTGACTGTGATTGTGGCTGTGATCTTGGCTGTGATCGTGGCTGTGATCGTGGCTGTGATGGTGGCTGTGATCGTGGCTGTGATCGTGGCTGTGATCATGACTGTGATGGTGACTGTGATTGTGGCTGTGATCGTGGCTGTGATCGTGGCTGTGATGGTGACTGTGATCGTGGCTGTGATCGTGGCTGTGATCGTGGCTGTGATGGTGGCTGTGATCGTGGCTGTGATCGGGGCTGTGATCGTGGTTGTGATCGTGGCTATGATGGTGGCTGTGATCGTGGCTCTGATCGTGGCTGTGATCGTGGCTGTGATCGTGACTGTGATCGTGGCTGTGATCGTGGCTGTGATGGTGGCTGTGATCGTGGCTGTGATCGGGGCTGTGATCGTGGCTGTGACCGTGGCTGTGATCGTGGCTGTGATCGTGGCTGTGATCATGACTGTGATGGTGACTGTGATTGTGGCTGTGATCGTGGCTGTGATCGTGGCTGTGATGGTGACTGTGATCGTGGCTGTGATCGTGGCTGTGATCGTGGCTGTGATGGTGGCTGTGATCGTGGCTGTGATCGGGGCTGTGATCGTGGTTGTGATCGTGGCTATGATGGTGGCTGTGATCGTGGCTCTGATCGTGGCTGTGATCGTGGCTGTGATCGTGACTGTGATCGTGGCTGTGATCGTGGCTGTGATGGTGGCTGTGATCGTGGCTGTGATCGGGGCTGTGATCGTGGCTGTGACCGTGGCTGTGATCGTGACTGTGATCGTGGCTGTGATCGTGGCTGTGATGGTGACTGTGATCGTGGCTGTGATCGTGGCTGTGATGGTGAATGTGATCGTGGCTGTGATCGTGGCTGTGATGGTGGCTGTGATCGTGGCTGTGATCGGGGCTGTGATCGTGACTGTGATCGTGGCTGTGATCGTGGCTGTGATGGTGACTGTGATCGTGGCTGTGATCGGGGCTGTGATCGTGACTGTGATCGTGGCTGTGATCGTGGCTGTGATGGTGACTGTGATCGTGGCTGTGATGGTGGCTGTGATCGTGGCTGTGATCGGGGCTGTGATCGTGACTGTGATCGTGGCTGTGATCGTGGCTGTGATGGTGACTGTGATCGTGGCTGTGATCGTGGCTGTGATCGTGACTGTGATCGTGGCTGTGATCGTGGCTGTGATGGTGGCTGTGATCGTGGCTGTGATCGTGGCTGTGATGGTGGCTGTGATCGTGGCTGTGATCGGGGCTGTGATCGTGACTGTGATCGTGGCTGTGATGGTGACTGTGATCGTGGCTGTGATCGGGGCTGTGATCGTGACTGTGATCGTGGCTGTGATCGTGGCTGTGATGGTGACTGTGATCGTGGCTGTGATGGTGGCTGTGATCGTGGCTGTGATCGGGGCTGTGATCGTGACTGTGATCGTGGCTGTGATCGTGGCTGTGATGGTGACTGTGATCGTGGCTGTGATCGTGGCTGTGATCGTGACTGTGATCGTGGCTGTGATCGTGGCTGTGATGGTGGCTGTGATCGTGGCTGTGATCGGGGCTGTGATCGTGACTGTGATCGTGGCTGTGATCGTGGCTGTGATGGTGAATGTGATCGTGGCTGTGATCGTGGCTGTGATCGTGACTGTGATCGTGGCTGTGATCGTGGCTGTGATGGTGACTGTGATCGTGGCTGTGATCGTGTCTGTGATGGTGGCTGTGATCGTGGCTGTGATCGGGGCTGTGATCGTGGCTGTGATCGTGGCTGTGATCTTGGCTGTGATCGTGGCTGTGATGGTGACTGTGATCGTGGCTGTGATGGTGGCTGTGATGGTGGCTGTGATCGTGGCTGTGATGGTGACTGTGATCGTGGCTGTGATCGTGGCTGTGATGGTGACTGTGATCGTGGCTGTGATCGTGGCTGTGATGGTGAATGTGATCGTGGCTGTGATCGTGGCTGTGATGGTGACTGTGATCGTGACTGTGATCGTGGCTGTGATCGTGGCTGTGATGGTAACTGATCGTGGCTGTGATCATGACTGTGATGGTGACTGTGATTGTGGCTGTGATCTTGGCTGTGATCGTGGCTGTGATCGTGGCTGTGATGGTGGCTGTGATCGTGGCTGTGATCGTGGCTGTGATCGTGGCTGTGATCGTGGCTGTGATCGTGGCTGTGATTGTGGCTGTGATCATGACTGTGATGGTGACTGTGATCGTGGCTGTAATCGTGGCTGTGATCGTATGGCAGTTGTAATTTCAACTACCTATGTAATCAATGCCTATCAATAAAGTTGTGCGTTCGAACCCAGTTCATGGCGAGGTGTACTCGATACATTATGTGATAAAGTTTGTCAGTGACTTGCCGCAGGTCGGTGGTTTTCTCCAAGTACTCTAGTTTCCTCCACCAACAAATCTGAACGCCATGATATAGCTGAAATATTGTTGTTGTTGGAAGTGGTGTTAAACACCATAAGCCAATCCTAAACCAACCATCCTCCAATCGTTTCATTTGCTTTACAAATATAGCATATACAAATTCTTCACTTTGATTGGATGATTAGTGTTTACTATCTTTGAACAGTCTATACTTAATCTTGACAACGGGTGACTATACTTAGCAACGGGAACTATTCCAGTTTGAAACGAATTCCCGCGGGGATTATTCATATAGAGAGATAGAAAATCTAGCACCGGGGAGAGTACAAGATAGGGAAATCTCCGACACCCGAGGGTAAGATTTCAATCATTATCTTACGAGACATTCTTTGCGTTAGTCTTCTAACAGGGGAGAGCACTATCTTATTTACTCAATGAAAACGTTGACACGATAGGAAGGTTCAAACACCGGGAAAGGTGCAAGATCGTTAAATCGTTGACATAGTATAAGGTCTAACACCAGGAAAGGTGGAAGATAGTATAATCTGTGACACCCGCGGGAAAGATTTAAATTGTATCGGACGAGGCTTGTCCGAGTCGGATACGATTTAATTATTACCCGAGGGTGTCACAGATTTTACTATCTTGCACCTTTTACTATGTTTGACTCTTTTTCTCACCCCTTTCTACCGTGTCAATGTTTGTTTACTTTTTGTGTAGTTTGGCGCATTAGTTTGCCAACCGCATCACAGTACCAAAATACCACGTAATAAAATAAAACAATATTTAAATGTTACTACTTTAAAAGGGTTCAAATTAATAAAGTTAATAACTTGTGATAGATTCTACAATACAAAACATCCTGCACCTTTTACGGTGTTTCACTCTTTTTCTCATCTCTTTCCATCGTGTTAATATTAGTTTATTCTGAGAAAATATAGTTTTTTTTTTAGTTTATAACAATTTTATTTGCTCATAGAGACAACAAGGATAAGACACAAGTCTTACCAACTTATGAAGTCTTCTCCTAGGAATTACATAATAAATATAACACATATACCTATGAAACAGAGCATGGACATTAATGAAGTATACCAGTAACAATTACACATGTAAAAGAGAACAGAAAAAAAGGGAAAAAGGACGTTTTGCGATCATGCTGGATATGTTTATAACTTTATACTATGAGGAATGGTTTAGATCTTCTAATAAACTTGTAAACTTCTTTAAAAATTAAACAGTTATCTTCATAAGTTAGATTTTGGTTACCTTTAGTTAGTAAAGCAAGATCGATTTTCATTCTAAATCGATTTACACAAATTAACACCGATATCCCTCCTAATATCAGTGTATTTACTACATTCAAAGAAGAAATGAAATGCATCTTCTCGAGGAACACCACAAGCACAATTTGGACTAGATACTATATTTGATTTAAATAAATCGTTGTTCAAGAAAGAAGATGAACATCGAAGTTGCGTTAATTTCACATTTAACTTCCGTGGACCATACATGAAATGTTTGGGAACAATATTTATTTCATTTGCATTGTTTAGTAACACACGTTTGAATTTTAATGGGGTGTCAAGATTACGGACAGAGTTCTCAAGTTTATTCCATTCTCTAACAGAAGAAGGAATGAATGACGAATTCGTCGAAGAAAGTCTACAAAAGGGGACTATTAGATCGCTGCCATTACGTAATGGGTAGATTGTTGTACTTTGAATAGTGGGGGAATCAAATCATGCAGATATTACGGTGCAAGACCGTTGTATATCTTATAAAACAACTGAAGTTTTCTTCTGTGACGCCTACTGTATAATGGTTCCCAGCCAGTTTCGAAATATAAAGAATCAGTCTTTGCAAATATGGGCAATCCAGTTACAATTCTGGCAGCTTCTAACTGTAATTTTTCTAATTTGTTTGAATGGCACGTGCCACAGTTGTCCCAAGCTTCACACATGTATTCACAGATGGAACGAATATAAACCAAATACGTTTTTTTCTAAGTTTTGTCCATCCATTTTGAATTTTAATTTTCTTGATACTCCTAATGTTTACTTAATAGTTTTGGCAATATTTTCTACGTGCTCGCTCCACTTTGCGTCATGAGATAATGTTACACCTAAATGTTTATGACTGGAGGTATTGGATATTAATTTACCATTGAATGAGAAAGTTAAATTATTGGGAATTTCCACATTTGAACAGATCATTATTTCAGTTTTGTCTGGATTAAATGACATGAGCCATTGTCCAGACCAAGGTTTGTAATTAGATGGTAAAGAGGAATCTCCCTTTTTGAATATTGCGATTACATGAGCTCTTTTCCATGTGAATGGATATTTACCTTGGGCCAAAGATTTATTAAATATAATTTTAAGTGGTTTTGCTATTTTTTCTGGTGATATTTTTAACATCTTATGACTGATACGGTCAGGGCCGTACGCTTTTAATTTAGATATTAGAGTGAAATATTTATTCAATAATTCACAATTGTCTGAGTCGTCATATACAATATCGTCAAAATGTTTATCATTAAGTGTGTTTTGGATTGGTGGAATATAATTGTTCCCCTTGTTTGATATTATTAACATTTTCATTATTTTCCAATAGGTTTTAGAATTTGAATTATCGAGTAAAAAATTGTCTATGTTATTTTAATTTTTTTTTTATAATATAGAAAGTATAGAGTGCTCTCCCTTGGTAGAAACTAACGTAAATAAAAAAGAAATTACCTCCCGTTGAACAACGTCAAATAACCTTTTTACAGGTATTTATCGCTGTTGTAGTAGCATATATACAATATATTTATAAAATACATTGTATTTTATTGTGAAACACGCTTAAAATACTGCCAAGACACGGATGCATATCTATAAATCGACAGTTTAATTCAACAATAGAAAGCAATTTTGCGGCAATAAGGGCGTGTAGCTTGTCTTACCCAGGAGACGGGGTAAGATAGAAACAAACTGTTTAACCTAAATTAACGGACTACTTTATCCAAGGGGTGAGCAAAGAATATCTTCCACCCCTACAAATAGGAACAGGCTTATCTTTTTAGTGAGAAATATAGAATATAACACCGGTGGAGGGTACAATATATGGAAATCCCCTAGGAACAAGATAGGGAAATCTCCAACACACAAGGGTGTCTGAGATATCCCCATATTATACCTTTACGGTTTTTGATTTTATTTCTCACTAAACACCTTTGGTTTTTTTTTCACATTCCATCGAGCGTTTTCTCGCAAAGTTGTTTTTCATTGCTGAAGTAACTTGTCGATTTATCGATATACATCCGTGTCTTGGCAGTATTTCTAATGTATGTCATAATAAAATACAATGTATTTTATAAATATAGTATTAATGCTAATCAAACAACAACGATAAACACCTGTAAAATATATAGTTGACTTTGGTCAAAGGGAGGGAATTCCTTTCTTTACGTTAGTTACTAAATAGGGAGAGCACTCATTTATTCACTCAATGTATACACACATTAGAGAAAACGAAGGGGCAATCAAAAATGGACAATCCAGAGAAACTGGCAACACAGGTTACACAAGACGAAGGCAAGAAAAAAAACCACAACACAATATATGTTGGACACCACTATGCGCAAACAAACACAAATAACATAAACAAGACATGAACCCTCTTACAAACAACTAGAGGTAAAGACGAACCGAACATCGTTTTAATGCGGAAATCGTAACGGACATCACAACACAGAACTAACTCAGAACGTAAAGAAGCATAACTAGACAACACTAAAAACTTAAAAGACGAGCAATACGGTGCTCGCGAAGGGTAAGAAGTTTCTGTTTCTTATAAGACACCTGCTGTGTTACTCATATATACAGTCAAGTCCGGTAAGAGTCGTGGCAGTGACAGAGAAAAGAAAACATCTACATAAAAAGTAAAAGGTCCATTGTCATTTTAGATATGGATATTTCGTAGCGGTCAGCCAGATCGTATTGACGACTGTAAACTTTTTGTAGCGATTATCTCAACATAGGAGCAAAGTATCCTTATTTGAGTACAGATTGCGTCAGCAACTGAGTTCTTCCCACTGGATTATTGCTACAGATGAAGGAGAAGTTGACCATTGAAAATTGAAGTCATCGCGTTGGTCGTCTTCCCCCGTTGTCGATATCAATGTGAAGGTCATGGTAAGAGGCAGACGTTTGCGTATCAGTAGTATCTTTAAATGCAAGCTCATTTGGATAGAAGTGGTGTAGATAATCATCTATTTAGCGGATGCTGGAAAAGTCTGGGAGAATTTTCTATCTTTACATGTGGGAATCCCTTGAAGGAAGTCTGTGTCATAAGCATGTAGAAACAAATCGACGAATAGCGAAGCACAATTCGTACCCATTAGAATAACAATATTTTGTTGAAACACCGGTCCATCAAACAGAACAAATATGTTGTCGATCAAACAATCTAATATTTGAATGATCTCGTCCTGTTTACATTTATTGTTAGATTTTGAATGGCTTTTGGCAAAGTAAGATTTGTCTCTACCAATAACAAGATACCGATACCTTTGTTCTCCGTTCTTCTTTGAGAAACAACGCTCAATCATTTCTTACTTCTACATTTTAGTAGCGTGTGTGGAATGGTGGTATATAAGGTAGAGTTTTAGTAGCGTGTGTGGGTGTGTGGTATATAAGGTAGAGATATCTCTTTCTTCTACATTTTTGTAGCGTGTGTGAGATGGTAGTAGCGTGTGTGGGATGGTAGTAGCGTGTGTGGGGTGGTAGTAGCGTGTGTGGGATGGTAGTAGCGTGTGTGTAATGGTAGTAGCGTGTGTGGGATGGTGGTAGCGTGTGTGGTGTTGTCGTAGCGTGTGTGGGATGGTAGTAGCGTGTGTGGGATGGTAGTAGCGTGTGTGGGGTGGTAGTAGCGTGTGTGGGATGGTTATAGCGTGTGTGTAATGGTAGTAGCGTGTGTGGGATGGTGGTAGCGTGTGTGGTGTTGTCGTAGCGTGTGTGGGGTGGTAGTAGCGTGTGTGGGATGGTAGTAGCGTGTGTGGGGTGGTAGTAGCGTGTGTGGGATGGTTATAGCGTGTGTGGGATGGTAGTAGCGTGTGTGTAATGGTAGTAGCGTGTGTGGGATGGTGGTAGCGTGTGTGGTGTTGTCGTAGCGTGTGTGGGATGGTAGTAGCGTGTGTGGGATGGTAGTAGCGTGTGTGGGATGGTAGTATCGTGTGTGGGGTGGTAGTAGCGTGTGTGGGATGGTAGTAGCGTGTGTGGGATGGTAGTAGCGTGTGTGGGGTGGTAGTAGCGTGTGTGTAATGGTAGTAGCGTGTGTGGGATGGTAGTATCGTGTGTGGGGTGGTAGTAGCGTGTGTGGGATGGTAGTATCGTGTGTGGGATGGTAGTATCGTGTGTGGGGTGGTAGTAGCGTGTGTGGGATGGTAGTAGCGTGTGTGGGATGGTGGTATATAAGGTAGAGATATCAAATGTATTAATTATGTTACATCTGATATCTAGAATTTAAAGTCTCCATCAAGTCTTTTGAACTTTTTAATATCCACATTTGATTAACTCCACTTCTAGAAAAGTGGATATCATGATATTTTGGGAGGTTCGTTTTGACAGCTGTCAAAATAGAAAGCTCCTGCTATATGACGTTTTTTGTTCTTGTGTAATTATGGTATCCAATGCAATAAAGGAAGATCACAATCCTCTTCGTTCACTGACAGACAAAAAAAATGACAACACTAACCTGTGATTATCAATGATTTCCTCTTTTGATAGCATATTAGCTGTATATATAGGATTACCCTATGAGCAATCCAAGTCTAATTATATCTTTAAGCAGCCAATGTAAGCTTTTTGTTAAAAAAAAAAGACGGCGCTGTAGTCTGTTTATCGTTTGCTGTCATCATCGGAAGATTTGACAATTTTGTTATTATTATAATGTTGAATTTGAATGTTTTTTCGTCATTCTTATTCCAGAATGAGATGTTATATACTAAGCATAATTTTGTCTTTTCACATGGGAACAGTTTTCCTGTGGTGTTGTCTGGTGAGGTTTAATGTCATCGCTGGTGGCTCGGGAACTATACATCACTTGGGAAGTTTTCATATGGTGTTGTCTGGTGAGGTTTAATGTCACCGCTGGTGGCTCTGGTACTATAATCACCAGACAACACTATTGGAAAACAGTTCCCTCAGGAGAAGACAACATAAGAATAATAGTATACAAATAACTTGGTAAGCCCATTCCATTATTGACATATATTTGTTGTTCTCTGCTCGGCAGACCAATAATCAATACATACATTAGGCCGTTGTTAATATATGTTGTCTTTCTCGTTTCTAAATACAAACCGACAACATGAATACACGCTAGAGAAGACCGAAGGGGCAATCAAAAATGGACAAAACAAAGAAACTGGCAACACATGACGAAGAAAAAACCCAAAAACACAACACAATATGTGTTGGACACCACTGTACGCAAGCAAATACAAATAACGTAAATAAGTATAATAATAGTATACTAATAATTTTAAATTTCAAGAACTGAAAATCCTGAAAATCGTCCATGTGTACATGTAGCGTTCATATGCTTACATGTGTGGACATCTAAGAGCGTCGTATACATGAGGTACAAATTACAAATATCTATTAAATAAAGGTTAGAGAATACCGAAGGAACATTCCAAAAAAGACAACTCAGAGAACACAAGACGAAGGAAAAACAAAACAAATACACAACACAATATGTGGTTGATACCACCATACGAGATCAAGACGAACCGAGCATCGTTTTTTGCGGAAATCGTAACGGGCATTACAACACGGAACTCTGAACGTAGACACGTAATAGGACAATGCAAAAAATAAAGATGAGCGGCATGCTAAAGATATATGTTTCAGGTTCTAAAATGTCAAATTTCAATCTGGGTTTTCATCTTATTCAATAAATATTCATATAAATTAAAATTATTTAAAATTATAAAGTTATTATTTTACACATACAGCTGACGATCGAGTAACAAGAACCCCACTACCAACCGGGAGTGAACCCATGTGCTCCGGAAAGATCAACAGCTCCTGCCCCACATGTGATACCCGTCGTGTTACTGTGAAACGACACGAACATCATCTGAAAGGTGAACTATCCGATTGGGGTCATATTTAAACATAGACATACATTCATGGATTTAAATTATTTCTAAAACATCGTGGATTGCAGGATAATATAATATTTGTCTATTGATGGTGAATATAGAATTTGATAGGGCTAAAGCTAAATCACGTCTTGCTCTCCGTTTCTTAGCCTCGTCAAATAAATCTTATATTCACTATCAATAGACTAATATTGTATATATGTATATATAAACGTCTGAAAAAGTTACCAACGTATGAATCTACGGGATGTCGGATCGGAAACAAGTGTTAACGATTATGTGCAACACACACAAGTGTTGCATAGCAAGACGACAGGAAAGAAGTATATGATATTTTGCAATGTCAATTGCAAAACACCTAATGTGGTCTACCTCCTTGACTGTCACGTCTGCGGGTCGCAATGCGTAGGAGAAAGTGTCCAACCATTCAACAACAGAATGAATGGACACAGAAGTGACCTTACAAAAAAGACGCTCTTGCCCGTGAGTCAACACTTTGTGTCGCCGGGGCACTCATTGGATGACTTTGGCAGATCCAAAATTTATATCATTGACCACAATCCAAGTTGGATAGAAAATCAAATACAAAAAAAGAGAGAGTTTTTGGATCCGCGAGTTACAAACATTACATCCGGAAGGCATAAACAAAAAGGCCTAAATCTTTTGTTTTTCAACTTTTTAACCAGTGCCTGGTCCTTAGCTAGTTGGTAAGCTTCATCATTACATTTTCTCATTCTTTTCATATTGTTTATTAATTAGTGTACATATATACTTGAATAATATAAAGTATAAAGTTCAAGAATATGATTTTTAGTAATTTACGTCACAATAACTGATGGTCTCGTGACAATTTTTCAAATCGGATTACAGACGCTGATAAAGCTTGTCGGTCAAGCGAAATATCCGTCGATTTAATTATAATTATAGTCTTTTTATAGAGTTATAGTTATTTTTGTTACATTTTAACATCTTTTTTTTTTCATATCGTTGTGCTAAAATTTTACACGTCTATATATAAATAAATAATTAGCATTTTACCACGGATTTATTGAAGTTTCTTTTTATTGCGAATTTTAAATGATTATTTAATGACAAATTGAAAACAAATCCATGCAAAATTTGACTGGTATAATTGTGAAAGCGTTGACCAGAGTACATTTTGTATGAATCATTGTAGCACTTGTCAGTTGGAATTTGAGATACCGTCAGATACAACATACGAATAATTTGCCTTGCAAAGCTATCAAGAAAATATCAACATCATATATCTCCTACAGTGTAATCACAATCACTGTGGGTCGTATGCAGTATATTGGGGAGTCAGAACAACCGTTCCTCGTATGAAGGTTATCGAAGTGATTAAGACTGAAAGCTATACCTTCAACTTAGTCGTTATTTCAAATCGATTAGTCACTAGTGAATATCTTAAAAACTTATCATCACTATTATTGCTCATAATACATACCGGTTCAGAATGAGAGGGTAAAAGGTGTACATGTTGGATAAGAAAAGACATTGCTCCATTTGGAAGAAAAGGTAAACTTGTTATGTGGAGACAATGATCCGTCTTGTATATATTTACTCTGTGTTAGTGATATGCATTATTTTGCCATTCAATACTTTAATTTTCCTATTACACAGATTGAACATTATTATGGAAAATACGATCTTACTAGGCAATATACTTTAAATGTAGATGACCCATGGGTAATTGCGATCTGTTGATCTCCCCTTATCATGGCATTTCAATTTGCAAGAAAAACTCTCCCTTTTAAAAAATAATCTTTGATTTAATTAGCTATAAAAGAGTGCGTTGTGATTAATCAAATGTTTTAAAATTAATCAAGAATAATTCATGATTACAAACATTTCTCTGTCATTTGAGCCACGGGTGATGAGAAGAGTTTTATCTTCGTCTTTCTATGGAAAGCACCACGCTCAGTATGCATGTCCGAAGACAAGTGCAACAGTATTTTTAAATATCTTCATTCGCTTGATTAAGAAAACCCCAAACGAACTGTTTTTTATATAAAGCAAAAGTTGATCGCTGCCATTCGCTGGTAACAATCCTATTATTACCCTCCAGATATTCCATTGTTTTGTTCTTTTAAGGAAGACAAATGAGCAATACGTCTGAAAAACACCCGCAATTGCTATCTCGCCCGCTAAGGAGACACTGGAGGAAAAAATCAGAATCGTACGATGCAGTGATGAGAACAACGCCAACGTATGAGATGGAAGAAAAACAATGTTATAGTATTAGCCTGACAATTTAACAGAAGCATGGAAGATATTGTCAGACTGGTAATGTATTTGTGGTTGTGGACATAGGCCTATAAAATACGAGAAGCTATTGGTTCTTAGCGTATAGTTTTTTTTTATTCTCCAGAAATGTGTTTGTTTCATATAAGATATGTGCTGCTACTGTGGAAAAAATAATAAAATAATTAAGCCCTCATCAGAGGTAGATATTCAAATTTGTCAACCCATGACAGATTGTGCTCACTCTGGGAAACACTCATGAAAACAATCTCTCTCGGGTTAACAAAATCTGAATGTCAACCTCAAATGAGGGAAATAATTGCTTAATGTGTTAGGAGTGGTCGTTGGTATTAGCCTGACGTCTTAAGATAAATGTGGAAGAGATTGTCAGACTGGTAATGTTTGTTTGTACTTGGGGACGTTAGGCCTATATAATTCGAGAAGCTGTCGGTTCTTATGGTATTCGTATTTTTTCCAGAAAATGGCTTGTTTCATATAAGATATGTATTGCTACTGTGGAAAAAATAATAAAATAATTAAGCTCTCATCAGAGGTAAATACCCATGACAGATTGTGCTCCCTCTGGGAAACCCTCAGGAAAACAAACGCTCTCAGGTTGACAAATCTGACTCTCAACCTCAAATGAGGGCAATAATTGCTTAATGTGCTAGGAGTGGCCGTTGGTGGTCCGTTGTAGCGTAAAATACAAGCAAAATTATATATAAGAAATAATATCGTAATTACAATGGAATTGATTGTCATAAATAATTGAAATAGCATCATCAATATATCTGAAAGTGACATTAAAGGCTTTAACTTCTGCATTGCTTTGTCTTTGATATGGATTTGTATCATATCAGCCTCGTGGAAATAATGGAAAAGATCAACAAGGAGAGTGGGCACATTTTGTTCCCATAGGTTTACAGATGATATGTTGACAAATGTGCTCTCCAAGCTCAACACATATGTTATCGATTAATAAGTTCAAGCTAAAGGCTCTCGGGAACATGTAATCGCGCACCAGGTTTTCAATTTGACTTCTAAATTTCACAGAACATTTTCAGATAATACTTTTTCTTTTTTTGCCATGTGAAATTTCTGCTAATAGCAGTGGCATCCATCTTGGATCAAAGATCATTTCAACTTCAATATAATTAAAATTAGATCTGCTACTATTTTCCATCGGTTGTTTATTAGTTGCCTTTAGAGGTCACGTCCGTGGTCAACGTGAATATATTATAAATTGACAAATCAGCGACTCTTTCTACAAAGTCCGACAAAAAAGACAAGCTTGTGCGATTTGGAACACAAAGTAGGTAAGTCATCATATTCCTCTTTAATCGGAATACTCATTGATGCCGTGAATGACTTGTGATTTACGAAAATGTCATCTTTGTCAAAATTAGTATTAATTTTTTTTAATGTAGGATAACCAGAGTTCATGGAAATGTTCGTTGATTAAACACTCATAGTAATAACATTAACACACACAATCAGTGTTATTAGAAGCATTGTCCGCAGGTATGACAACATATTTCTCATGAAGTGAAGACACACACCCGTTTGCCTGTTTATCCTGAAATGCTGATTTCAGAAAATTTAAGCTTGTGAATTCGACGGAGCTTTACAGAGATACCTTTTTCCAGTTTTGGGCCTATGCAGATAATTTTTGTCTTTCAAAACATTGCATTAATATTGTTTATCGAGCAACAAATCTAAATAATGTACCAGCGGCAATGTTTTCAATTAAATAGTAAAATTCTACAAATATCCCTTGATTGTCATCTTTTGATATTTTCTATAAACAGAAAGTGAACTGGATTTACAACTAGTTTCCCACAGCTCAACAGGTAACGTGTGAAAAGGCTTCCAGAGAAAGATATATTTGGGTCAGTCACAGCATATATCAAAGAATTATCCAGTCAAAGAGTACGAGTGCAGGAAAAGATATGTTATTCAAATATAAAAAATGATAAGGCTTCTTTTTGATATTTTGTCTCCTTTGCTCTAACGTTGATTTCTGTGTTTCCAAAAATGTATTCCACTTCCACTTCCCTCTGTTCTTCTGATGGGATGGGTATACTTATCACCAATGTTCCCATTTTTCTACAGCTGCGATCATCAGTGTAAAGAGGGTCATCCTTTTCAGAAGTATAAAACTGAATGTTACTTTCTGTTGTGTACGGAGGTATTGAGTACGTCCTCTTCACTATTGTGCCTAGCTTAACCACTGTATTCTGTTGAATGATCCTGGCGAACGTTCCATGACAGTATCTCTTACCAAATTCGTCAACGTATGATCGGGTCGGTTCGTGTAATCCCGCGATAAATGGAGTAGACATCGCTACGCCATATGTATACCGTGTGACCCTTGGATCAATTGTTTCCGGGTTGTGACCATACAGTACGGCACCTTTAAGAACAGCCAGACCTGCATCTTCAGGGATTATCATTCGTTTGCCTTTGAATTTTGCTTGAATGGCTTTTTGAAGTAATTGACTTTTAGCAAATCCACCAACAAGCATTATCATGGACACCTCTTCCGATTGGTTGAATTTCAATGCTGACTCTATATTAGTTAAAATGTTATCAATCGTTTTCTGAAATAGTTTCTTCATTGTTGTAGCATCCAATACTAGCTTTCCATCTACTATCTTTATCCTTTTTCTCTGTGTAAGATTTTCAAATGTTTCAGGACTATCCATACATTTAGAAAATGATTGTTCAGGAAATTTAATCTGAATTGACGTTTCTTTGTCAGAAGTTATCATTCGCTTAGCTTTTTCAAAATCCCTATAAAGCATTAAATAGGCCTTCGTATTTTTTGCTTTGAATCTCTCCATAAGGCTTTGCCCAAACATGGTATCCAGTAATTTAAAAAATGCATTGTCTACAGACCTGCCACCACAACCACTACCCGATGCTTTGTTTAACTCCATTAATTTGCCGTTTTGTAGTTTTTCGTGAACAGTTATGTCTGTTGTGCCACCTGAATAAATGAAAAAGCAGTCAATAAGGGTAATAACAAAATTACCGAAGTCCGAGCAATCTTACAAAGGTAAAGTCTAAACTCATATGTATATAAACAGACAAAATCAGTCAACAACCAGAAAACTGTGAAAACGGTAATGACCTTGACTTGGTACAGGCATTTCTAAAGAAACTGTTAGTTACCGTGCAATCAAGGATTGTTCATATAATACATATTCGGTGGCTCCTAAATTGTGTTTCACAGTACAATAATTTAAGGAGCAAAACCCCTCAAATATATAATATATTCGTTATCTCAAATAAGCAATGTGCTTTGATATTACGAAGTAAATAACTTCGACTTAATGAGATTTCATTGTTCTCGATTTATAGATGCTAATTGTTATTATATTCTCAAACGCTCCAAGCAAAAAGAAAGTTAGAATCACGTATCATTACTTTCAATTGTATACTAGATAAATAAAAAGGATGGCAAACTAGTTTCATGCCATGTCTGTTGGTTAAATATGAAAACGTTCTCGAATAATATGTGTAGGTTGCTATGTATTATGGATGTTTCTACGTTATGGGTGATTGTTGTTTAACGCCAAGTGAGGAAATCTTCTTCCATATCTTGGCGAGAACATGAGATGATGTCCGTTTTATAACAGACAAACACGCAGAATTGAATATTTATAGTGCTAGTTCACTGAAACAACATTATGTTGCTAGATATATCGGTCTAGTGGACGCACACATATACCAAGCCAATCAGTTTTTGCCCTACTTTGTCAGTTTCTCTGGATTGTCCATTTTTGATTGCCCCTTCGGTATTCTCTAGCATTTATTAAAGCTGCCTGGTAGATGGAGAAATAACCATTGCCTATTACATAGTCGTTTGTTGTACCATCCTGGGAACTCGAACCCACGATCTTTATTCCTAGTGACGAGCACGGTAACCTTTACACCCGGAGGCGGTTCTTAAATGATATGGAGTTAAGTCATTAAGCTGTCTCTCCAGACACAAATGTGTGGTTTTATT
Source organism: Bathymodiolus septemdierum (assembly GCA_963383655.1). Lineage (NCBI taxonomy): Eukaryota > Metazoa > Mollusca > Bivalvia > Mytilida > Modiolidae > Bathymodiolus > Bathymodiolus septemdierum. The sequence goes on from OY726527.1 coordinate 55,466,030, forward strand.
TCGGATATTTAATATGCCTTATGAGTAAAATTTTCAAGTAATTCTTTATCTACAAGGTAGATATCAAATTTAGTGCGCACGACGAGTGTCTGGAATAACCTTCATCAGATACGCTAAAATTTGAAAGATTGGAAAGCCAAATAATTAAATATTTTGGGAGGAAGAAAACCAAGGGGCCTTAAAACAGGACAGTTAAAACAGCTAAGGTCACTTATGCCTGAGGGAGGATAACCTTGGTTTTATTAATAATTACATTATTTAGGAATCATAATTTTAAATGCGTTATCAAATATTTTACCTCCGACATCAGCTACTAAGTATTTGGTCCCTGGGGCTGTAACAGTGTATCCCTGATCAGTGGATTTTTCAGTCTCCTGATACTGAGCATACACAGATGCCACTTCCGGTTCTAAAGCTATTAAAAGCTTATCTGAGTGTATACCAGCCTACAATTTGTTAAAGTACTTGATTTACTTGATACCATGACAGCAATCATTGACGTTTTGGTGCTTAGCGTCACTTTCAACTATATTTCAGCTATATTGTGGTGATCAGTTTTATAGGTGAAGTAAACCGGAGTAACTTGAGAAAACAACTGACTTGCAACACGTCACTGACAAACTTCATAGCATAAAGTTGTAACTAGTACACCTCGCCAAGAGTGGGATTCGCACTGACATTGCTTGATAATTTATTATAAGAACATAGTGTTTATCGTATACTGTTCTCACTGGATTACTCTATTTTGTAAGTAATTATTCTCGTGAGAAGAAATCTCTTCATGAGTATCTCTCTTCTATCAAGAGTTGTCTCCCTTTTGTCAGCAGATTTTTCTTCCGGAATTCACCGAGTTGATTTTAATTTAGAGATTTCTTCATGCATTATAGGTTTTCCTCAACTTACCCACTATTCTACAAACTGTGTGGTGTGATTCTACAAACAGTTCATTCGAATAGTCGATTACAGATAAGTATGTAAGGTTTTTCGATATCTTCGAAGAAAATGCAATTTCCACTTTCAGTCGCAATTCTCGGAATTATTCCACTATAATTCATATAAAACATCAGAGAGACTACGAATGTACTGTTAAATTCTTCTTTCGAATAAAAGACAAAGATGGTATAACTACCGGATTCGTAAAACGTTTAAATACGACTCTAGTGAAGCAGGAACTGCTGATCCTTCCGGAGCACATGGGTTCACTCCCGGTTTGAGTGAACATGTGTGTTGCACAATCTAGTTTTTTGAGTAGTGTTTTGTTGATCATTTGTTGTTGTTTTTTTGTTCGTTGTTTTTGTTGTTGTTGTCTTTTTTTTGGTCTCTTGTAATTTTGAGGTTGCAATTGTAAACAGACGAACAATTTGAATGTTTCATAGGGTCACTCAGAAATCGTAAATAGGACAGACAACATAATAGCCATACAAGTGTGTATCAAATACTACACACAAAACTACCTATTGAGAAATAAGAAAACTACAAAGATCCGAAAATTAACTCGGATGGTCTGGAAGGATGGGAGGTGCTGGCTTCACATGAGGCATTATTCGTGTTGATAGTATTGCAATAGTCGTGCAAATAATGGATTTTTTACTCAATGTCTGTTGATTTTAAATAAGAAGAAAGATTTGAGCACCTACAGCTAATTTAGCCTCCCCACGTGCATGTAACAAATACAAAAATTAAATAGTTATTATTTGTGTGCAGAAGGTGATTCCCTTTGCGATAATGTAGTTCTCAGAGCAATGTTGAAGGGAGATCAGAGGTCCATTTTAGAGAAAAAACATTTAAACTATAGTATGCTTATCATTAATATTGACGTGACGTCAATATAGAAAAAATCAACGATTTGATATCACGATGGTCAATAGCTCCGGAAGGATAAGCAGTTTATTTTACCTGTTTCGCACTTTCTCTCATAAACAGTTTGGCATCATCAGGCCAGATAGCAGGGACAGTCAAAACCCATCTGATCTCGTCAACATCAGCAGGAGTTCCGTTCTTTTTCAATTCCCCAATGGCGTCTTCCTTAAGAGATTTAATTGCTGCCGAGAACACATCTTGTGCCAATACAGTTCTGTTTGGTTTCCCTTGAATGTCCGTTAGCTGTAGTTTCCTTAGTGGTATCTGTGAAGTCAAGAAAATAGTTCCTTGCAATAACTACAGAACAAACAACATTTAGTATAATACCAAAGGGGAAATCAGAATCCGCATATCGAGGAAGATCAGAAAACACAATGACCAAAAGAAAAAGTACAAAAGGACAAACACCGATGTACAAAACATGCATATAAAACTAAAGATCAAGTAATGAGCTTTATATGCAAATATTTTCGTTTTTTGAGTTGATTGGCTTGAATAATATTTCATGACGGTCAGTTTTATTGGTGGGGAAAACCGGAGTACCCCGAGAGAACCGCTGACCTGTCGTAAATCACTGACAAACTTTATCACACAATGGTCTACACCTACCTCTCCCTGATCGAGATTCGAACTCACAACATCAGTGGTGATAGGCACTGATTGCATAGATATATGTAAATCCAACTACCATGCGAAGACGGCCATAACGGCCCCATTTTTGAATTGATAGTTTATTGTCCAATCAAAGTGATCGTAGCAAATGATTAAGCTATTTATATGTTTTATATAGACATTGATGCTGTAATGAGAAAACGAGATTTAAATATCGGTGGTTTCATTGTTAGCATGCTCGTCTATAATTCGGTAGATCGTGAACTATGGTCAGGTCAAACGTAAGACAATAGGATTTGTGTGTGCTGCTTCGTCGCAAGGCAAACATCAATAAGGAGTAAGACATGCGACTGTTTTACTCGAAATCAGCATATTGTGTCCGAGTGAAACGACATGTCTACCTATGGAATGTGGTTTCAGTGAGTTAGCACTATAAATATCTAACTAAGCGTGTTGGTCTAGTATAAAACGAACATCATCGTGAAGCTCAGGCTGTGCTTGAGGACTCCGGAGGTCACGATGTTGCTAAGTACATTACGGAGTGATGATCAAGCTGAATTAATCCAACCCACATTAGAGAGACGATTAATACATTGGTTATTGCTGAACGTCCAGCGAACAGGATTTCAGCTATATTCAGGATGAGAGCAAGTTCAACAATGAATAACAACTGCATAGAAATGAGGGGAGGTATTGGCCTATCACTAGAAGAGGAGTTTGAAGATATCAAAGGGGCAATCATAATCCGTATATCGAAGAAGAATAGACGACACAATGACCAAAAGAAAAAGTACAAAAGGACAAACAACGATCTACAAAACATACAGATAAAACTAAAGATCGAGTAACACGAACCACAATAAAAACCGGGGGTGAACTCAGGTGCTCCCGAAGGGTTGACAGTTCCTGCTCCACTAGTGGCACCCGTCGTGTTAATCTAGCTACAAACCCGGCAATAAGCCGTGAATGATGAAAGGACCGGGAAGTGCTTACGACAAGTGGAACATATCCGTGGTCATTTGTGACACAGATGATATTCCATAATAAAAGTCGAGGGTGAACTCGAGTGCTCCGGAAGTGTAGGCAGTAGTGTCGGGACAATTGTCATATGTAGCAGCTACAACAGAGGGATGTAAAGTGAATGTCACGGGTCCCACTCCAAATTCGCTACCCACTATGCTACACGGTCAGGCTTTCAGTATTAAAACATGACAACACCCAATCGACAGGACTGCCTCAATCGGCCACCTTTGGTATGCCATGAGCCATGAGAACATTCACCAATACCCCAATAATTAGTAATCGACAGGGCAGTCCGTACCCTCCACCATGGGACTATTTGAGGCATGAAAACCCTGACTATTAATAGACAAACCTTGCTTCCATACAGCATCATTTTGAAGTTTTCAAAGTAATAGTAGTCATCTGAACTTGTTCCTGTTCGTATCCTTGCATATTCATCTTGAGCTTCTGAACCAAACTTTAGAAGATTTTTGTGTTCATCTAAAAGTACAGATGTACTGGTTTTATATTCCCGTTCTCCTTTCCATTTCTTCACATTTATTCTTAAAGATGATGCTTTGTACATATCAGTCGTTGAAAATGCATATCCTGAATAAGCTGTACCAAAGTCAATGGCTACAACAGCTAGGTAAGCGTTGCTACTAGAACATTTCCTGTACAAAAGAAATACATATACATTTGGTTGGCATATGGTATTTAATGCCACTTTCAACATATGTTTGTTATTTCGTGGCAGTCGGTTTAAGTGGTGGAGGAAACCGGAGTACCTAAAGAAAATCATCGACCTGTCGCAAGTCACTGACAAACTCTATCACATGACGTTGTATCGAGTACATCCCGACATGAGCGGTGATAGTTACTGATTACACAGGTGGTTGTAAATCCAACTACTATGCAGAACAACCACGACGGTCCCGAAACAAAATACATATATCATAGTTATACATATGTAAACATGATTACTTTCCAACTATACTCATTTAAATTCATATGCTAATTTAACCTGCAGTCGAATTATACCGACTGGATTTACCATAAACGGTCAATTTCCGAATGAAAGCAATTATGGCACCCATTCACATGTTTTACCTGTTGAACTTGGAGAAACTAATTGTAAATCCAGCTCACTTCTCGCAATATCGTAAGGAGCAATCAAGGGATAATTGTATAATTCGATTCGCAATATTACTGTTCTTGGATTAATGTTATTCTTCTGCATGACACACACTATGAAGGCAATGTATTAAAATGTAATGTTTATGTGTATTCTGTGCACACAGGTAATTGACAACAATAGTCCTTCTTTTCAGGGGGGATAAAACGTACCTTCTATCATCGATCCCTATAATACTAGGATCATGGCCAAACATAACAGATCCTTTTAGGACAGCAATGCTGGGTTCGTGCGGAATAACTATCTTTTTTGAAGTGAAATGATTTCGTATTGCACATTGAACCAGTTCACAATCAGCTAAATGACCAATAAGGATAATTTTAGAAATGTTTCTATTTGCATTTGATCTGAATACCTCTTCAAGTAAAGCCACTGTATTGTCAATAGTTGTAGCAAAACATGATCTGAAGACGTCTGAACGTAAAAGCAGCCGGTTATCCAACAAACGCGCCTGTACACTATCGCTGTAATTAGCAGAGGCTTTTAGCGCATCTTCCAACGATTCCCCGCCATGTTGTTTTAGCAGTGCATCAAACACTTTACATGGAAATGAAATGTTCACGAACTCCAACGATCCTATCATTGCTGTTTTAGCATCATCTAAATGTCTAAACAGTCCCATATATGATTCCGGTTTTTGTTTGTAGATCTTATTCAAGATTGGTAATCCAAAGATGTTGATAAGAATTGCCCAGAATTCGTTGTCCACTAAATCATTGCAAATATCTGAGTTCGCTGTCTTTTTAACGTTGCTACTCTTCTCTATAATCTGTATTGCTTGTCCCTTATTTTTCGTCAGGACATCAATTTCCACTGCTTTTCCTATTTGTAAGAGTAAAAATGTAAAGCGAACACACATTTGAAAGGTTCAAAATATACTCCAATTTCCTTTACCAATATAACTGACCGACACTACATAGCTAAAATATTGTTGGCAATTCCGTTAAACACCATAAATCTAATCTATCATGGCGAGGTTTACTCGAAACAACCTTTTGTGATCAAGTTTATCAGTGACTTACGGCATGTCGGTGCTTTTCACCGGATACTCCGGTTTCCCCCACCAATAAAACCGAAAAATTTGTTGAAAGTGGCGTTAAACACCATAACCGTAACACTCAACCATCAGATAGATAATAGATGATACACAAGGCATAACTAGTCAAGCAAAAGCCAACTTTAAACCAAATATATATTCGCAAATACCATCTTTCATCATCTGTGTGGAAAGGTTTACTACTATTTAACAAAGGGGTATTATATTTCGGGAAACAAATTAAAGATGAGACGATTTTGTTTTTAATTTCTGATTTAATAGTTGTAAATGTTGTAAATAGTGTGAATACAAACTAGAAGCTCGAAAGTAGCGTATGAGTTGTGAAATAAAGGTAATGAACAATCTCACAAATCTCACAAATATAGACTCCATACGTGGGAGAGGTTGTTATATTACTAGCAACATGTGGCTACGTAACGTATGAGTTGTGAAATATAGATTTTATGCGTGGGAGAGGTTGTAATATTTTTATCAACATGTGGCTACGTAACGTATGAGTTGTGAAATATAGACTTTATGCGTGGGAGAGGTTGTAATATTTTTATCAACATGTGGCTACGTAACGTATGAATTGTGAAATATAGACTCTGTACGTAGGAGTGGTTGTTATATTACTATCAACATGTGGCTACGTAACGTATGAGTTGTGAAATATAGACTCCATACGTGGGAGATGTTGTTATATTACTCTCAACATGTGGCTACGTAACGTATGAGTTGTGAAATATAGACTTCATACGTGGGAGATGTTGTTATATTACTATCAACATCTGGCTACGTAACGTATGAGTTGTGAAATATAGATTCCATACGTCTGAGATGTTGTTATATTACTATCAACATGTGGCTACGTAACATATGAGTTGTGAAATATAGACTCCATACGTCTGAGATGTTGTTATATTACTATCAACATGTGGCTACGTAACGTATGAGTTGTGAAATATAGACTCCATACGTGGGTTATGTTGTTATATTACTATCAACATCTGGCTAGGTAACGTATGAGTTGTGAAATATAGATTCCATACGTGGGAGATGTTGTTATATTACTATCAACATGTGGCTACGTAACGTATGAGTTGTGAAATATAGACTCCATACGTGGGAGATGTTGTTATATTACTATCAACATGTGGCTACGTAACGTATGAGTTGTGAAATATGGACTCCATACGTGTGAGATGTTGTTATATTACTATCAACATGTGGCTACGTAAGGTATGAGTTGTGAAATATAGACTCCATGCGTGGGAGAGGTTGTTATATTACTATCAACATGTGGCTACGTAACGTATGAGTTGTGAAATATAGACTCTATACGTGGGAGAGGTTGCAATATTTTTATCAACATGTGGCTACGTAACGTATGAGTTGTGAAATATAGACTCTGTACGTAGGAGTGGTTGTTATATTACTCTCAACATGTGGCTACGTAACGTATGAATTGTGAAATATAGACTATATACGTAGAAGTGGTTGTTATATTACTATCAACATGTGGCTACGTAGCGTATGAGTTGTGAAATATAGACTTCATACGTGGGAGATGTTGTTTTATTACTCTCAACATGTGGCTACGTAACGTATGAGTAGTGAAATATAGACTTCATACGTGGGAGATGTTGTTATATTACTATCAACATGTGGCTACGTAACGTATGAGTTGTGAAATATGGACTCCATACGTCTGAGATGTTGTTATATTACTATCAACATGTGGCTACGTAACGTATGAGTTGTGAAATATAGACTCCATACGTCTGAGATGTTGTTAAATTACTATCAACATGTGGCTACGTAACGTATGAGTTGTGAAATATAGACTCCATACGTGTGAGATGTTGTTATATTACTATCAACATCTGGCTACGTAACGTATGAGTTGTGAAATATAGACTCCATACGTGGGAGATGTTGTTATATTACTATCAACATGTGGCTACGTAACGTATGAGTTGTGAAATATAGACTCTATACGTGGGAGAGGTTGTTATATTACTATCAACATGTGGCTACGTAACGTCTGAGTTGTGAAATATAGACTCCATACGTCTGAGATGTAATTATATTACTATCAACATGTGGCTACGTAACGTATGAGTTGTGAAATATAGACTCCATACGTGGGAGATGTTGTTATATTACTATCAACATCTGGCTACGTAACGTATGAGTTGTGAAATATAGACTCCATACGTGGGAAATGTTGTTATATTACTATCAACATGTGGCTACGTAACGTATGAGTTGTGAAATATAGACTCTATACGTGGGAGAGGTTGTTATATTACTATCAACATGTGGCTACGTAACGTATGAGTTGTGAAATATAGACTCCATACGTGGGAGATGTTGTTATATTACTCTCAACATGTGGCTACGTAACGTATGAGTTGTGAAATATAGACTTCATACGTGGGAGATGTTTTTATATTACTATCAACATCTGGCTACGTAACGTATGAGTAGTGAAATATAGACTCTATACGTGGGAGAGGTTGCAATATTTTTATCAACATGTGGCTACGTAACGTATGAGTTGTGAAATATAGACTCTGTACGTAGGAGTGGTTGTTATATTACTCTCAACATGTGGCTACGTAACGTATGAATTGTGAAATATAGACTATATACGTAGAAGTGGTTGTTATATTACTATCAACATATGGCTACGTAGCGTATGAGTTGTGAAATATAGACTTCATACGTGGGAGATGTTGTTTTATTACTCTCAACATGTGGCTACGTAACGTATGAGTAGTGAAATATAGACTTCATACGTGGGAGATGTTGTTATATTACTATCAACATCTGGCTACGTAACGTATGAATTGTGAAATATAGACTCCATACGTCTGAGATGTTGTTATATTACTATCAACATGTGGCTACGTAACGTATGAGTTGTGAAATATAGACTCCATACGTCTGAGATGTTGTTAAATTACTATCAACATGTGGCTACGTAACGTATGAGTTGTGAAATATAGACTCCATACGTGTGAGATGTTGTTATATTACTATCAACATCTGGCTACGTAACGTATGAGTTGTGAAATATAGACTCCATACGTGGGAGATGTTGTTATATTACTATCAACATGTGGCTACGTAACGTTTGAGTTGTGAAATATAGACTCTATACGTGGGAGAGGTTGTTATATTACTATCAACATGTGGCTACGTAACGTCTGAGTTGTGAAATATAGACTCCATACGTCTGAGATGTAATTATATTACTATCAACATGTGGCTAAGTAACGTATGAGTTGTGAAATATAGACTCCATACGTGGGAGATGTTGTTATATTACTATCAACATCTGGCTACGTAACGTATGAGTTGTGAAATATAGACTCCATACGTGGGAAATGTTGTTATATTACTATCAACATCTGGCTACGTAACGTATGAGTTGTGAAATATAGACTCTATACGTGGGAGAGGTTGTTATATTACTATCAACATGTGGCTACGTAACGTATGAGTTGTGAAATATAGACTCTATACGTGGGAGATGTTGTTATATTACTCTCAACATGTGGCTACGTAACGTATGAGTTGTGAAATATAGACTTCATACGTGGGAGATGTTTTTATATTACTATCAACATCTGGCTACGTAACGTATGAGTTGTGAAATATAGACTCCATACGTGGGAGATGTTGTTATATTACTATCAACATGTGGCTACGTAACGTATGAGTTGTGAAATATAGACTCTATACGTGGGAGAGGTTGCTATATTACTATCAACATGTGGCTACGTAACGTCTGAGTTGTGAAATATAGACTCCATACGTCTGAGATGTAATTATATTACTATCAACATGTGGCTACGTAACGTATGAGTTGTGAAATATAGACTCCATACGTGGGAGATGTTGTTATATTACTATCAACATCTGGCTACGTAACGTATGAGTTGTGAAATATAGACTCCATACGTGGGAAATGTTGTTATATTACTATCAACATGTGGCTACGCAACGTATGAGTTGTGAAATATAGACTCTATACGTGGGAGAGGTTGTTATATTACTATCAACATGTGGCTACGTAACGTATGAGTTGTGAAATATAGACTCCATACGTGGGAGATGTTGTTATATTACTATCAACATGTGGCTACGTAACGTATGAGTTGTGAAATATAGACTTCATACGTGGGAGATGTTTTTTATATTACTATCAACATCTGGCTACGTAACGTATGAGTTGTGAAATATAGATTCCATACGTCTGAGATGTTGTTATATTACTATCAACATGTGGCTACGTAATGTATGAGTTGTGAAATATAGACTCCATACGTCTGAGATGTTGTTATATTACTATCAACATGTGGCTACATAACGTATGAGTTGTGAAATATAGACTCCATACGTGGGAGATGTTGTTATATTACTATCAACATCTGGCTACGTAACGTATGAGTTGTGAAATATAGACTCCATACGTGGGAGATGTTGTTATATTACTATCAACATGTGGCTACGTAACGTACGAGTTGTGAAATATAGACTCCATACGTGGGAGATGTTGTTATATTACTATCAACGTGTGGCTACGTAACGTATGAGTTGTGAAATATAGACTCCATACGTGTGAGATGTTGTTATATTACTAGCAACATGTGGCTACGTAAGGTATGAGTTGTGAAATATAGACTCCATACGTGGGAGAGGTTGTTATATTACTATCAACATGTGACTACGTAACGTATGAGTTGTGAAATATAGACTCTATACGTGGGAGAGGTTGTAATATTTTTATCAACATGTGGCTACGTAACGCATGAGTTGTGAAATATAGACTCTGTACGTAGGAGTGGTTGTTATATTACCATCAACATGTGGCTACGTAACGTATGAATTGTGAAATATAGACTATATACGTAGGAGTGGTTGTTATATTACTATCAAAATGTGGCTACGTAGCGTATGAGTTGTGAAATATAGACTTCATACGTGGGAGATGTTGTTATATTACTATCAACATGTGGCTACGTAACGTATGAGTTGTGAAATATAGACTCCATACGTCTGAGATGTTGTTATATTACAATCAACATGTGGCTACGTAACGTATGAGTTGTGAAATATAGACTCCATACGTATGAGATGTTGTAATATTACTATCAACATCTGGCTACGTAACGTATGAGTTGTGAAATATAGACTCCATACGTGGGAGATGTTGTTATATTACTATCAACATGTGGCTACGTAACGTATGAGTTGTGAAATATAGACTCTATACGTGGGAGAGGTTGTAATATTACTATCAACATGTGGCTACGTAACGTCTGAGTTGTAAAATATAGACTCCATACGTCTGAGATGTTGTTATATTACTATCAACATGTGGCTACGTAACGTATGAGTTGTGAAATATAGACTCCATACGTGGGAGATGTTGTTATATTACTATCAACATGTGGCTACGTAACGTACGAGTTGTGAAATATAGACTCTATACGTGGGAGAGGTTGTTATATTACTATCAACATGTGGCTACGTAACGTCTGAGTTGTGAAATATAGACTCCATACGTGGGAGATGTTGTTATATTACTATCAACATGTGGCTACGTAACGTATTGGTTGTGAAATAGACTCCATACGTGTGAGATGTTGTTATATTACTATCAACATGTGGCTACGTAAGGTATGAGTTGTGAAATATAGACTCCATACGTGGGAGAGGTTGTTATATTACTATCAACATGTGGCTACGTAACGTATGAGTTGTGAAATATAGACTCTATACGTGGGAGAGGTTGTAATATTTTTATCAACATGTGGCTACGTAACGTATGAGTTGTGAAATATAGACTCTGTATGTAGGAGTGGTTGTTATATTACTCTCAACATGTGGCTACGTAACGTATGAGTTGTGAAATATAGACTCCATACGTGTGAGATGTTGTTATATTACTATCAACATCTGGCTACGTAACGTATGAGTTGTGAAATATAGACTCCATACGTGGGAGATGTTGTTATATTACTATCAACATGTGGCTACGTAACGTTTGAGTTGTGAAATATAGACTCTATACGTGGGAGAGGTTGTTATATTACTATCAACATGTGGCTACGTAACGTCTGAGTTGTGAAATATAGACTCCATACGTCTGAGATGTAATTATATTACTATCAACATGTGGCTAAGTAACGTATGAGTTGTGAAATATAGACTCCATACGTGGGAGATGTTGTTATATTACTATCAACATCTGGCTACGTAACGTATGAGTTGTGAAATATAGACTCCATACGTGGGAAATGTTGTTATATTACTATCAACATCTGGCTACGTAACGTATGAGTTGTGAAATATAGACTCTATACGTGGGAGAGGTTGTTATATTACTATCAACATGTGGCTACGTAACGTATGAGTTGTGAAATATAGACTCTATACGTGGGAGATGTTGTTATATTACTCTCAACATGTGGCTACGTAACGTATGAGTTGTGAAATATAGACTTCATACGTGGGAGATGTTTTTATATTACTATCAACATCTGGCTACGTAACGTATGAGTTGTGAAATATAGACTCCATACGTGGGAGATGTTGTTATATTACTATCAACATGTGGCTACGTAACGTATGAGTTGTGAAATATAGACTCTATACGTGGGAGAGGTTGCTATATTACTATCAACATGTGGCTACGTAACGTCTGAGTTGTGAAATATAGACTCCATACGTCTGAGATGTAATTATATTACTATCAACATGTGGCTACGTAACGTATGAGTTGTGAAATATAGACTCCATACGTGGGAGATGTTGTTATATTACTATCAACATCTGGCTACGTAACGTATGAGTTGTGAAATATAGACTCCATACGTGGGAAATGTTGTTATATTACTATCAACATGTGGCTACGCAACGTATGAGTTGTGAAATATAGACTCTATACGTGGGAGAGGTTGTTATATTACTATCAACATGTGGCTACGTAACGTATGAGTTGTGAAATATAGACTCCATACGTGGGAGATGTTGTTATATTACTATCAACATGTGGCTACGTAACGTATGAGTTGTGAAATATAGACTTCATACGTGGGAGATGTTTTTTATATTACTATCAACATCTGGCTACGTAACGTATGAGTTGTGAAATATAGATTCCATACGTCTGAGATGTTGTTATATTACTATCAACATGTGGCTACGTAATGTATGAGTTGTGAAATATAGACTCCATACGTCTGAGATGTTGTTATATTACTATCAACATGTGGCTACATAACGTATGAGTTGTGAAATATAGACTCCATACGTGGGAGATGTTGTTATATTACTATCAACATCTGGCTACGTAACGTATGAGTTGTGAAATATAGACTCCATACGTGGGAGATGTTGTTATATTACTATCAACATGTGGCTACGTAACGTACGAGTTGTGAAATATAGACTCCATACGTGGGAGATGTTGTTATATTACTATCAACGTGTGGCTACGTAACGTATGAGTTGTGAAATATAGACTCCATACGTGTGAGATGTTGTTATATTACTAGCAACATGTGGCTACGTAAGGTATGAGTTGTGAAATATAGACTCCATACGTGGGAGAGGTTGTTATATTACTATCAACATGTGACTACGTAACGTATGAGTTGTGAAATATAGACTCTATACGTGGGAGAGGTTGTAATATTTTTATCAACATGTGGCTACGTAACGCATGAGTTGTGAAATATAGACTCTGTACGTAGGAGTGGTTGTTATATTACCATCAACATGTGGCTACGTAACGTATGAATTGTGAAATATAGACTATATACGTAGGAGTGGTTGTTATATTACTATCAAAATGTGGCTACGTAGCGTATGAGTTGTGAAATATAGACTTCATACGTGGGAGATGTTGTTATATTACTATCAACATGTGGCTACGTAACGTATGAGTTGTGAAATATAGACTCCATACGTCTGAGATGTTGTTATATTACAATCAACATGTGGCTACGTAACGTATGAGTTGTGAAATATAGACTCCATACGTATGAGATGTTGTAATATTACTATCAACATCTGGCTACGTAACGTATGAGTTGTGAAATATAGACTCCATACGTGGGAGATGTTGTTATATTACTATCAACATGTGGCTACGTAACGTATGAGTTGTGAAATATAGACTCTATACGTGGGAGAGGTTGTAATATTACTATCAACATGTGGCTACGTAACGTCTGAGTTGTAAAATATAGACTCCATACGTCTGAGATGTTGTTATATTACTATCAACATGTGGCTACGTAACGTATGAGTTGTGAAATATAGACTCCATACGTGGGAGATGTTGTTATATTACTATCAACATGTGGCTACGTAACGTACGAGTTGTGAAATATAGACTCTATACGTGGGAGAGGTTGTTATATTACTATCAACATGTGGCTACGTAACGTCTGAGTTGTGAAATATAGACTCCATACGTGGGAGATGTTGTTATATTACTATCAACATGTGGCTACGTAACGTATTGGTTGTGAAATAGACTCCATACGTGTGAGATGTTGTTATATTACTATCAACATGTGGCTACGTAAGGTATGAGTTGTGAAATATAGACTCCATACGTGGGAGAGGTTGTTATATTACTATCAACATGTGGCTACGTAACGTATGAGTTGTGAAATATAGACTCTATACGTGGGAGAGGTTGTAATATTTTTATCAACATGTGGCTACGTAACGTATGAGTTGTGAAATATAGACTCTGTATGTAGGAGTGGTTGTTATATTACTATCAACATGTGGCTACGTAACGTATGAGTTGTGAAATATAGACTATATAGGTAGGAGTGGTTGTTATATTTCTATCAACATGTGGCTACGTAGCGTATGAGTTGTGAAATATAGACTTCATACGTGGGAGATGTTGTTATATTACTCTCAACATGTGGCTACGTAACGTATGAGTTGTGAAATATAGACTCCATACGTGTGAGATGTTGTTATATTACTATCAACTTGTGGCTACGTAACGTATGAGTTGTGAAATATAGACTCCATACGTGGGAGAGGTTGTTATATTCCTCTCAACATGTGGCTACGTAACGTATGAGTTGTGAAATATAGACTCCATACGTGTGAGATGTTGTTATATTACTATCAACATGTGGCTACGTAAAGTATGAGTTGTGAAATATAGACTCCATACGTGGGAGATGTTGTTATATTACCCTCAACATGTGGCTACGTAACGTATGAGTTGTGAAATATAGACTCCATACGTGGGAGATGTTGTTATATTACTCTCAACATGTAGCTACGCAACGTATGAGTTGTGAAATATAGACTCCATACGTGGGAGAGGTTGTTATATTACTATCAACATGTGGCTACGTAACGTATGCGTTGTGAAATATAGACTTTGTACGTAGGAGTGGTTGTTATATTACTATCAACATGTCGCTACGTAACGTATGAGTTGTGAAATATAGACTCCATACGTGGGAGATGTTGTTATATTACTATCAACATGTGGCTACGTACCGTATGAGTTGTGAAATATAGACTCTATACGTGGGAGAGGTTGTTATATTACTATCAACATGTGGCTACGTAACGTCTGAGTTGTGAAATATAGACTCCATACGTGGGAGATGTTGTTATATTACTATCAACATGTGGCTACGTAACGTATTGGTTGTGAAATAGACTCCATACGTGTGAGATGTTGTTATATTACTATCAACATGTGGTTACGTAAGGTATGAGTTGTGAAATATAGACTCCATACGTGGGAGAGGTTGTTATATTACTATCAACATGTGGCTACGTAACGTATGAGTTGTGAAATATAGACTCTATACGTGGGAGAGGTTGTAATATTTTTATCAACATGTGGCTACGTAACGTATGAGTTGTGAAATATAGACTCTGTACGTAGGAGTGGTTGTTATATTACTATCAACATGTGGCTACGTAACGTATGAGTTGTGAAATATAGACTATATACGTAGGAGTGGTTGTTATATTTCTATCAACATGTGGCTACGTAGCGTATGAGTTGTGAAATATAGACTTCATACGTGGGAGATGTTGTTATATTACTCTCAACATGTGGCTACGTAACGTATGAGTTGTGAAATATAGACTCCATACGTGTGAGATGTTGTTATATTACTATCAACATGTGGCTACGTAACGTATGAGTTGTGAAATATAGACTCCATACGTGGGAGAGGTTGTTATATTACTCTCAACATGTGGCTACGTAACGTATGAGTTGTGAAATATAGACTCCATACGTGTGAGAAGTTGTTATATTACTATCAACATGTGGCTACGTAACGTATGAGTTGTGAAATATAGACTCCATACGTGGGAGATGTTGTTATATTACCCTCAACATGTGGCTACGTAAAGTATGAGTTGTGAAATATAGACTCCATACGTGGGAGATGTTGTTATATTACTCTCAACATGTAGCTACGCAACGTATGAGTTGTGAAATATAGACTCCATACGTGGGAGAGGTTGTTATATTACTATCAACATGTGGCTACGTAACGTATGCGTTGTGAAATATAGACTCTGTACGTAGGAGTGGTTGTTATATTACTATCAACATGTGGCTACGTAACGTATGAGTTGTCAAATATAGACTCCATACGTGGGAGATGTTGTTATATTACTATCAACATGTAGTTACGTAACGTATGAGTTGTGAAATATAGATTCCATACGTGGGAGAGGTTGTTATATTACTATCAACATGTGGCTGCGTAACGTATGAGTTGTGAAATATAGACTCTGTACGTAGGAGTGGTTGTTATATTACTATCAACATGTGGCTACGTAGCGTATGAGTTGTGAAATATAGACTTCATACGTGAGAGATGTTGTTATATTACAATCAACATGTGTCTACGTAACGTATGAGTTGTGAAATATAGACTCCATACATGGGAGATGTTGTTATATTACTATCAACATGTGGCTACGTAGCGTATGAGTTGTGAAATATAGACTTCATACGTGAGAGATGTTGTTATATTATTCTCAACATGTAGCTACGTAACGTATGAGTTGTGAAATATAGACTCCATACGTGGGAGATGTTGTTATATTACCCTCAACATGTGGCTACGTAACGTATGAGTTGTGAAATATAGACTCTGTACGTAGGAGTGGTTGTTATATTACTATCAACATGTGGCTACGTAACGTCTGAGTTGTGAAATATAGACTCCATACGTGGGAGATGTTGTTATATTACTATCAACATGTGGCTACGTAACGTATTGGTTGTGAAATAGACTCCATACGTGTGAGATGTTGTTATATTACTATCAACATGTGGCTACGTAAGGTATGAGTTGTGAAATATAGACTCCATACGTGGGAGAGGTTGTTATATTACTATCAACATGTGGCTACGTAACGTATGAGTTGTGAAATATAGACTCTATACGTGGGAGAGGTTGTAATATTTTTATCAACATGTGGCTACGTAACGCATGAGTTGTGAAATATAGACTCTGTACGTAGGAGTGGTTGTTATATTACTATCAACATGTGGCTACGTAACGTATGAGTTGTGAAATATAGACTTCATACGTGGGAGATGTTGTTATATTACTCTCAACATGTGGCTACGTAACGTATGAGTTGTGAAATATAGATTCCATACGTGTGAGATGTTGTTATATTACTATCAACATGTGGCTACGTAACATATGAGTTGTGAAATATAGACTCCATACGTGGGAGAGGTTGTTATATTACTCTCAACATGTGGCTACGTAACGTCTGAGTTGTGAAATATAGACTCCATACGTGTGAGAAGTTGTTATATTACTATCAACATGTGGCTACGTAACGTATGAGTTGTGAAATATAGACTCCATACGCGGGAGAGGTTGTTATATTACTCTCAACATGTGGCTACGTAACGTATGCGTTGTGAAATATAGACTCTGTACGTAGGAGTGGTTCTTATATTACTATCAACATGTGGCTACGTAACGTATGAGTTGTGAAATATAGACTCCATACGTGGGAGATGTTGTTATATTACCCTCAACATGTGGCTACGTAACGTATGAGTTGTGCAATATAGACTCCATACGTGGGAGATGTTGTTATATTACTCTCAACATGTAGCTACGCAACGTATGAGTTGTGAAATATAGACTCCATACGTGGGAGAGGTTGTTATATTACTATCAACATGTGGCTGCGTAACGTATGAGTTGTGAAATATAGACTCTGTACGTGGAGTGGTTGTTATATTACTATCAACATGTGGCCACGTAGCGTATGAGTTGTGAAATATAGACTTCATACGTGAGAGATGTTGTTATATTACTATCAACATGTGTCTACGTAACGTATGAGTTGTGAAATATAGACTCCATACATGGGAGATGTTGTTATATTACTATCAACATGTGGCTACGTAGCGTATGAGTTGTGAAATATAGACTTCATACGTGAGAGATGTTGTTATATTATTCTCAACATGTAGCTACGTAACGTATGAGTTGTGAAATATAGACTCCATACGTGGGAGATGTTGTTATATTACTATCAACATGTGGCTACGTACCGTATGAGTTGTGAAATATAGACTCTATACGTGGGAGAGGTTGTTATATTACTATCAACATGTGGCTACGTAACGTCTGAGTTGTGAAATATAGACTCCATACGTGGGAGATGTTGTTATATTACTATCAACATGTGGCTACGTAACGTATTGGTTGTGAAATAGACTCCATACGTGTGAGATGTTGTTATATTACTATCAACATGTGGCTACGTAACGTATGAGTTGTGAAATATAGACTCTATACCTGGGAGAGGTTGTAATATTTTTATCAACATGTGGCTACGTAACGCATGAGTTGTGAAATATAGACTTCATACGTGGGAGATGTTGTTATATTACTCTCAACATGTGGCTACGTAACGTATGAGTTGTGAAATATAGATTCCATACGTGTGAGATGTTGTTATATTACTATCAACATGTGGCTACGTAACATATGAGTTGTGAAATATAGACTCCATACGTGGGAGAGGTTGTTATATTACTCTCAACATGTGGCTACGTAACGTATGAGTTGTGAAATATAGACTCCATACGTGTGAGAAGTTGTTATATTACTATCAACATGTGGCTACGTAACGTATGAGTTGTGAAATATAGACTCCATACGTGGGAGAGGTTGTTATATTACTCTCAACATGTGGCTACGTAACGTATGCGTTGTGAAATATAGACTCTGTACGTAGGAGTGGTTCTTATATTACTATCAACATGTGGCTACGTAACGTATGAGTTGTCAAATATAGACTCCATACGTTGGAGATGTTGTTATATTACTATTAACATGTAGCTACGTAACGTATGAGTTGTGAAATATAGACTCCATACGTGGGAGAGGTTGTTATATTACTATCAACATGTGGCTGCGTAACGTATGAGTTGTGAAATATAGCATCTGTACGTAGGAGTGGTTGTTATATTACTATCAACATGTGGCTACGTAGCGTATGAGTTGTGAAATATAGACTTCATACGTGAGAGATGTTGTTATATTACTATCAACATGTGTCTACGTAACGTATGAGTTGTGAAATATAGACTCCATACGTGGGAGATGTTGTTATATTACTATCAACATGTGGCTACGTAGCGTATGAGTTGTGAAATATAGACTTCATACCTGAGAGATGTTGTTATATTACTCTCAACATGTAGCTACGTAACGTATGAGTTGTGACATATAGACTCCATAGGTGGGAGATGTTGTTATATTACTATCAACATGTGGCTACGTAACGTATGAGTTGTCAAATATAGACTCCATACGTGGGAGATGTTGTTATAATACTCTCAACATGTAGCTACGTAACGTATGAGTTGTGACATATAGACTCCATACGTGGGAGAGGTTGTTATATTACTATCAACATGTGGCTACGTAACGTATGAGTTGTGAAATATAGACTCCATACATGGGAGAGGTTGTTATATTACTATCAACATGTGGCTACGTAACGTATGAGTTGTGAAATATAGACTCCATACGTGGGAGAGGTTGTTATATTACTATCAGCATGTGGCTACGTACCGTATGAGTTGTGAAATATAGACTCCATACGTGGGAGATGTTGTTTTATTACTATCAACATGTGGCTACGTAACGTATGAGTTGTGAAATATAGACTCCATACGTATGAGATGTTGTTATATTACTATCAACATGTGGATACGAAACGTATGAATTGTGAAATATAAACTCCATACGTGGGAGATGTTGTTTTATTACTATCAACATGTGGCTACGTAACGTATGAGTTGTGAAATATAGACTCCATACGTGGGAGAGGTTGTTATATTACTATCAACATGTGGCTACGTAACGTATGCGTTGTGAAATATAGACTCCATACGTGGGAGATGTTGTTATATTACTATCAACATGTGGCTACGTAACGTATGAGTTGTGAAATATAGACTCCATACGTCTGAGATGTTGTTATATTACTATCAACATGTGGCTACGTAACGTATGAGTTGTGAAATATAGACTCCATACGTGGGAGATGTTGTTATATTACTCTCAACATGTAGCTACGCAACGTATGAGTTGTGAAATATAGACTCCATACGTGGGAGAGGTTGTTATATTACTATCAACATGTGGCTACGTAACGTATGCGTTGTGAAATATAGACTTTGTACGTAGGAGTGGTTGTTATATTACTATCAACATGTCGCTACGTAACGTATGAGTTGTGAAATATAGACTCCATACGTGGGAGATGTTGTTATATTACTATCAACATGTGGCTACGTACCGTATGAGTTGTGAAATATAGACTCTATACGTGGGAGAGGTTGTTATATTACTATCAACATGTGGCTACGTAACGTCTGAGTTGTGAAATAGACTCCATACGTGTGAGATGTTGTTATATTACTATCAACATGTGGCTACGTAAGGTATGAGTTGTGAAATATAGACTCCATACGTGGGAGAGGTTGTTATATTACTATCAACATGTGGCTACGTAACGTATGAGTTGTGAAATATAGACTCTATACGTGGGAGAGGTTGTTATATTACTCTCAACATGTGGCTACGTAACGTATGAGTTGTGAAATATAGACTCCATAAGTGTGAGATGTTGTTCTATTACTATCAACATGTGGCTACGTAACGTATGAGTTGTGAAATATAGACTCCATACGTGGGAGAGGTTGTTATATTCCTCTCAACATGTGGCTACGTAACGTATGAGTTGTGAAATATAGACTCCATACGTGTGAGATGTTGTTATATTACTATCAACATGTGGCTACGTAAAGTATGAGTTGTGAAATATAGACTCCATACGTGGGAGATGTTGTTATATTACCCTCAACATGTGGCTACGTAACGTATGAGTTGTGAAATATAGACTCCATACGTGGGAGATGTTGTTATATTACTCTCAACATGTAGCTACGCAACGTATGAGTTGTGAAATATAGACTCCATACGTGGGAGAGGTTGTTATATTACTATCAACATGTGGCTACGTAACGTATGCGTTGTGAAATATAGACTTTGTACGTAGGAGTGGTTGTTATATTACTATCAACATGTCGCTACGTAACGTATGAGTTGTGAAATATAGACTCCATACGTGGGAGATGTTGTTATATTACTATCAACATGTGGCTACGTACCGTATGAGTTGTGAAATATAGACTCTATACGTGGGAGAGGTTGTTATATTACTATCAACATGTGGCTACGTAACGTCTGAGTTGTGAAATATAGACTCCATACGTGGGAGATGTTGTTATATTACTATCAACATGTGGCTACGTAACGTATTGGTTGTGAAATAGACTCCATACGTGTGAGATGTTGTTATATTACTATCAACATGTGGTTACGTAAGGTATGAGTTGTGAAATATAGACTCCATACGTGGGAGAGGTTGTTATATTACTATCAACATGTGGCTACGTAACGTATGAGTTGTGAAATATAGACTCTATACGTGGGAGAGGTTGTAATATTTTTATCAACATGTGGCTACGTAACGTATGAGTTGTGAAATATAGACTCTGTACGTAGGAGTGGTTGTTATATTACTATCAACATGTGGCTACGTAACGTATGAGTTGTGAAATATAGACTATATACGTAGGAGTGGTTGTTATATTTCTATCAACATGTGGCTACGTAGCGTATGAGTTGTGAAATATAGACTTCATACGTGGGAGATGTTGTTATATTACTCTCAACATGTGGCTACGTAACGTATGAGTTGTGAAATATAGACTCCATACGTGTGAGATGTTGTTATATTACTATCAACATGTGGCTACGTAACGTATGAGTTGTGAAATATAGACTCCATACGTGGGAGAGGTTGTTATATTACTCTCAACATGTGGCTACGTAACGTATGAGTTGTGAAATATAGACTCCATACGTGTGAGAAGTTGTTATATTACTATCAACATGTGGCTACGTAACGTATGAGTTGTGAAATATAGACTCCATACGTGGGAGATGTTGTTATATTACCCTCAACATGTGGCTACGTAAAGTATGAGTTGTGAAATATAGACTCCATACGTGGGAGATGTTGTTATATTACTCTCAACATGTAGCTACGCAACGTATGAGTTGTGAAATATAGACTCCATACGTGGGAGAGGTTGTTATATTACTATCAACATGTGGCTACGTAACGTATGCGTTGTGAAATATAGACTCTGTACGTAGGAGTGGTTGTTATATTACTATCAACATGTGGCTACGTAACGTATGAGTTGTCAAATATAGACTCCATACGTGGGAGATGTTGTTATATTACTATCAACATGTAGTTACGTAACGTATGAGTTGTGAAATATAGATTCCATACGTGGGAGAGGTTGTTATATTACTATCAACATGTGGCTGCGTAACGTATGAGTTGTGAAATATAGACTCTGTACGTAGGAGTGGTTGTTATATTACTATCAACATGTGGCTACGTAGCGTATGAGTTGTGAAATATAGACTTCATACGTGAGAGATGTTGTTATATTACAATCAACATGTGTCTACGTAACGTATGAGTTGTGAAATATAGACTCCATACATGGGAGATGTTGTTATATTACTATCAACATGTGGCTACGTAGCGTATGAGTTGTGAAATATAGACTTCATACGTGAGAGATGTTGTTATATTATTCTCAACATGTAGCTACGTAACGTATGAGTTGTGAAATATAGACTCCATACGTGGGAGATGTTTTTATATTACCCTCAACATGTGGCTACGTAACGTATGAGTTGTGAAATATAGACTCTGTACGTAGGAGTGGTTGTTATATTACTATCAACATGTGGCTACGTAACGTCTGAGTTGTGAAATATAGACTCCATACGTGGGAGATGTTGTTATATTACTATCAACATGTGGCTACGTAACGTATTGGTTGTGAAATAGACTCCATACGTGTGAGATGTTGTTATATTACTATCAACATGTGGCTACGTAAGGTATGAGTTGTGAAATATAGACTCCATACGTGGGAGAGGTTGTTATATTACTATCAACATGTGGCTACGTAACGTATGAGTTGTGAAATATAGACTCTATACGTGGGAGAGGTTGTAATATTTTTATCAACATGTGGCTACGTAACGCATGAGTTGTGAAATATAGACTCTGTACGTAGGAGTGGTTGTTATATTACTATCAACATGTGGCTACGTAACGTATGAGTTGTGAAATATAGACTATATACGTAGGAGTGGTTGTTATATTTCTATCAACATGTGGCTACGTAGCGTATGAGTTGTGAAATATAGACTTCATACGTGGGAGATGTTGTTATATTACTCTCAACATGTGGCTACGTAACGTATGAGTTGTGAAATATAGATTCCATACGTGTGAGATGTTGTTATATTACTATCAACATGTGGCTACGTAACATATGAGTTGTGAAATATAGACTCCATACGTGGGAGAGGTTGTTATATTACTCTCAACATGTGGCTACGTAACGTATGAGTTGTGAAATATAGACTCCATACGTGTGAGAAGTTGTTATATTACTATCAACATGTGGCTACGTAACGTATGAGTTGTGAAATATAGACTCCATACGCGGGAGAGGTTGTTATATTACTCTCAACATGTGGCTACGTAACGTATGCGTTGTGAAATATAGACTCTGTACGTAGGAGTGGTTCTTATATTACTATCAACATGTGGCTACGTAACGTATGAGTTGTGAAATATAGACTCCATACGTGGGAGATGTTGTTATATTACCCTCAACATGTGGCTACGTAACGTATGAGTTGTGCAATATAGACTCCATACGTGGGAGATGTTGTTATATTACTCTCAACATGTAGCTACGCAACGTATGAGTTGTGAAATATAGACTCCATACGTGGGAGAGGTTGTTATATTACTATCAACATGTGGCTGCGTAACGTATGAGTTGTGAAATATAGACTCTGTACGTGGAGTGGTTGTTATATTACTATCAACATGTGGCCACGTAGCGTATGAGTTGTGAAATATAGACTTCATACGTGAGAGATGTTGTTATATTACTATCAACATGTGTCTACGTAACGTATGAGTTGTGAAATATAGACTCCATACATGGGAGATGTTGTTATATTACTATCAACATGTGGCTACGTAGCGTATGAGTTGTGAAATATAGACTTCATACGTGAGAGATGTTGTTATATTATTCTCAACATGTAGCTACGTAACGTATGAGTTGTGAAATATAGACTCCATACGTGGGAGATGTTGTTATATTACTATCAACATGTGGCTACGTACCGTATGAGTTGTGAAATATAGACTCTATACGTGGGAGAGGTTGTTATATTACTATCAACATGTGGCTACGTAACGTCTGAGTTGTGAAATATAGACTCCATACGTGGGAGATGTTGTTATATTACTATCAACATGTGGCTACGTAACGTATTGGTTGTGAAATAGACTCCATACGTGTGAGATGTTGTTATATTACTATCAACATGTGGCTACGTAACGTATGAGTTGTGAAATATAGACTCTATACCTGGGAGAGGTTGTAATATTTTTATCAACATGTGGCTACGTAACGCATGAGTTGTGAAATATAGACTTCATACGTGGGAGATGTTGTTATATTACTCTCAACATGTGGCTACGTAACGTATGAGTTGTGAAATATAGATTCCATACGTGTGAGATGTTGTTATATTACTATCAACATGTGGCTACGTAACATATGAGTTGTGAAATATAGACTCCATACGTGGGAGAGGTTGTTATATTACTCTCAACATGTGGCTACGTAACGTATGAGTTGTGAAATATAGACTCCATACGTGTGAGAAGTTGTTATATTACTATCAACATGTGGCTACGTAACGTATGAGTTGTGAAATATAGACTCCATACGTGGGAGAGGTTGTTATATTACTCTCAACATGTGGCTACGTAACGTATGCGTTGTGAAATATAGACTCTGTACGTAGGAGTGGTTCTTATATTACTATCAACATGTGGCTACGTAACGTATGAGTTGTCAAATATAGACTCCATACGTTGGAGATGTTGTTATATTACTCTTAACATGTAGCTACGTAACGTATGAGTTGTGAAATATAGACTCCATACGTGGGAGAGGTTGTTATATTACTATCAACATGTGGCTGCGTAACGTATGAGTTGTGAAATATAGCATCTGTACGTAGGAGTGGTTGTTATATTACTATCAACATGTGGCTACGTAGCGTATGAGTTGTGAAATATAGACTTCATACGTGAGAGATGTTGTTATATTACTATCAACATGTGTCTACGTAACGTATGAGTTGTGAAATATAGACTCCATACGTGGGAGATGTTGTTATATTACTATCAACATGTGGCTACGTAGCGTATGAGTTGTGAAATATAGACTTCATACCTGAGAGATGTTGTTATATTACTCTCAACATGTAGCTACGTAACGTATGAGTTGTGACATATAGACTCCATAGGTGGGAGATGTTGTTATATTACTATCAACATGTGGCTACGTAACGTATGAGTTGTCAAATATAGACTCCATACGTGGGAGATGTTGTTATAATACTCTCAACATGTAGCTACGTAACGTATGAGTTGTGACATATAGACTCCATACGTGGGAGAGGTTGTTATATTACTATCAACATGTGGCTACGTAACGTATGAGTTGTGAAATATAGACTCCATACATGGGAGAGGTTGTTATATTACTATCAACATGTGGCTACGTAACGTATGAGTTGTGAAATATAGACTCCATACGTGGGAGAGGTTGTTATATTACTATCAGCATGTGGCTACGTACCGTATGAGTTGTGAAATATAGACTCCATACGTGGGAGATGTTGTTTTATTACTATCAACATGTGGCTACGTAACGTATGAGTTGTGAAATATAGACTCCATACGTATGCGATGTTGTTATATTACTATCAACATGTGGATACGAAACGTATGAATTGTGAAATATAAACTCCATACGTGGGAGATGTTGTTTTATTACTATCAACATGTGGCTACGTAACGTATGAGTTGTGAAATATAGACTCCATACGTGGGAGAGGTTGTTATATTACTATCAACATGTGGCTACGTAACGTATGCGTTGTGAAATATAGACTCCATACGTGGGAGATGTTGTTATATTACTATCAACATGTGGCTACGTAACGTATGAGTTGTGAAATATAGACTCCATACGTCTGAGATGTTGTTATATTACTATCAACATGTGGCTACGTAACGTATGTGTTGTGAAATATAGACTCCATACGTGGGAGATGTTGTTATATTACTCTCAACATGTAGCTACGCAACGTATGAGTTGTGAAATATAGACTCCATACGTGGGAGAGGTTGTTATATTACTATCAACATGTGGCTACGTAACGTATGCGTTGTGAAATATAGACTTTGTACGTAGGAGTGGTTGTTATATTACTATCAACATGTCGCTACGTAACGTATGAGTTGTGAAATATAGACTCCATACGTGGGAGATGTTGTTATATTACTATCAACATGTGGCTACGTACCGTATGAGTTGTGAAATATAGACTCTATACGTGGGAGAGGTTGTTATATTACTATCAACATGTGGCTACGTAACGTCTGAGTTGTGAAATAGACTCCATACGTGTGAGATGTTGTTATATTACTATCAACATGTGGCTACGTAAGGTATGAGTTGTGAAATATAGACTCCATACGTGGGAGAGGTTGTTATATTACTATCAACATGTGGCTACGTAACGTATGAGTTGTGAAATATAGACTCTATACGTGGGAGAGGTTGTAATATTTTTATCAACATGTGGCTACGTAACGTATGAGTTGTGAAATATAGACTCTGTACGTAGGAGTGGTTGTTATATTACTATCAACATGTGGCTACATAACGTATGAGTTGTGAAATATAGACTATATACGTAGGAGTGGTTGTTATATTTCTATCAACATGTGGCTACGTAGCGTATGAGTTGTGAAATATAGACTTCATACGTGGGAGATGTTGTTATATTACTCTCAACATGTGGCTACGTAACGTATGAGTTGTGAAATATAGACTCCATACGTGTGAGATGTTGTTATATTACTATCAACATGTGGCTACGTAACGTATGAGTTGTGAAATATAGACTCCATACGTGGGAGAGGTTGTTATATTACCCTCAACATGTGGCTACGTAACGTATGAGTTGTGAAATATAGACTCCATACGTGTGAGAAGTTGTTATATTACTATCAACATGTGGCTACGTAACGTATGAGTTGTGAAATATAGACTCCATACGTGGGAGATGTTGTTATATTACCCTCAACATGTGGCTACGTAACGTATGAGTTGTGAAATATAGACTCCATACGTGGGAGATGTTGTTATATTACTCTCACCATGTAGCTACGCAACGTATGAGTTGTGAAATATAGACTCCATACGTGGGAGAGGTTGTTATATTACTATCAACATGTGGCTACGTAACGTATGCGTTGTGAAATATAGACTCTGTACGTAGGAGTGGTTGTTATATTACTATCAACATGTGGCTACGTAACGTATGAGTTGTCAAATATAGACTCCATACGTGGGAGATGTTGTTATATTACTATCAACATGTAGCTACGTAACGTATGAGTTGTGAAATATAGACTCCATACGTGGGAGAGGTTGTTATATTACTATCAACATGTGGCTGCGTAACGTATGAGTTGTGAAATATAGACTCTGTACGTAGGAGTGGTTGTTATATTACTATCAACATGTGGCTACGTAGCGTATGAGTTGTGAAATATAGACTTCATACGTGAGAGATGTTGTTATATTACTATCAACATGTGTCTACGTAACGTATGAGTTGTGAAATATAGACTCCATACGTGGGAGATGTTGTTATATTACTATCAACATGTGGCTACGTAGCGTATGAGTTGTGAAATATAGACTTCATACGTGAGAGATGTTGTTATATTATTCTCAACATGTAGCTACGTAACGTATGAGTTGTGAAATATAGACTCCATACGTGGGAGATGTTGTTATATTACTATCAACATGTGGCTACGTACCGTATGAGTTGTGAAATATAGACTCTATACGTGGGAGAGGTTGTTATATTACTATCAACATGTGGCTACGTAACGTCTGAGTTGTGAAATATAGACTCCATACGTGGGAGATGTTGTTATATTACTATCAACATGTGGCTACGTAACGTATTGGTTGTGAAATAGACTCCATACGTGTGAGATGTTGTTATATTACTATCAACATGTGGCTACGTAAGGTATGAGTTGTTAAATATAGACTCCATACGTGGGAGAGGTTGTTATATTACTATCAACATGTGGCTACGTAACGTATGAGTTGTGAAATATAGACTCTATACGTGGGAGAGGTTGTAATATTTTTATCAACATGTGGCTACGTAACGTATGAGTTGTGAAATATAGACTCTGTACGTAGGAGTGGTTGTTATATTACTATCAACATGTGGCTACGTAACGTATGAGTTGTGAAATATAGACTATATACGTAGGAGTGGTTGTTATATTTCTATCAACATGTGGCTACGTAGCGTATGAGTTGTGAAATATAGACTTCATACGTGGGAGATGTTGTTATATTACTCTCAACATGTGGCTACGTAACGTATGAGTTGTGAAATATAGACTCCATACGTGTGAGATGTTGTTATATTACTATCAACATGTGGCTACGTAACGTATGAGTTGTGAAATATAGACTCCATACGTGGGAGATGTTGTTATATTACCCTCAACATGTGGCTACGTAACGTATGAGTTGTGAAATATAGACTCCATACGTGGGAGATGTTGTTATATTACTCTCAACATGTAGCTACGCAACGTATGAATTGTGAAATATAGACTCCATACGTGGGAGAGGTTGTTATATTACTATCAACATGTGGCTACGTAACGTATGCGTTGTGAAATATAGACTCTGTACGTAGGAGTGGTTCTTATATTGCTATCAACATGTGGCTACGTAACGTATGAGTTGTCAAATATAGACTCCATACGTTGGAGATGTTGTTATATTACTCTTAACATGTAGCTACGTAACGTATGAGTTGTGAAATATAGACTCCATACGTGGGAGAGGTTGTTATATTACTATCAACATGTGGCTGCGTAACGTATGAGTTGTGAAATATAGACTCTGTACGTAGGAGTGGTTGTTATATTACTATCAACATGTGGCTACGTAGCATATGAGTTGTGAAATATAGACTTCATACGTGAGAGATGTTGTTATATTACTATCAACATGTGTCTACGTAATGTATGAGTTGTGAAATATAGACCCCATACGTGGGAGATGTTGTTATATTACTATCAACATGTGGCTACGTAGCGTATGAGTTGTGAAATATAGATTTCATACCTGAGAGATGTTGTTATATTACTCTCAACATGTAGCTACGTAACGTATGAGTTGTGACATATAGACTCCATAGGTGGGAGATGTTGTTATATTACTATCAACATGTGGCTACGTAACGTATGAGTTGTCAAATATAGACTCCATACGTGGGAGATGTTGTTATAATACTCTCAACATGTAGCTACGTAACGTATGAGTTGTGACATATAGACTCCATACGTGGGAGAGGTTGTTATATTACTATCAACATGTGGCTACGTAACGTATGAGTTGTGAAATATAGACTCCATACATGGGAGAGGTTGTTATATTACTATCAACATGTGGCTACGTAACGTATGAGTTGTGAAATATAGACTCCATACGTGGGAGAGGTTGTTATATTACTATCAGCATGTGGCTACGTACCGTATGAGTTGTGAAATATAGACTCCATACGTGGGAGATGTTGTTTTATTACTATCAACATGTGGCTACGTAACGTATGAGTTGTGAAATATAGACTCCATACGTATGAGATGTTGTTATATTACTATCAACATGTGGATACGTAACGTATGAATTGTGAAATATAAACTCCATACGTGGGAGATGTTGTTTTATTACTATCAACATGTGGCTACGTAACGTATGAGTTGTGAAATATAGACTCCATACGTGGGAGAGGTTGTTATATTACTATCAACATGTGGCTACGTAACGTATGCGTTGTGAAATATAGACTCCATACGTGGGAGATGTTGTTTTATTACTATCAACATGTGGCTACGTAACGTATGAGTTGTGAAATATAGACTCCATACGTCTGAGATGTTGTTATATTACTATCAACATGTGGCTACGTAACGTATGAGTTGTGAAATATAGACTCCATACGTGGGAGATGTTGTTATATTACTCTCAACATCTGACTAAGTAACGTATGAGTTGTGAAATATAGACTCCATACGTGGGAGATTTTGTTATATTACTATCAACATGTGGCTACGTAACGTATGTGTTGTGAAATATAGACTCTATACGTGGGAGAGGTTGTTATATTACTATCAACATGTGGCTACGTAACGCATGAGTTGTGAAATATAGACTCCATACGTGGGAGATGTTGTTATATTACTATCAACATGTGGCTACGTAACGTATTGGTTGTGAAATAGACTCCATACGTGTGAGATGTTGTTATATTACTATCAACATGTGGCTACGTAAGGTATGAGTTGTGAAATATAGACTCCATACGTGGGAGAGGTTGTTATATTACTATCAACATGTGGCTACGTAACGTATGAGTTGTGAAATATAGACTCTATACGTGGGAGAGGTTGTAATATGTTTATCAACATTTGGCTACGTAACGTATGAGTTGTGAAATATAGACTCTGTACGTAGGAGTGGTTGTTATATTACTATCAACATGTGGCTACGTAACGTATGAGTTGTGAAATATAGACTATGTACGTAGGAGTGGTTGTTATATTACTATGAACATGTGGCTACGTACCGTATAAGTTGTGAAATATAGACTCCATACGTAGGAGATGTTGTTTTATTACTATCAACATGTGGCTACGTAACGTATGAGTTGTGAAAAATAGACTCCATACGTGGGAGATGTTGTTATATTACTATCAACATGTGGCTACGTAATGTATGAGTTGTGAAATATAGACTCCATACGTGGGAGATGTTGTTATATTACTATTAACATGTGGCTACGTAGCGTATTGGTTGTGAAATAGACTCCATACGTGTGAGATGTTGTTATATTACTATCAACATGTGGCTACGTCAGGTATGAGTTGTGAAATATAGACTCCATACGTGGGAGAGGTTGTTATATTACTATCAACATGTGGCTACGTAACGTATGAGTTGAGAAATATAGACTCTATACGTGGGAGAGGTTGTAATATTTTTATCAACATGTGGCTACGTAACGTATGAGTTGTGAAATATACTCTGTACGTAGGAGTGGTTGTTATATTACTATCAACATGTGGCTACGTAACGTATGAGTTGTGAAATATAGACTCTGTACGTAGGAGTGGTTGTTATATTACTATCAACATGTGGTTACGTAGCGTATGAGTTGTGAAATATAGACTTCATACGTGGGAGATGTTGTTATATTACTCTCAACATGTGGCTACGTAACGTATGAGTTGTGAAATATAGACTCCATACGTGTGAGATGTTGTTATATTACTATCAACATGTGGCTACGTAACGTATGAGTTGTGAAATATAAACTCTATACGTGGGAGATGTTGTTATATTACTATCAACATGTAGCTACGTAACGTATGAGTTGTGAAATATAGACTCCATACGTGGGAGAGGTTGTTATATTACTATCAACATGTGGCTGCGTAACGTATGAGTTGTGAAATATAGACTCTGTACGTAGGAGTGGTTGTTATATTACTATCAACATGTGGCTACGTAGCGTATGAGTTGTGAAATATAGACTTCATACGTGAGAGATGTTGTTATATTACTATCAACATGTGTCTACGTAACGTATGAGTTGTGAAATATAGACTCCATACGTGGGAGATGTTGTTATATTACTATCAACATGTGGCTACGTAGCGTATGAGTTGTGAAATATAGACTTCATACGTGAGAGATGTTGTTATATTATTCTCAACATGTGGCTACGTAACGTATGCGTTGTGAAATATAGACTCCATACGTGGGAGATGTTGTTATATTACTATCAACATGTGGCTACGTACCGTATGAGTTGTGAAATATAGACTCTATACGTGGGAGAGGTTGTTATATTACTATCAACATGTGGCTACGTAACGTCTGAGTTGTGAAATATAGACTCCATACGTGGGAGATGTTGTTATATTACTATCAACATGTGGCTACGTAACGTATTGGTTGTGAAATATAGACTCCATACGTGGGAGATGTTGTTTTATTACTATCAACATGTGGCTACGTAACGTATGAGTTGTGAAATATAGACTCCATACGTATGAGATGTTGTTATATTACTATCAACATGTGGATACGTAACGTATGAATTGTGAAATATAAACTCCATACGTCTGAGATGTTGTTATATTACTATCAACATGTGGCTACGTAACGTATGAGTTGTGAAATATAGACTCCATACGTGGGAGATGTTGTTATATTACTCTCAACATCTGACTACGTAACGTATGAGTTGTGAAATATAGACTCCATACGTGGGAGATGTTGTTATATTACTATCAACATGTGGCTACGTAACGTATGAGTTGTGAAATATAGACTCCATACGTGGGAGATGTTGTTATATTACTATCAACATGTGGCTACGTAACGTATTGGTTGTGAAATAGACTCCATACGTGTGAGATGTTGTTATATTACTATCAACATGTGGCTACGTAAGGTATGAGTTGTGAAATATAGACTCCATACGTGGGAGAGGTTGTTATATTACTATCAACATGTGGCTACGTAACGTATGAGTTGTGAAATATAGACTCTATACGTGGGAGAGGTTGTAATATTTTTATCAACATGTGGCTACGTAACGTATGAGTTGTGAAATATAGACTCTGTACGTAGGAGTGGTTGTTATATTACTATCAACATGTGGCTACGTAACGTATGAGTTGTGAAATATAGACTATGTACGTAGGAGTGGTTGTTATATTACTATCAACATGTGGCTACGTACCGTATAAGTTGTGAAATATAGACTCCATACGTAGGAGATGTTGTTTTATTACTATCAACATGTGGCTACGTAACGTATGAGTTGTGAAAAATAGACTCCATACGTGGGAGATGTTGTTATATTACTATCAACATGTGGCTACGTAATGTATGAGTTGTGAAATATAGACTCCATACGTGGGAGATGTTGTTATATTACTATCAACATGTGGCTACGTAACGTCTGAGTTGTGAAATATAGACTCCATACGTGGGAGATGTTGTTATATTACTATCAACATGTGGCTACGTAACGTATTGGTTGTGAAATATAGACTCCATACGTGGGAGATGTTGTTTTATTACTATCAACATGTGGCTACGTAACGTATGAGTTGTGAAATATAGACTCCATACGTATGAGATGTTGTTATATTACTATCAACATGTGGATACGTAACGTATGAATTGTGAAATATAAACTCCATACGTCTGAGATGTTGTTATATTACTATCAACATGTGGCTACGTAACGTATGAGTTGTGAAATATAGACTCCATACGTGGGAGATGTTGTTATATTACTCTCAACATCTGACTACGTAACGTATGAGTTGTGAAATATAGACTCCATACGTGGGAGATGTTGTTATATTACTATCAACATGTGGCTACGTAACGTATGTGTTGTGAAATATAGACTCTATACGTGGGAGAGGTTGTTATATTACTATCAACATGTGGCTACGTAACGTATGAGTTGTGAAATATAGACTCCATACGTGGGAGATGTTGTTATATTACTATCAACATGTGGCTACGTAACGTATTGGTTGTGAAATAGACTCCATACGTGTGAGATGTTGTTATATTACTATCAACATGTGGCTACGTAAGGTATGAGTTGTGAAATATAGACTCCATACGTGGGAGAGGTTGTTATATTACTATCAACATGTGGCTACGTAACGTATGAGTTGTGAAATATAGACTCTATACGTGGGAGAGGTTGTAATATTTTTATCAACATGTGGCTACGTAACGTATGAGTTGTGAAATATAGACTCTGTACGTAGGAGTGGTTGTTATATTACTATCAACATGTGGCTACGTAACGTATGAGTTGTGAAATATAGACTATGTACGTAGGAGTGGTTGTTATATTACTATCAACATGTGGCTACGTACCGTATAAGTTGTGAAATATAGACTCCATACGTAGGAGATGTTGTTTTATTACTATCAACATGTGGCTACGTAACGTATGAGTTGTGAAAAATAGACTCCATACGTGGGAGATGTTGTTATATTACTATCAACATGTGGCTACGTAATGTATGAGTTGTGAAATATAGACTCCATACGTGGGAGATGTTGTTATATTACTATCAACATGTGGCTACGTAGCGTATTGGTTGTGAAATAGACTCCATACGTGTGAGATGTTGTTATATTACTATCAACATGTGGCTACGTCAGGTATGAGTTGTGAAATATAGACTCCATACGTGGGAGAGGTTGTTATATTACTATCAACATGTGGCTACGTAACGTATGAGTTGAGAAATATAGACTCTATACGTGGGAGAGGTTGTAATATTTTTATCAACATGTGGCTACGTAACGTATGAGTTGTGAAATATACTCTGTACGTAGGAGTGGTTGTTATATTACTATCAACATGTGGCTACGTAACGTATGAGTTGTGAAATATAGACTCTGTACGTAGGAGTGGTTGTTATATTACTATCAACATGTGGTTACGTAGCGTATGAGTTGTGAAATATAGACTTCATACGTGGGAGATGTTGTTATATTACTCTCAACATGTGGCTACGTAACGTATGAGTTGTGAAATATAGACTCCATACGTGTGAGATGTTGTTATATTACTATCAACATGTGGCTACGTAACGTATGAGTTGTGAAATATAGACTCTATAGGTGGGAGATGTTGTTATATTACTATCAACATGTGGCTACGTAACGTATGAGTTGTGAAATATAGACTCCATACGTGTGAGATGTTGTTATATTACTATCAACATGTGGCTACGTAACGTATGAGTTGTGAAATATAGGCTCCAAACGTGGGAGATGTTGTTATATTACTATCAACATGTGGCTACGTAAGGTATGAGTTGTCAAATATAGACTCCATACGTGGGAGAGGTTGTTATATTAATATCAACATGTGGCTACGTAACGTATGAGTTGTGAAATATAGACTTCATACGTGGGAGAGGTTGTTATATTACTATCAGCATGTGGCTACGTACCGTATGAGTTGTGAAATATAGACTCCATACGTGGGAGATGTTGTTTTATTACTATCAACATGTGGCTACATAACGTATGAGTTGTGAAATATAGACTGCATACGTGGGAGAGGTTGTTATATTACTATCAGCATGTGGCTACGTACCGTATGAGTTGTGAAATATAGACTCCATACGTGGGAGATGTTGTTTTATTACTATCAACATGTGGCTACGTAACGTATGAGTTGTGAAATATAGACTCCATACGTGGGAGAGGTTGTTATATTAAAATCAACATGTGTCTACGTAACGTATGAGTTGTGAAATATAGACTCCATACGTGGGAGATGTTGATATATTACTATCAACATGTGGCTACGCAACGTATGAATTGTGAAATATAGACTCCATACGTGGGAGATGTTGTTATATTACTATCAACATGTGGCTACGTAACGTATGAGTTGTGAAATATAGACTCTATGCGTGGGAGAGGTTGTTATATTACTATCAACTTGTGGCTACGTCACGTATGTGTTGTGAAATATAGACTCCATACGTGGGAGAGGTTGTTATATTACTATCTGCATGTGGCTACGTACCGTATAAGTTGTGAAATATAGACTCCATACGTGGGAGATGTTGTTATATTACTATCAACATGTGGCTACATAACGTATGAGTTGTGAAATATAGACTCCATACGTGTGAGATGTTGTTATATTACTATCAACATGTGGCTACGTAACGTATGAGTTGTGAAATATAGACTCTATACGTGGGAGATGTTGTTATATTACTATCAACATGTGGCTACGTAACGTATGAGTTGTGAAATATAGACTCCATACGTGTGAGATGTTGTTATATTACTATCAACATGTGGCTACGTAACGTATGAGTTGTGAAATATAGGCTCCAAACGTGGGAGATGTTGTTATATTACTATCAACATGTGGCTACGTAAGGTATGAGTTGTGAAATATAGACTCCATACGTGGGAGAGGTTGTTATATTAATATCAACATGTGGCTACGTAACGTATGAGTTGTGAAATATAGACTTCATACGTGGGAGAGGTTGTTATTTTACTATCAGCATGTGGCTACGTACCGTATGAGTTGTGAAATATAGACTCCATACGTGGGAGATGTTGTTTTATTACTATCAACATGTGGCTACATAACGTATGAGTTGTGAAATATAGACTCCATACGTGGGAGAGGTTGTTATATTACCATCAGCATGTGGCTACGTACCGTATGAGTTGTGAAATATAGACTCCATACGTGGGAGATGTTGTTTTATTACTATCAACATGTGGCTACGTAACGTATGAGTTGTGAAATATAGACTCCATACGTGGGAGAGGTTGTTATATTAAAATCAACATGTGTCTACGTAACGTATGAGTTGTGAAATATAGACTCCATACGTGGGAGATATTGATATATTACTATCAACATGTGGCTACGTAACGTATGAATTGTGAAATATAGACTCCATACGTGGGAGATGTTGTTATATTACTATCAACATGTGGCTACGTAACGTATGAGTTGTGAAATATAGACTCTATGCGTGGGAGAGGTTGTTATATTACTATCAACTTGTGGCTACGTCACGTATGTGTTGTGAAATATAGACTCCATACGTGGGAGAGGTTGTTATATTACTATCTGCATGTGGCTACGTACCGTATAAGTTGTGAAATATAGACTCCATACGTGGGAGATGTTGTTATATTACTATCAACATGTGGATACGTAACGTATGAATTGTGAAATATAGACTCCATACGTGGGAGATGTTGTTATATTACTATCAACATGTGGCTACGTAACGTATGAATTGTGAAATATAGACTCCATACGTGGGAGATGTTGTTATATTACTATCAACATGTGGCTACGTAACGTATGAGTTGTGAAATATAGGCTCCAAACGTGGGAGATGTTGTTATATTACTATCAACATGTGGCTACATAACGTATGAGTTGTGAAATATAGACTCCATACGTGGGAGAGGTTGTTATATTACTATCAGCATGTGGCTACGTACCGTATGAGTTGTGAAATATAGACTCCATACGTGGGAGATGTTGTTTTATTACTATCAACATGTGGCTACGTAACATACGAGTTGTGAAATATAGACTCCATACGTGGGAGAGGTTGTTATATTACCATCAACATGTGTCTACGTAACGTATGAGTTGTGAAATATAGACTCCATACGTGGGAGATGTTGATATATTACTATCAACATGTGGCTACGTAACGTATGAATTGTGAAATATAGACTCCATACGTGGGAGATGTTGTTATATTACTATCAACATGTGGCTACGTAACGTATGAGCTGTGAAATATAGACTCTATGCGTGGGAGAGGTTGTTATATTACTATCAACTTGTGGCTACGTAAGGTATGAGTTGTCAAATATAGACTCCATACGTGGGAGAGGTTGTTATATTAATATCAACATGTGGCTACATAACGTATGAGTTGTGAAATATAGACTATATACGTAGGAGTGGTTGTTATATTACTATCAACATGTGGCTACGTAAAGTATGAGTTGTGAAATATAGACTCCATACGTGGGAGATGTTGTTATATTACTATCAACATGTGGCTACGTAACGTATGAGTTGTGAAATATAGACTCTATACGTGGGAGATGTTGTTATATTACTATCAACATGTGGCTACGTAACGTATGAGTTGTGAAATATAGACTCCATACGTGGGAGAGGTTGTTATAGTACTCTCAGCATGTGGCTACGTAACGTATGAGTTGTGAAATATAGACTCCATACGTGGGAGGTGTTGTTATATTACTATCAACATGTGGCTACGTAACGTATGAGTTGTGAAATATAGATTCCATACGTGGGAGATGTTGTTATATTACTCTCAACATGTAGCTACGTAACGTATGAGTTGTGAAATATAGACTCCATACGTGGGGGAGGTTGTTATATTACTATCGACATGTGGCTACGTAACGTATGAGTTGTGAAATGTAGACTCCATACGTGGGAGAGGTTGTTATATTACTATCAACATGTGACTACGTAACGTATGAGTTGTGAAATATAGACTCCATACGTGGGAGATGTTGTTATATTACTATCAACATGTGGCTACTTAACGTATGAGTTGTCAAATATAGACTCCATACGTGGGAGATGTTGTTATATTACTATCAACATGTGGCTACGTAACGTATGAGTTGTGAAATATAGACTCCATACGTGGGAGAGGTTGTTATATTACTATCAACATGTTGCTACGTAACGTATGAGTTGTGAAATATAGACTCTATGCGTAGGAGTGGTTGTTATATTACGATCAAGATGTCACGTTTGTGTCATTCCCCCGGCTTGAAACATCCCGACACGTTCCCTCTCGTTTTGGAGTAAGCGTGCATAGACTCACATGTAGTCAAATTGTTTGTTGAAGTGGCCTTTTGCTTACAATTGCAAACGACACAGTTTATTACCTTTAATTCTAATCGAACCCACCTGCATACATTTCAAATTATCGAAATGATGAAAAACGTCAATTCCCGAAACTGACGTAACGTCATTCTGTTAAAAAATAATAATGCCAGAATCGATAAGTTAATATCCTAATTTGTATATTAATTAATTAAAAACATATGTATGGAGCACCTGCTGAACAAAATATATGAAAACACTGATGTAACGTTTCCTTTTTTGACTAGTATATTAAGAGAGTGCGCTAGGATTATTAGGATTATTGAAATGTCTGTAACTAACCAGTAACATGAGCGGTCATGCGTTGGTGTTTTAGAGGTATCAATTTCGCCTCTTTCTACGATGTTTCCATGGTAATTTAGAACTATACCGTGTGTGGTATTTATTTGTTTTTCATTTCAACACAACAACACGAATAAACAAAATGAAAATTAAAAACACAGAACAAAAAGACTTACCAAGTTACTTCCGTTATGGCTATGATGATATTATATTTACACACAATAAATCAAACAAAAAGGTGAATTTTACTTTCCTCCATTACCGACACGACCTTAACCAGACTTGGCAATGCGAGTAACATGGTGGGTGTTAAATTACAAACAGGAACTGTATGACCATCGTGAGCACCTGGTGTCATCCCTGTTGTTTTGGTGGGGTCCATGTTACTTAAGGAATAAATCATGGAAGCCAGAATGTGTGAGGGATAACATTTACTAATATCCACCAACACATGTTAAAACTCAAAGCACATTCTATGTCTTCTGTCCAATGTTGCCCGTGTTTTCTGTTCAGTGTTGCCCGTGTCTCTGGAATTTTCATTCTTGATTGTGCCTTTGTTCAAGAACGTTTATTTAAAAAGAGATCCACTATCACATCGCATCGGTGATGTAATGGTTAGCGTACTCGCATCGTGTGCGGTAGATCGTGGGTTCGATCCCCGGTCGGGTCAAACTGAATACAATAAAATTGGTATTTGTTGCCTATCCGCTAACCACAAAATATTGAGGAGAACAATCAAAGATCAAATGGTTGGTTTCGGAATCAGGATAATGAGTCCGAGTGGGGCAAAATGTAAATCAGCGAACTGTTCTTTCAGTGAGCTAGCACTATAAAATTCCAACTAACGTGGTCTAG
Source organism: Bathymodiolus septemdierum (assembly GCA_963383655.1). Taxonomy (NCBI): domain Eukaryota; kingdom Metazoa; phylum Mollusca; class Bivalvia; order Mytilida; family Modiolidae; genus Bathymodiolus; species Bathymodiolus septemdierum. The sequence goes on from OY726527.1 coordinate 55,506,327, forward strand.
TGCAAAACGGATCTTATCACCATCTCATCATCTTAGTTGTCGCTAAGCAACAATAACTCACTCTTTTGACAATGCTTTTCGAGGTTCTACTCAATTTTCTTGTCTTATTTCTAACAAAACCTCACCTGCTAGTTTAACTACAATATATTCTGTGTTGTCTATTGTTTGCCTATTGATTGCAGGTATCTGTGCTTCCATATACTGACAGCAAACTGAAGCTGCCTCGTGTTCGTATATTACAATTAGTTGGTCAACTTGTATACCAGCCTTTAAAATAAAACAAAACACATTTGAAACGTCGGAAAAACTTCTTATCATCAAGTGTTTTGTCCAGGATATTGTAGCATGACGCATTTCCATAACTGTCCTTCAATGAACCAAATATATTTGCTAAATTATGAAATTATTTCACCTTATATTTCCATTTATTATTGTAGAATAAATAACATTATTATACTCATCATTAATGATTTTAAGTGACACGATGCATGCCACATGTGGAGTATGACTTGCTTTCCCTTCCGGAGAACCTCAGTTCATTACTGGTCTTAGTGGGGTTCATGTTGACTTACCCTATCCGGAGCACCTCAGTTTATTACTGGTCTTAGTGGGGTTCATGTTGACTTACCCTAATCGGAGCACCTCAGTTCATTATTGGCCTTAGTGGGGTTCATGTTGACTTACCCTAATCGGAGCACCTCAGTTCATTATTGGCCTTAGTGGGGTTCATGTTGACTTACCCTATCTGGAGCACCTCAGTTCATTTCTGGTCTTAGTGGGGTTCATGTTGACTTACCCTAATCGGAGCACCTCAGTTCATTATTGGCCTTAGTGGGGTTCATGTTGACTTACCCTATCTGGAGCACCTCAGTTCATTTCTGGTCTTAGTGGGGTTCCTGTTGACTTACCCTATCCGGAGCACCTCAGTTTATTACTGGTCTTAGTGTGGTTCATGTTGACTTACCATATCCGGAACATCTCAGATCATTACTGGTCTTAGTGTGGTTCATGTTGACTTACCCTATTCGGAGCACCTCCGTTTATTACTGGTCTTAGTGGGGTTCATGTTGACTTACCCTAATCGGAACACCTCAGTTCATTACTGGCCTTAGTGGGGTTCATGTTGACTTACTCTATCCGAACACCTCAGTTCATTACTGGTCTTAGTGGGGTTCCTTTTGACTTACCCTATTCAGAGCACCTCAGTTCATTTCTGGTCTTAGTGGGGTTCATGTTGACTTACCCTATCCGGAGCACCTCAGTTCATTTCTGGTCTTAGTGGGGTTCATGTTGACTTACCCTATCCGGAGAACCTCAGTTCATTTCTGGTCTTAGTGGGATTCATGTTGACTTACCCTATCCGGAGCACCTCAGTTCATTTCTGGTCTTAGTGGGGTTCCTGTTGACTTACTCTATCCGGAGAACCTCAGTTCATTTCTGTCTTAGTGGGGTTCATGTTGACTTACCCTATCCGGAACACCTCAGTTCATTACTGGTCTTAGTGGGGTTCATGTTGACTTACCCTATCCGGAGCACCTCAGTTCATTACTGGTCTTAGTGGGGTTCATGTTGACTTACCCTATCCGGAACACCTCAGTTCATTACTGGTCTTAGTGGGCTTCATGTTGAATTACCCTATCCGGAGCACATCAGTTCATTATTGGTCTTAGTGGGGTTCATGTTGACTTACCCTATCCGGAGCACCTCAGTTCATTACTGGTCTTAGTGGGCTTCATGTTGAATTACCTATCCGGAGCACATCAGTTCATTATTGGTCTTAGTGGGGTTCCTGTTGACCTACCCTATCCGGAGCACCTCAGTTCATTATTGGTCTTAGTGGGGTTAATGTTGACTTACCCTATCCGGAGCACCTCAGTTCATTATTGGTCTTAGTGGGGTTAATGTTGACTTACCCTATCCGGAGCACCTCAGTTCATTTCTGGTCTTAGTGGGGTTCATGTTGACTTACCCTATCCGGAGCACCTCAGTTCATTATTGGTCTTAGTGGGGTTCCTGTTGACTTACCCTAACTGGAGCACCTCAGTTCATTTCTGGTCTTAGTGGGGTTCATGTTGACTTACCCTATCCGGAGCACCTCAGTTCATTATTGGCCTTAATGGGGTTCCTGTTGACTTACCCTATCCGGAGAACCTCAGTTCCTTTCTGGTCTTAGTGGGGTTCATGTTGACTTACCGTATCCGAGCACCTCTGTTCATTTCTGGTCTTAGTGGGGTTCATGTTGACTTACCCTATCCGGAGCACCTCAGTTCATTATTGGTCTTAGTGGGGTTTATGTTGACTTACCCTATCCGGAGCACCTCAGTTCATTTCTGGTCTTAGTGGAGTTCATGTTGACTTACCCTATCCGTTGAACCTCAGTTCATTACTGGTCTTAGTGGGGTTCATGTTGACTTACCCTAATCGGAGCACCTCAGTTCATTACTGGCCTTGGTGGGGTTCATGTTGATTTACCCTATCCGGAGCACCTCAGTTCATTACTGGTCTTAGTGGGGTTCCTGTTGACTTACCCTATCCGGAGAACCTCAGTTCATTTCTGGTCTTAGTGGGCTTCATGTTGACTTACCCTATCAGGAACACCTCAGTTCATTTCTGGTCTTAGTGGGATTCATGTTGACTTACCCTAATCGGAGCACCTCAGTTCATTACTGGCCTTAGTGGGGTTCATGCTGATTTACCCTATCCGGAGCACCTCAGTTCATTACTGGTCTTAGTGGGGTTCCTGTTGACTTACCCTATCCGGAGCACCTCAGTTCATTTCTGGTCTTAGTGGGCTTCATGTTGACTTACCCTATCCGGAGCACCTCAGTTCATTTCTGGTCTTAGTGGGATTCATGTTGACTTACCCTATTCGGCGAACCTCAGTTCATTACTGGTCTTAGTGGGGTTCATGTTGACTTACCCTATCCGGCGAACCTCAGTTCATTACTGGTCTTAGTGGGGTTATTTGTGTTGATAATGGTTTGTTTTTAGTGGGGTTCATGTTGCTAAATCGTTAGGTTTCTATGTAATATTTGTGTAGATCATGGTTTGTTTTAGTGGGGTTCATTTTGATCAATCTTTAGTTTTCTATGTAATATTTGTGTAGATCATGGTTTGTTTTTAGTGGGGTTCATGTTGATTGATCTTTAGGTTTCTATGTAATATTTGTGTAGATCATGGTTTGTTTTAGTGTGGTTCAAGTTGATCAATCTTTAGTTTTCTATGTAATATTTGTGTAGATCATGGTTTGATTTTAGGGGGGTTCATGTTGCTAAATCGCTAGGTTTCTATGTAATATTTGTGTAGATCATGGTTTGTTTATAGTGGGGTTCATGTTGATCGATCTTTAGTTTTCTAAGTAATATTTGTGTAGATCATGGTTTGTTTTGGTGGGGTTCATGTTGATCAATACTTTGGTTTCTATGTAATATTTGTGTAGATCATGGTTTGTTTTTAGTGGGGTTCATGTTGATCGATCTTTAGTTTTCTATGTAATATTTGTGTAGATCATGGTTTGTTTTTAGTGGGGTTCATGTTGATCGATCTTTAGTTTTCTATGTAATATTTGTGTAGATCATGGTTTCTTTTTAGTGGGGTTCATGTTGATCGATCTTTAGTTTTCTATGTAATATTTGTGTAGATCATGGTTTGTTTTTAGTGGGTTCATGTTGATCGATCTTTAGTTTTCTATGTAATATTTGTGTAGATCATGGTTTGTTTCAGTGGGTTTCATGTTGATTGATCTTTAGTTTTCTATGTAATATTTGTGTAGATCATGGTTTGTTTTAGGGGGGTTCATGCTGATCCATCTTTAGGTTTCTATGTAATATTTGTGTAGATCATGGTTTCTTTTTAGTGGGGTTCATGTTGATCGATCTTTAGGTTTCTATGTAATGTTTGTGTTGATCACGGTTTGTTTTAGTGGGGTTCATGTTGATCAATCTTTAGGTTTCTATGTAATATTTGTGTAGATCATGTTTTTTTTTAGTGGAGTTCATGTTGATTGATCTTTAGGTTTCTATGTGATATTTGTGTAGATCATGGTTTGTTTTTAATGGGGTTCATGTTGATTGATCTTTCGGTTTCTATGTAATATTTGTGTAGATCATGGTTCGTTTTTTCTGGGGTTCATGTTGATCCATCTTTAGTTTTCTATGTAATATTTGTGTAGATCATGGTTTGTTTTAGAGGGTTCAAGTTGATCAATCTTTAGTTTTCTATGTAATATTTGTGTAGATCATGGTTTCTTTTTAGTGGGGTTCATGTTGATCGATCTTTAGGTTTCTATGTAATATTTGTGTTGATCATAGTTTGTTTTAGTGGGGTTCATGTTGATCAATACTTAGGTTTCTATGTAATATTTGTGTTGATCATAGTTTGTTTATAGTGGGGTTCATGTTGATCAATACTTAGGTTTCTATGTAATATTTGTGTTGATCATAGTTTGTTTTAGTGAGGTTCATGTTGATCAATCTTTAGGTTTCTATGTAATATTTGTGTAGATCATGGTTTCTTTTTAGTGGGGTTCATGTTGATCGATCTTTAGTTTTCTATGTAATATTTGTGTAGATCATGGTTTCTTTTTAGTGGGGTTCATGTTGATCGATCTTTAGGTTTCTATGTAATATTTGTGTTGATCATAGTTTGTTTTAGTGGGGTTCATGTTGATCAATACTTAGGTTTCTATGTAATATTTGTGTTGATCATAGTTTGTTTATAGTGGGGTTCATGTTGATCAATACTTAGGTTTCTATGTAATATTTGTGTTGATCATAGTTTGTTTTAGTGAGGTTCATGTTGATCAATCTTTAGGTTTCTATGTAATATTTGTGTAGATCATGGTTTGTTTTAGTGGGGTTCATGTTGATGGATCTTTAGTTTTCTATGTAATATTTGTGTAGATCATAGTTTGTTGTTAGTGAGGTTCATGTTGATAGATCTTTAGTTTTCTATGTAATATTTCTGTTGATCACGGTTTGTTTTAGTGGGGTTCATGTTGATCCATCTTTAGGTTTCTATATAATAGTTTGGTAGATCATGGTTTGTTTTTTGTGGGGTTCATGTTGATCGATCTTTAGGTTTCTATGTAATATTTGTGTAGATCATGGTTTGTTTTTAGTGGGGTTCATGTTGATCTATCTTTAGGTTTCTATATAATATTTGTGTAGATCATAGTTTGTTGTTAGTGGGGTTCATGTTGATTGATCTTTAGTTTTCTATGTAATATTTGTGTTGATCACGGTTTGTTTTAGTGGGGTTCATGTTGATCCATCTTTAGGTTTCTATATAATATTTGTGTAGATCATAGTTTGTTGTTAGTGGGGTTCATGTTGATTGATCTTTAGTTTTCTATGTAATATTTGTGTTGATCACGGTTTGTTTTAGTGGGGTTCATGTTGATCCATCTTTAGGTTTCTATGTAATATTTGTGTAGATCATAGTTTGTTTTTAGTGGGGTTCATGTTGATCAATACTTTGGTTTCTATGTAATATTTGTGTTGATCACGGTTTGTTTTAGTGGGGTTCATGTTGATCCATCTTTAGGTTTCTATATAATAGTTTGGTAGATCATGGTTTGTTTTTTGTGGGGTTCATGTTGATCGATCTTTAGGTTTCTATGTAATATTTGTGTAGATCATAGTTTGTTGTTAGTGGGGTTCATGTTGATCCATCTTTAGGTTTCTATGTAATATTTGTGTAGATCATGGTTTGTTTTTAGTGGGGTTCATGTTGATCGATCTTTAGTTTTCTATGTAATGTTTGTGTTGATCACGGTTTGTTTTAGTGGGGTTCATGTTGATCCATCTTTAGTTTTCTATGTAATGTTTGTGTTGATAACGGTTTGTTTTAGTGGGGTTCATGTTGATCGATCTTTAGGTTTCTATGTAATATTTGTGTAGATCATAGTTTGTTGTTAGTGGGGTTCATGTTGATCCATCTTTAGGTTTCTATGTAATATTTGTGTAGATCATGGTTTGTTTTTAGTGGGGTTCATGTTGATCGATCTTTAGTTTTCTATGTAATGTTTGTGTTGATCACGGTTTGTTTTAGTGGGGTTCATGTTGATCCATCTTTAGTTTTCTATGTAATGTTTGTGTTGATAACGGTTTGTTTTAGTGGGGTTCATGTTGATCGATCTTTAGGTTTCTATGTAATATTTGTGTAGATCATGGTTTGTTTTAGTGGGGTTCATGTTGATCGATCTTTAGGTTTCTATGTAATATTTGTGTAGATCATGTTTTGTTTTAGAGGGGTTCATGTTGATCGCTCTTTAGTTTTCTATGTGATATTTGTGTAGATCATGGTTTGTTTTTAGTGGGGTTCATGTTGATCGATCTTTAGTTTTCTATATAATGTTTGTGTTGATAACGGTTTGTTTTAGTGGGGTTCATGTTGATCGATCTTTAGTTTTCTATGTAATATTTGTGTTGATCACGGTTTGTTTTAGTGGGGTTCATGTTGATCAATCTTTAGTTTTCTATGTAATATTTGTGTAGATCATGTTTTTTTTTAGTGGGGTTCATGTTGATCCATCTTTAGTTTTCTATGTAATATTTGTGTAGATCATGGTTTGTTTTAGTGGGGTTCATGTTGATCGATCTTTAGTTTTCTATGTAATATTTGTGTTGATCACGGTTTGTTTTAGTGGGGTTCATGTTGATCAATCTTTAGTTTTCTATGTAATATTTGTGTAGATCATGTTTTTTTTTAGTGGGGTTCATGTTGATCCATCTTTAGTTTTCTATGTAATATTTGTGTAGATCATGTTTTTTTTAAGTGGGGTTCATGTTGATCCATCTTTAGTTTTCTATGTAATATTTGTGTTGATCACGGTTTGTTTTAGAGGGTTCATGTTGATCCATCTTTAGTTTTCTATGTAATATTTGTGTAGATCATGGTTTGTTTTTAGTGAGGTTCATGTTGATCAATCTTTAGTTTTCTATGTAATATTTGTGTAGATCATGGTTTGTTTTTAGTGGGGTTCATGTTGATCGATCTTTAGTTTTCTATGTAATATTTGTGTAGATCATGGTTTGTTTTTAGTGGGGTTCATGTTGATCCATCTTTAGGTTTCTATGTAATATTTGTGTAGATCATGGTTTATTTTTAGTGGGGTTCATGTTGATCGATCTTTAGTTTTCTATGTAATATTTGTGTAGATCATGGTTTGTTTTTAGTGGGGTTCATGTTGATCGATCTTTAGGTTTCTATGTAATATTTGTGTAGATCATGGTTTGTTTTAGAGGGGTTCATGTTGATCGCTCTTTAGTTTTCTATGTGATATTTGTGTAGATCGTGGTTTGTTTTTAGTGGGGTTCATGTTGATCGACCTTTAGTTTTCTATGTAATATTTGTGTAGATCATGGTTTGTTTTTAGTGGGGTTCATGTTGATCGATCTTTAGGTTTCTATGTAATATTTGTGTAGATCATGGTTTGTTTTAGTGGGGTTCATGTTGATCAATCTTTAGGTTTCTATGTAATATTTGTGTAGATCATGGTTTGTTTTTAGTGGGGTTCATGTTGATCAATCTTTAGGTTTCTATGTAATATTTGTGTAGATCATGGTTTGTTTTAGAGGGGTTCATGTTGATCGCTCTTTAGTTTTCTATGTGATATTTGTGTAGATCGTGGTTTGTTTTTAGTGGGGTTCATGTTGATCGACCTTTAGTTTTCTATGTAATATTTGTGTAGATCATGGTTTGTTTTTAGTGGGGTTCATGTTGATCGATCTTTAGGTTTCTATGTAATATTTGTGTAGATCATGGTTTGTTTTTTCTGAGGTTCATGTTGATCGATCTTTTGTTTTCTATGTAATATTTGTGTAGATCATGGTTTGTTTTTAGTGGGGTTCATGTTGATCGATCTTTAGGTTTCTATGTAATATTTGTGTAGATCATGGTTTGTCCGTTTTATCTTATGCCCATTGTATTGTCTGTCTGTTGGTCCTTCTGGTTACCTCCCTGGCATTTTCAAACTTTTCTTGCAACTGTAAGACATGGCCTTATTTCATATTTCGCAAGTGGTCTTGTCGTTCTTTTATTTTACATGTGTTAATACTGTTGTTGTTTTCCATTCGGATCGTATTCGTAAATGGCTTCCATTGTGTGTACGCTGCAGTCTTAGTATCGATACATGTACCTGTTTCGCACATTCTGACATAAAACTTCTTGAGTCGTCAGGAAAACAAACGGAAGTTGTTAAAACCCATCGTATATCACTTTCATTTACAAGTCCCTCCCCTGTATCAAACTGTTGTGTGAGCTCGTCCTTCAGTGAACGTATCGCTAAGGAGTATATGTGTCTGGCCGAGGCTTGTCCGTGTCCATCAACATCTTCTACTTCAATATTGTCAACAGACCCCTACAATTAAAGATAGTATAAAACAATAGTCATGAATTTTTATCTGCAACAAAATAAACACATGTTTCATTGTATTTTTGTACATGAAAAGATTGAAGATTTAGCCGTGGTTTAGCTACATTGTTTGTTTGTCGTTTAAACTTCAGATAGCGGTATTTTAACCATATAGATTGCTTGTTGTTCAACGTCAAGTTGGGGAAGTTTTAGCTCTATTTATAGATTGTTGCTGAGCGTCAAGTTGAGCTGTGTTATTGCTATATGCATAACGAGAAATAATTTCACAAACATTAATATATTTCCTTGCGTAAAGATTACGCAATGTAATTGATAAATAGGTGTGACGCATATATTGTATGCTTAAGTTATTTTTAAAATAAATAAATGAAATATTGAAAAGTATCACAATGTAGAGTAAGGGATGGTCCATTTTCGTACATGGCAAAGGGTCGGGGAGGGGTGTGTGTGTACAGCCAGACTAATGACCTATCCATGCCAGCGTATAACCACATTAATGACCCACCCATGCCAGTGTATAACAAATCAATGACCCACGCATGCCAGTGTATAGCCAAATTAATGACCCACCCATGCCAGCGTATAGCCAAATTAATGACCCACCCATGCCAGCGTATAGCCAAATTAATGACCCACCCATGGCAGCGCATAGCCAAATTAATGACCCATCCATGCCAGCGTATATCCAAATTAATGACTCACCCATGCCAGTGAATAGCCAAATCAATGACCCACCCATGCCAGCGTATAGCCAAATCAATTACCCACCCATGCCAGTGTATATCGAAATCAATGACCCACCCATGTCAGTGCATAGCCAAATTAATGACCCACCCATGCCAGCGTATAGCCAAATTAATAACCCACCCGTGTCAGCACATAGCCAAATTAATGACCCACCCATGCCACTGTATAGCCAAATCAATGAATCACTGATGCCAGTGTATAGCCAAATCAATGACCCACCCATGCCAGCGTATAGCCAAATCAATGACCCACCCATGCCAGTGTATAGTCAAATCAATGACCCACCCATGCCAGTGTATAGTAAAATCAATGACCCACTCATGCCAGTGTATAGCCAAATCAACGACCCACCCATGCCATCGTATAGCCAAATTATGAAATGTACGTACCTGACTGTGGTATAGTAGAAGATTAAAATCACGAAACAACATGTATGCTTTGTGTTTCCCTTGATACTTTAAATGGGTATACTGCTCCAGAGCGTCATATCCAAACGCAATAAAATCCATATTTTTACGAAGCAGAAGACACGTTGCTGTTTTAATTATGTTCTTGCTTTTTCTATCAGAGTACCATTGTTCTTTTTGCAGAACCTTTAAAGGATTCATTCGGAATGTGGTCCTACTTGAATAGGCATATCCTGAGAAGGGGGTGCCGATAGTTATTGCCGCTACTATCTTGAAGTTATCTCCCTTGTCGTCAGCACTTGACGCCATTTTCTTTTAAAGGAATACCTGAAAAAAATTAAGAGGTGTTAAGGGTTTTTATGTGATATGTTTGTTTATTTTATGATGTTTAACGTCACTTTCGGTGATATTTCAGTTATATCGTGACGGTCAGTTTTATTGGTGGAGGAAACCGGAGGACCCAGAGAAAACCATCGACCTGTCACAAGTCACTGACAAACTTTATCACCTAATGTTGTACACCTCGCCATGATCGAGATTCGAACTCACAACATCAGTGGTGATAGCCACTGATGGCATAGGTAGTTGCAAATCCAACTACCATACGATCACGGCCACGACGCCCCTTATATACCAGAGGCTCTCAAGAGCCTGTATCGTTCACCTGGTAATAAAAAAAAACAATTGGTCCTATGTAAAAACTATGTCCTGCAGTGGTAGTCATCTTGGAATTACGATCAACATAAAAAACACAAAGTTTGTAAAGGACCTTCCAATGATTGATGCACAGTTTAGGTTCAATCAGTGCAATAGCTTCAGAGAAGAATATATTTCTGTATTTTCCCCATATGGTTCTGTGTTAATACTATGACCTGTGGTGGCAGCCATCTTGGATTTCCGATCGGCATAAAAAACAGAGGACCTTCCAATGATCATTCCTGGGCAGTTTGGTTTCAACTGTCCAAGTGGTTTCAGAGAAGAAGCATTTTGAAACATTTTTCCCATAGGGTCCAATGTTAAACTAAGTCCTGCCATAGCCGCCATTTTGAATTTCATATCAGAACAAAAAACGTACAGTTTGTAGAGGATTATCCAATGAACATTCATGTACAGTTTGGCTTTAATCATATTTGTAGTTTCTGAGAAGAAGGCATTTGAACATTTTCCCATAGGGTTCAATGTTAATCTATGTCCTGCGGTGGTGGCTATCTTGGATTTCCGATCGGCATAAAAAACACACACCTTGTAGAGGACCTTCCAATGATCATTCCTGGGCAGTTTGGTTTCAATTATCCAAGTGGTTTCAGAGAAGAAGCGTTTGGAAACATTTTTCCCATAGGGTCCAATGTTAAACTAAGTCCTGCCGTAGCCGCCATTTTGAATTTCATACCGGAACAAAAAACGTACAGTTTCTAGAGGACCATCTAATGAACATTCTTGTACAGTTTGGCTTTAATCATATTTGTAGTTTCTGAGAAGAAGGCATTTGAATATTTTCTCATAGGGTCCAATGTTAATCTATGTCCTGCGGTGGCGGCCATCTTGGATTTCCGATCGGCATAAAAAACAGAAACTTTGTAGAGGACCTTCCAATGATCATTCCTGGGCAGTTTGGTTTCAACTGTCCAAGTGGTTTCAGAGAAGAAGCATTTTGAAACACTTTTCCCATAGGGTCCAATGTTAAACTAAGTCCTGCCGTAGCCGCCATTTTGAATTTCATATCGGAACAAAAAACCTTAAGGTTGTAGAGGACCATCCAATGAACATTCATGTACAGTTTGGCTTTAATCATATTTGTAGTTTCTGAGAAGAAGGCATTTGAACATTTTCCCATAGGGTCCATGTTAATCTATGTCCTGCGGTGGCGGCCATCTTAAATTTTCGATCGGCATAAAAAAACAGAAACTTTATAGAGGACCTTCCAATGATCATTCCTGGGCAGTTTGGTTTCAATTATCCAAGTGGTTTCAGAGAAGAAGCGTTTTGAAACATTTTTCCCATAGGGTCCAATGTTAAACTAAGTCCTGCCGTAGCCGCCATTTTGAATTTCATACCGGAACAAAAAACGTACAGTTTGTAGAGGACCATCTAATGAACATTCTTGTACAGTTTGGCTTTAATCATATTTGTAGTTTCTGAGAAGAAGGCATTTGAATATTTTCTCATAGGGTCCAATGTTAATCTATGTCCTGCGGTGGTGGCCATCTTGGATTTCCGATCGGCATAAAAAACAGAAACTTTGTAGAGGACCTTCCAATGATCATTCCTGGGCAGTTTGGTTTCAACTGTCCAAGTGGTTTCAGAGAAGAAGCATTTTGAAACACTTTTCCCATAGGGTCCAATGTTAAACTAAGTCCTGCCGTAGCCGCCATTTTGAATTTCATATCGGAACAAAAAACCTTAAGGTTGTAGAGGATCATCCAATGAACATTCATGTACAGTTTGGCTTTAATCATATTTGTAGTTTCTGAGAAGAAGGCATTTGAACATTTTCCCATAGGGTCCATGTTAATCTATGTCCTGCGGTGGCGGCCATCTTAAATTTTCGATCGGCATAAAAAAACAGAAACTTTGTAGAGGCCCTTCCAATGATCATTCCTGGGCAGTTTGGTTTCAATTATCCAAGTGGTTTCAGAGAAGAAGCGTTTTGAAACATTTTTCCCATAGGGTCCAATGTTAAACTAAGTCCTGCCGTAGCCGCCATTTTGAATTTCATATCGGAACAAAAAACGTAAAGTTTGTAGAGGATCATCCAATGAACATTCATGTACAGTTTGGCTTTAATAATATTTGTAGTTTCTGAGAAGAAGGCATTTGAACATTTTCCCATAGGGTCCATGTTAATCTATGTATTGCGGTGGTGGCCATCTTGGATTTCCGATCGGCATAAAAAACATAAAATGTGTAGAGAACCTTCCAATGATCATTCCTGGGCAGTTTGGTTTCAACTGTCCAAGTGGTTTCAGAGAAGACGCGTTTTGAAAAAAAATTCCCATAGGGTCCAATGTTAAACTAAGTCCTGCCGTAGCCGCCATTTTGAATTTCATATCGGAACAAAAAACGTACAGTTTGTAGAGGACCATCCAATGAACATTCATGTACAGTTTGGCTTTAATCATATTTATAGTTTCTGAGAAGAAGGCATTTGAACATTTTCCCATAGGGTTCAATGTTAATCTATGTCCTGCGGTGGTGGCCATCTTGGATTTCCGATCGGCATAAAAAACACACACCTTGTAGAGGACCTTCCAATGATCATTCCTGGGCAGTTTGGTTTCAATTATCCAAGTGGTTTAAGAGAAGAAGCATTTTGAAACATTTTTCCCATAGGGTCCAATGTTAAACTAAGTCCTGCCGTAGCCGCCATTTTGAATTTCATACCGGAACAAAAAACGTACAGTTTGTAGAGGACCATCTAATGAACATTCATGTACAGTTTGGCTTTAATCATATTTGTAGTTTCTGAGAAGAAGGCATTTGAACATTTTCCCATAGGGTCCAATGTTAATCTATGTATTGCGGTGGCGGCCATCTTGGATTTCCGATCGGCATAAAAAACATAAAATTTGTAGAGGACCTTCCAATGATCATTCATGGGCAGTTTGGTTTCAACTGTCCAAGTGGTTTCAGAGAAGACGCGTTTTGAAACATTTTCCCCATAGGGTCCAATGTTAAACTAAGTCCTGCCGTAGCCGCCATTTTGAATTTCATATCGGAACAAAAAACGTACAGTTTGTAGAGGACCATCCAATGAACATTCATGTACAGTTTGGCTTTAATCATATTTGCAGTTTCTGAGAAGAAGGCATTTGAACATTTTCCCATAGGGTCCAATGTTAATCTATGTCCTGCAGTGGTGGCCATCTTGGATTTCCGATCGGCATAAAAAACACACACCTTGTAGAGGACCTTCCAATGATCATTCCTGGGCAGTTTGGTTTCAATTATCCAAGTGATTTCAGAGAAGAAGCGTTTTGAAACATTTTTCCCATAGGGTCCAATGTTAAACTAAGTCCCGCCGTAGCCGCCATTTTGAATTTCATACCGGAACAAAAAACGAACAGTTTGTAGAGGACCATCTAATGAACATTCATGTACAGTTTGGCTTTAATCATATTTGTAGTTTCTGAGAAGAAGCCATTTGAACATTTTCCCATAGGGTCCAATGTTAATCTATGTCCTGCGGTGGTGGCCATCTTGGATTTCCGATCGGCATAAAAAACACACACCTTGTAGAGGACCTTCCAATGATCATTCCTGGGCAGTTTGGTTTCAATTATCCAAGTGGTTTCAGAGAAGAAGCGTTTTGAAACATTTTTCCCATAGGGTCCAATGTTAAACTAAGTCCCGCCGTAGCCGCCATTTTGAATTTCATACCGGAACAAAAAACGTACAGTTTGTAGAGGACCATCTAATGAACATTCATGTACAGTTTGGCTTTAATCATATTTGTAGTTTCTGAGAAGAAGGCATTTGAACATTTTCCCATAGGGTCCAATGTTAATCTATGTCCTGCGGTGGCGGCCATCTTGGATTTCCGATCGGCATAAAAAACAGAAACTTTGTAGAGGACCTTCCAATGATCATTCCTGGGCAGTTTGGTTTCAACTGTCCAAGTGGTTTAAGAGAAGAAGCATTTTGAAACATTTTTCCCATAGGGTCCAATGTTAAACTAAGTCCTGCCGTAGCCGCCATTTTGAATTTCATATCGGAACAAAAAACCTTAAGATTGTAGAGGACCATCCAATGAACATTCATGTACAGTTTGGCTTTAATCATATTTGTAGTTTCTGAGAAGAAGGCATTTGAACATTTTCCCATAGGGTCCAATGTTAATCTATGTCCTGCGATGGCGGCCATCTTGGATTTCCGATCGGCATAAAAAACAGTAACTTGGTAAAGGACATTCCAATGATCATTCCTTTACAGTTTGGGTTCAGTCAGTTCATTAGTTTCAGAGAAGAAGATCTTTGAAATTTCAGCCAATCAGAGCATATTATTGGTCCTGGCAGCCATATTGAATATTCGACTGGAACGAAAAACAGTAACTTTGTAGAGGACCATCCAAGGAACATTCCTGCTAAGTTCGGTTCCAATCGGCCAAGTGGTTTCGGAGAAGAAGCTTGAAATGTGAAAAGTTTACAGACGACAGACGACAGACGACGGACGCCAAGTGATGGCAATAGTTCACATGGACCTTTGGTCCAGGTGAACTAATAAAAGGATATGACAGCATAAAACACATTTATTATATCTCAGTAGAAGTTTTGCTATTACAAAAACAGATAAAAGCTCACATAAAATACAATAGTGAATCTTGTTTAATAGTTATGGTTAATAGTTGTTTTATAGTCTCCCTGGGGATAATAGTTTCTACAGGTCAAAAGTGGCGTTAAACACCATAAATCAAGAAAGTTGACAATATATATTGTGTCTGGCAATACGCTGCCATCTGCTTCTACAGGTTGAAAGTGGTGTTAAACCCCAAAAATACTAGCATTTATTAGAGACTACGGATTACACGTAGTGAAATATTTGAGTACATGTGCACTAATGATAACATAAAAGTCAATAGATTTAATTGTATTCTTTATATATAAATCTTCCTTGCTTCATCTGGTTATTGTAAATACTTATCATATCTATGTTAAATGCAATGAAAAAAATCATCACATAATTATGTTTTTAGCAAATAACTACATTTTCATGCATTCCGCCATTTTTGGTTTTATTTTAAATAACAATTTTCAGAAGATTGCGAGAATCTTGTAACATGTCATTGAAATAAACAAGGGGATCTTAAAGTGGACTAACTACCCGTAGCAGGAGATTCCGAATAGAGTTCGGAATTCCGAATGAAATTATTCGGAAATATTCGGAAACAGCTTGGAAATTTGGACTTTGCCATTTTTAAGGTCGGAAAAAGTGCGGAAATTTGAACTTTGTCATTTTTCATGTCGGAAAAAGCTTGGAAAGTTGGACTTAGTCATTTTGAATGGCGGAAAAAGATGCGGAAATTTGGACTTTGTCATTTTTTATGTCGAAAAAGTGCGGAAATTTGAACTTTGTAATTTTTTATGTCGGAAAAGGTGCGGAAAATTGGACTTTATTATTTCTATTGGCAAAAAAAGTTCGGAAAGTTGGACTTTGTCATTTTTATTGGTGGAAAAAGCTCGGAAAGTTGAACTTTATGATTTTTAATGGCGGAAAAAGATGCGGAAAGTTGGACTTTTGTCATTTTTGATGGCGGAAAAGTTTGGAAAATAGTCTTTGCAATATTTTATGGTTAGAATAAATTCGGAAAATAGGACTTTGTAATTTTTTATGTTGGATAAAGCTTGGAAAGTTGGACTTTTAGATTTTTTTAATGGTGGAAAAAGTTCAGAAAGTTTGACTCAGTCATTTTTTAGGCCAGAAAAAACATTTGTTTGTGGAAAAGCTGATTTAGTCATTTCTTAAGGTTTTATTCTTAAATTTGATTAATATTCAATTGAATGAAGAATATCAACTAATATTAACTAATTGATTAATACTGCCAAGTCTTCAGTTAGAATAAAAATTTAATAAATAGTGATGTTTCTAATCTTCCCTGAAACAGGTGTTAAAACTGTTCAACTCTTTGGTATATTCAAATTTTTTCCAAGAAAATTAGACAAAGACCAGCATAAAACATAGAAAATTGAAAACAAGTAACATGAACTTCACTAAAATAGTGAAAACTTGTGTTCTCCAGAAAATTGAGCATTCACTGTGCTACACATAGTTATTGGTTTGATGGGTGCAGATTACATTTTTTCTGGGTTCTGAAAATTTACTCCTCATCAAATATTCAAAAGTAGATTAAGTTTCCATCATAATATGCATAAGAAAGTTAATAGGTACTATATTGATCACTCATCATGTACATGCAATTACTGAAGTCTTGAGGTTTCTAATGATGATTGAAGTTTAAACATTGTATACAGTCGAATCTCATTATGTCAATCTTCTTACTTTTAGTTATCCAAAGAAAAAACTTATCTGAGATTGAGTGAGTGATTGTTGCTTAATGCCAATTCAGCAATTTTTCAGCTATATCGTGATGAAAACAAGTTAATTTTCAATGAGAACATGTTCAGGTCCACTTTGTACTAAACCAACACCCTGAGTTGGATTTTATAGTGCTAGCTCACTGAAACAACAATCTGCGGGTAGACATGTCACTCAACTCGGACACATTATTCTGATTCCGAGCCAACCTGCTTAGTGGAGAAGCAACAGATACCAATGTAATATTCTTTGATTTGACCCGAACAGGGCTCGAACCCACAATCTAGAGCACTCGAGGTGTATCTGATAGACATAACCAGGTATGACTGTATATACAACACTTTTCAACATTGTTCAGCAAACCTCATTGCACAGAAAATCATTTTTTCATAAAAACAAAAGGAAGAAATCTGAATATGGCAACTTTTACTTGCTGATAATAATATTCATAGTACATAAACATAGGATAACAAAGTAGAAAATAAATAGAATACAAATCCTGCTCGGTGGTTTTTCCCGTTTTCCTCCACCAATAAAACTGAGCTTCATGTACTGTGATACAACTGAAAGATTGCTAAAAGTGGCGATAAACACCCTAACACTTCAATCTAATAAAGTGTCTTAATAATTTTTCATTGATTTCCCCCAACTCAAGATTCTCCCAAACATTCAGAGTAAGAGTATGTCCCAGTTCAATCTCTCTCAACAAAGTGCTCAACCAGTTCTTCTTCAAATGTCCATGTCTATCTGTAACAAGTGATTGGTCTGTACTACAGTTAAATTTAGCCGTGCTTTTCTGTCTTCAACAGACATTTACACTTGATCCACACGTGTCAATATTTCCTGAATTGAAAATATGTATGTTGTGGTTCCTCTATGACTGACTGATCATCTTGTTCTTTAATTTTCCTGAAATAAAATTACAAAATATGTAAGAAAAACAAACCTTAAAATAACTTATTACATTTAAATATACAAAATGTAAAGATTTCACATATTAATACAATATAGTAGATTATTACAGTTGTATCCTGCTGTCAAATTACAACTTCAGACAATAGAATTATACATGTAAATTTATAAGTAATATGAAATTAAATATATTAAAAAAGAAATTTGCATGTTTTATTTCTGCATGACCAGCACTAATTAAGTTTTTTTTTTCCATAATATATTTGTTCCATTTTGAAATCATATTGTGTAAGTTACAAATAATTGATTTAGCAATTCAATTATTTTCTTAATCATCAGATTTTATAATTATTTTACCTTGCTCTAAATTAAGTCCTTGTTTAAATATTTATGGGAACAAATCACCAAAATTGTAGACACTATACATCTATACATTTAGTAAGTGAATGATTGTTTAGTTGTTTAATGCCAAGTGATCAACGTTTTAGCTATATCATGGCGAGAACAAGTTACAATTTGATGAGATGGTGTCTGCTTTGTAGTAGACCAACACGATTAGTTGGATTTTTAGTGCCAGATCACTGAAATAACAGTCTGGAATAAGGCATGCCTCTCCAACCTGGAACATTATGCTGTGTGATTAGCGGAGCACAAGAACCAATTTGATAGTCTTTGTTTTAACCTTACCGGAGCTCAAACCCATGAACTACCACACCATATAATGCACTATACACTTAAGCATGAAGCAGTGGAAAATGTACCAGGCGTAACATAGACAAATACACAATGAATAAATACCTGCGATAATAAGGGGTCTTGGGCAAGGGAACATCTTCTTTTGGCTTCATACAATTTGTACCAGCTGAAAACAAATAAAACACATTTAAAATATTACATAAAACTTATGGTGTTCTATAGATATATATATAAAAGATTATTACAGTGAAATGTCATGTCTTTCTAAATAATCATAGTAAACACTGAACTTGACCAATATGGATAAACACCAAGTCTTTGCTTTTTATATTTGTGCATCATGCATTCATGACAGGACATAAAAAATAAATGTGTCAATTTGTTTGCATAGCAAACTGCAGAGGTCATTGAAATATAATGTATTTATGATAATTTTTTTAGATCATTATTTATATAAACTAATCCAATTGGAAATGACATTCCATTGATAGGCGATACTTTTACCTTTGTCTTCGAGTTTGAGTTTGAAAATTCTAATTTTCTATTTATTATGTACAGTGTATATAAATGTTGTTATTTTATCAATTTGGAATTTCTAATCTTGTCTGTTCGCGCCGATGTATAATCATCACGACTCGAGTGATGAAACATCGTAGGATGTAGAAGATCAATCATAAGTTAACGTGAAACAAATCGTCGAAAATGGGTGAAGTTATGATATATAGGCTCTTGAAATGTTACTTTAAAGCAGAAAGAGTTTCATATGAAAGAAACGATACCTAATTACAAATGGTGTCTTTGCATGATTAGATTCCCTAGGACCGCTAGGTTGGCCAGTCAAATGGGGGGGGGGGGGGGGGATTACTATTTTCTGTTGTTTATAGTGCCTTTGAATCCATTTGGGATTAAATTTATGTCTCAGAATAGATTTGACTGTGTGTGCTTCATAAGTCGTTTTGTAAACAAATTACCTGTGATGCTACCAAGAACACGTTTTTAGTACTAGAAAAGTCTAGTTCCTGTTTTCAACTAACAGATTTAAAGATGGCGGGTTGTTTACAAATTGCATTATGGGAGAAATATATTTAATAAATATTGTTGAAAAAGAAAATCCAGCAAATTAAAACTCTTTATTTTTATTTTTTGTTTACTAAAGATCAAATTTAATATTACTTTAAACATCCATATCTATGAGTTGATTAAACAAACTTTGGTAGACACGCATCGGAAATTAACGAAGTGCAGGGAATCCGATTCAACGACCAATCATCGAGAAGCGTGGGAGGCGCCAATTTTGTAAATATTTTGAATATAAAAAATGTAAACAACAAAAATTATCGCTACGTTCAGTATGGATATCACGCATATTTTAATTTATTATATGGACAAACGACAACCCAATTACCGGCAACTTTCTTAATGTCAGCAACATAATAGAGCCTCGCAAAATCTTTAGATTTGGTAAAGGCAGTCGGACATAGCTAGCCTAGGATCTAGGAGTAGGAATGCATCAATGATTCGTCGTAAGTATCATGTATCATATATAATTTATAGCAATGTATAGACCAAGAACTGGATGATTTATCTCTCAAAAGCTATCTACACACCCATCTGGCTCAACAAGTTTTCTTAAAATGAAATGCAACTACCTTGTGTTGTTATTTACAAATGTAGGTCAAATTAGGGGGAAAAAAAGGGGGGGCGAACTACTCCCAACCAAATTCAAATTATTTATTGATATAAAATCCAGTAAATGGATTATCATCGAAAATAATACAAAACTAACCCTAACCCAACCAGAGATGCTTGCAACTCGTATGGGCGAATCCTGGACTCATTAATTGTGCTTAGATTCTAAGTTAGAACTCACTATTTTTTTTTACAAGTGAGACTCATGACTTTCTTTATTGACCAAAATAAGGGCGAATGGACCCAGGTTAAAAAAAGAAACATGTAAAAAAAAAAAAAAAAGATTGTGTATATATATATATATATTATGTATATATTGTAATATAAGCTGGTTTAATTTATATAAACTATTCTTACTATGTAAATTTTGAAGTATACATGTACTAGCAGAATATGCACAAGAATTAAGATTTTGAAACTTTCTGGCATTGATTTTGTCTTTAAGCCAATGCTAATGTGTTAAATCAAACTTTATCCTATATTACCCAATGTACATGTACCATGGTCATTCGACTTTCCTTTGTTAAAAGTGTGATGATATCTGCACATAAATGTATCACATAGGAGGAGTCAAGGCATTTGCCATTTCATCATCACACTTTTAACAAAGGAAAGTCGAATGACCAAGGTACATGTGACTTACTATATTGGAAATGATTGGTATGTATAGATACAGCATGGGTAGGACAAAATTAACTCGAAAGCAAAGCTTTCCCGTGAATTTTAGTTCCACCCATACTGTATCTATACAATTTATACATACCCAACAATTTCCAATATTATATAGTAACTAAAACATTAAAAAACAAGCTTGTTGACAAAAAATAATGCACAAGTACACCTTACTTAGGAAACCAATAATCAGTAAAGAAGCAGCAACTAGTTATGTCAAACACTAAATATTGAAACAAATATTTCAGAAAAACTTTAAAGACAGTTGCACAGGAACTGGAACTGACTGACTTACATGTACAACAACAACTTAAAGAAGAAAGGTAAGTTTTATCTTTATTGAAGACTTACATTGTACTGATTCACTTTGAATGAAAAAAAGTGTAATTGAAAAACATATTGTCAAGACGTCAACAGATCAAGATTATTTTTTTTTAAATTTCAGTCGCAAGTTGGTTGTAAAATCATAAGTAGAAAAAGATAATATACAATTAATGACTTTTAATGAGGTGGATACAATGATTTATTAACCCAGGAACATTATATTTACCACGGCCAAATGTATTATTCTTGGGTTAATAAATCCTGGTATCCATCGAATTGAAAGTCATTAATTGTTTTATTATATGACACATTTTATATGTTGATTTTATAATGACGTTTTCTTTGGTTTCGTATGGTGCAAGATGTTGGAATGTTATATTCACCGTGCATTACGTCGAAAAGACATTATCTGAAGTCGTATAATAATGGTAGTTATTACATGTAGTATTTGTATTTCTAAATTGATTATTAGCTTTGTTTACAATTATTTATCCTAAAACTTAATGAAAATACAATTATATTATAGTTACTTACCAGCAAGTCAACTCTTCAAAGAATCTATGGACATCCTAATGTCTCCAGAGCCTTCAACCAGCACGCAAAATCACGAAGTATGTGTAGATTGTACCATTCTACAAGAGGAGGTCACTCGCAACAACCAACAAATACAATGTCTACAGAATCAACTCAATACCACCAAGATTGAGAACCAGTATTTACAGATAATCACATAGAACATGCAGCAACAACTTGTAAATTTGCGGTACTAGGTACAGTACTAGTTGTGGAATAAACATCAGGTAAATTATACATTGGCATGCATTTGTCATTCGATTGTCTTCTACTCTTAGGGAGCTGCCATTATGAATTCTTGATAACTATCATGTTAATAAATGCAATATGAATGATAGAAGAATGAAAATATCTACCATAAAAACCAGTTTTTGTTAAATTTATTTTAGTTTAATACTTGCATATAGTAAAAGAGGGTTATGAACTTATGATCATGATGTTTAACACCACTTTCAATAGTATTTTAGTTACATTGTGGCAGTCACTTTTATTGGTGAAGGAAGCCATAGGACCTGGAGAAAACCACGACCTGTCATAAGTCACTAACAATCTTTGTCATATAATGTTGTACTTTACTCAAGACATATTTTATTGACAATGAATTAGACACAAGTTATAAAGTTACGATGTCTTCTCTGTTACATATAAATCATTAAAAAGGCAATATATTACCAAAACATAACATTATTTCGTTCAAAATTATTTGAGAAAATTGACAATACTGCAAGTGAATTTGATATTAATGTTCTATCGAGTACACCTCACCATAAGCAGGGTTGCAAGTTTTGCATAGGTAATTGCAACTTGCATACGATTATGACCATTATAGCCCCATATAGAAATAAAATGTCCAGGATTTGTCTTCTACGCTGCAAATGATTACATGACATCACATTTTCTAAGTCGTAAACAAATTATGAGAGAAAGAGATAGACATGTTAATGTAGGGAAGTTGATATAAGCTTTCAAATGTTTAAAAATATTAATTAATATAATTGATATTCCTGTACATGATGTAAAATAACAACAAATAATATTTCAATCTGAGTGGATGTGCAATAAATGTATATGAAACAAAATCACATTATAAACTGATACTGATAGTGATAAGCACGAATAAAAAAAACATGCTTTGATATTTACATGCATTACAAAAAATCTTTCTTTTTCAGATATTATTGGTAAAAGGTGGCCACATGTATCTAAAAAGGATGTTACTGGGAAGTTGGCAGAAGCCTTAAAGCCAAACCTGTTCAAGGAGCTTTAAAATTAGATATCTACTTAGACAATAGTGCCAAAAACACTTTTTTACAAAGATAGTGGACATTGTTTTTTCTTTGAAGAATTAAAATAAAACAAAAAGTATATTATGTTAAATGATTTCATTGTCAGACATAAATCTACTTTTTCTGATTTTATGGAAATTTATGTATAAAAAAATTTATACAGAATTTTTGTCCGAATGTAGTTCGGAAATGTTTTCCGAATGAAGTTCAGAAATTGCACCAAAAGTGGCAAAGCTAATGCGGAAATTTTCTCCGAGCTAGCTTGGAATAATTTCCGAATCTGACAATATTTTCCGAATAAGGGTGGTAGTTTCCGACCTTAATTCGGAATTCCGAATTTTTTTCCGAGGTCGATTCGGAGTATTCGGACAATTCCGAATTTTTTTCCGAGGTCAATTCGGAGTATTAGGACAATTCCGAATTTTTTTCCGAGCTCATTCGGAGTATTCGGACAATTCCGATTTTTTTTCCGAGCTCATTCGGAGTATTCGGACAATTCCGAACAGATTTCCGAATTATATGCGAAAAAAATATGGAAATTCATCAAAATCCTCTGTTTTTTCACGAAAATATTTTTTTTCTCATTCGGAAAAGTCCGAATACTCCGAACTCTATTTTCCGAGCTAATATTCGGAATCTCCTGCTACGGGTAAGAGATTATCCCTTGATTAAACCAGGTGTGTTATATATACGACGAACATCAAAGGTTTTCTTAATCCAATAATCCACTTTAGAGAATTTCGAACTTTTTGACTGTTAGGAAGATAAATTAAAATAGTACAAATTGTTGATCTAGTTTTCGCTATATCGTTAGTTTCTACACACAGAACGTTTTATTGTCGTGAGTTTCTATACACAGAACGTTTTATTGTCGTGAGTTTCTATACACAGAACGTTTTATTGTGGTGAGTTTCTACACACAGAATGTGCTATTGTCGTGAGATTCTACACACAAAACGTTTTCTTGGAACTAGCTGTCCTCCTATTATGTAATTTAGTAATGTAGCCGCGAGAAAAGGGTAAGGTTTAAATCCAATAATCCATTTTTAGAAAACTTCGACTTTTTAACTGCTGGAAAGATAAATTAAAATAGGCAAATTGTTGAACTAGGTTTACTGTATAGTGCGATTCAATACACTGAACATTTTTTTTTTAACAATCTGTTCTCCTATACCTTATGCTAGAGAAAGAAGGTAGGGCTTAAGGGTGTAGGCCTGGGGCATGGGAGAAAATTATATTTTCAGTGTCTTCTCAAATATATGATCATCTGTGGGTTTGAAAAGCCCCCCTTAATTCCAAGCTTCTTGGCGACACAGATTGTCTACATTGGATATGGACAGTTTAAAAAAAATACTCCTTTTCCTTTTACCTTTCTATAGCTGTGCTCCTTGTATTTTCATATCTTTGATAGTGTGTTATTATTATATGCCTGTGCCCACAAAATATCATTGAAATATCTCTTTCCAGAAAAAAAATGCCATCGAAATATGTTGTCAAACAAAAACTATGTATGGGAAAAAAATGAAATATCTTATCTTATCTCCCTTCCTCACTAAACAATCTTTACTTAATACAGCTAAAGAATAACCAGAATCAAATGAATACAACTGGAGCACAGAATTTGAAGGAATTTAACAGTACAACTGGGTGGTTGTCTGTTTTTTTGTAATTAATTAATTAATCAAGTTTAGTCAAACTCAAACCACCCTCTCCCTCTCCAACAGATCTTAAAATAAAAAAGACAATTGCAGTAATTTGGTAATTTGTTCATCCACTATGACAAATATAAGAATTCAAAAGCTTTTTGTCATTGGTAACTAGTTTTTTTTTTATCTCGCAAATAAAGAAACAGCAAAGGATGAGTGTGTAATACATTTCCTTTACAATTTCATTTGGTCTGGGTGCCATCCATGAAAAACATAATTTTAGATATCTTAAAAATCCGACGGTAAAAGTTTGTATAATTTAATGCAATGATGTCTATATGTATATTCTTTACTGTGACATGTTTTGGTGGAAAGTAATCGACAGGATCTTTTCTAATCAGATTTATAATACCAGGGTGGTATCTCAGGGCATCCCCCTTTTTCCAATTTCAACTGCGTTGCACATGATTATCTCCAAACAGGATATTCATATATGTTAGATATTTCATAATTATTCAACAATAACACTTTCAAGTGTATAATAGCCAAAATATTCCCGTTCAACCAGAAATAAATGTGTATATCTATTAGAAGCTTCCGAAATTAGTATTACCATATGGCGTCAAGAATACTCCCAAAATTGCTTTATTTAGGATGTTCTATGGAGAAAATGACACGATGAAATTTCTTGAAACTTTTGCAGATAATGTATTTAGACATAACTATTCAATGATGCAAACTTAAAAACAAATTGAACTATGGGAAAATGTTGGGGTTACCCAGGTCTACACCCTTAAATCGACTTTGAAAACTAACTAATAAAGAACATAGGACGGGGTAATTAAAATATATGTAAAGCCTCTCCCATGAAAAGACCATTTATAATTGTTCCACTCCCTCCTTCCCATCCGTTTGAATCCCGCTTATAGTGAGGTATACTCGATACAACATTATGTGATAAAGTTTGTCAGTGTCTTACAACAGTTCGATGGTTTTCGCCGTATACTCCGGTTTCCGCCATCAATAAAACTGACCGCCACGATATAACTAAAATAGTGCTGAAAGTGGCATTAAACACCAGAACCCAACCCCCTATAAAGGTGGAATTTTCCTGAATTTAAAACATACGGTTTTTTGCGGATGGAAATTTTCTTTTTTTCTTTTCGTGGTATTATTTCTGTGATCAAGTCACCCAAGCAATATGTCAAGAGAGAAGTGATAGATAAGAAGCTATAGTGATGAAAACTGATATTCAATTGTATGTCATCTAGATATGCATATCTATTTTTTTCTTTCTTTAGTTTTCTTTAAAGGGTGTTCATTTCAGAATATATGTCAAACAGAAACAAATGATGTTTATAAACGACGATGTATTACACTATGATCATGCATTTTGTAGTATAATGTCATGTTTACAATTGTACGCGCATAACATTAGAATTAAAAACAAATTCGAATAAGCACACAATAAAATGGTAAGTCATGCTGGGCTTGTATTATCAGTGAACTGTGTAGAGCTACATTACCTGCAGAAAAAAAGTAATTCTCAAATTGATGAATTGAATTTTATTGATAAGACTGCTATAGCAAAAGTTCACCTAGGATTTTGTAAAAGTACACTAGGAGTGAAAAAGATCTCCACCAATTTAGCTGTTCGAGCATTAAAATCTTCTATTAAAACTCAGACTTCTTTATATCTTCTCAGACTTAACGATCATAACATCAACCCACTTTTAATAAAGGCATTTCATTTAAGTAAAATACTGGACAAAGAGGGGTTCTACTCTTGGTTTACTTACGTTAAAAAATATAGTATCTGAAATTGGTTTTGATATTGAATCAACAGAAAAATGTCAAACAATTAAAGAAGTAAAACAATATCATCATAAAGGATAGCTCAAATGATTATAACAAAAACTTAATATGAAATAAAAAAAAAAACTTAAATGGAAACAATAAAATCTACTTAAAACAAAATGAAAATGAAATATGATATTATGTATCACACCTAGATAGAAATGCTAGACTTATTTTAGCAAAATTCAGACTGAGTGAACACAAACATTTAATAGAAATAGTGCGATTTGCAATGTCTTGGAAGATGAATTTCATGTTTTCTTTGAATGCAAGAGAAATACCAATAATCGAAACATTTTATACCGATAGTTTCAAAATATATATTCAAACTTTCGTGAATTAAACCATGAAGCGAAACTAGCAATAATACTTAACCCTTCTACACCCGAACAAATTAGGACTGTTACGTCTTTCATAAGACAGTCATTATAACAGAGAGGGAGATTCGTCTGTCATAATTGCTGGTCATGTTATTGTATTTGTTTTATGTAGTCATGCATGCTTTATTTGTCTTGTCTATGCATGTTTCTGCTTGGGTGGTGTCTAACACATATTGTGTTGTGGTTGTTTGTTGTTGTTTTGTTTGTCCCCGTCTTGTGTGCCCAATTTTGCCAGACTCTCCGGGTTGTCCAATCTTGATTGTCCCTTCGGTTTTCTCTAACATTTATTCCCTCCAAGCAAGCACACATTTTCCCGCACTTTTTTTTTTATTGTTTTGTACTTTCAGGGTTTAATTTAGATATACCTAGAGACCGGAGGAATGGGAATGTGTGTTAATTTGACAAAAAAAGGTTCCACTGTGTGCCTCACTCTCCGAGGATGTTAATAACATATTGGTTCATCGTAGTTACTTTTAGCTGGTCAAGGTTGCTCTAAAAACGCAAGTTAAATTGTGTGATATATAGCGTCTCAATCCAATATTTATCGAAGGAGGGACTGTCGTGATCGTGATCCTATAGTTGAATTTACAACTATCTATGCAACCAGTGCCTATTCGAATCCTGTTCATGGCGAGGTGTACTAGAAACCACATTATGTGATAAAATGTGCTAGGTACTCCGGTTTTCTCCACCAATAAAACTGACCGCCACGATATAGCTGAACTATTGTTGAAAGAGGCGTTAAGCGCCACAACCTAAAAGCCCTAGCTCTAGTATCGAAGGTGCTCACAGTAACTACGTTACAGGCTGCATAGTCTATTTTGAATGTATAGTGATTATATGTAATGTATGATAATTGTTTATACAATAAACGTTGTTTTGCAAGTAAAAATAAGTTACTGCGAGCAAACATGCGTAAATAATGTGATGTTTCTTAATTATGCTCAAATGAATTTAGGAAGGAAATTATTTTAATTCGAACGAGGTGACTAAGCCGAATTTTAAATATATACATACTTGACTGCATAAATGTGCGTGATATGAAACGAATATCCTATAATATCAGTAGATTATTTGAAGGATCTGCTTACATATGACAATGGTTTTATCGTTAGGTCACATTTAAAGTTTTTTAAAGCATATAGTTTAGTTTATTTGATACATTTATGTTTGACAATTACATTTCTAAATAATATAATTCATTAAGACTAAAGACGACGATCTTGGTTATACATGTTAAAACAATAAACACAATTAATTCACATAATGGCAATGGAGGTGCGGGGCCCTAATGTTGGCCTGTGTTTAGGGCTTGGCTTTAATCCAGCCATGTGTTAAACCTGTGGTGTTCTTGCTCCTAAGAATTAATTATTTAACTTTCCGTTCTTTTAACTATTAGCACATGCAGATAGTGTAGGTTCTTCCAGAAACCCGCATGAAAACGATGCTCGGTTCGTCTTTATCTCCTGTTGTTTGTGGGAAGGCTCATGCCGTATTTACGTTGTATGTGTTTGTTTGCGCATAGTTGTATCCAACGCATATTGTGTTGTGTTTTTGCTTTGCTTTTTTTTCCGTCTTGTATACCCTATGTTACAAGTTTCTCTGGATTGTCAATTTTATGATTGCCCCTTCAGTATTCTCTAACATTTATTTTTTATTTCATTATTTTGAATAAAGTGACTAATGAAGACTTGCTTACCATTTGTGAACGTTCATGCCAAAAGCTGAAGTCAAAATGCAATAACATCTTCGACAATAAGAGTTTGAAAATCAGAATCCGTAAAGCCAAGACAATGCAACTGGCAAAAGAAGAAGGACAAAGATAGAATCCGTCAAGCCAAGACAATACAACTGACAAAAGAAGAAGGACAAAGACAGAATCCGTAAAGTCAAGATAATACAACTGGCAGAAGAAGAAGGACAACGACAGAATCCGTAAGGTCAAGATAATACAACTGGCAAGAAGAAGGACAAAGAGACAAACAATGATCTACAAAACACTACACAGAAAACTAATGAGCGAACAGCAAGAACACCTACGGAAAACTGGAGGTTATCCCATGTGATAAAGTTTCAGTGACCGCCACGATATAACTGAAATAGTGTTGTATGTGGCGTTAAACACCATAATTTCCTGTTAAACACCATCAAACCAGCGAACAAACCGCGACAGTCTGGAACAAATATGAATATAGAGAAACTTACCTTTGGCAATTTACAATCTTTGTCTAAATGTAAATAATCTAACTATAAAAAGAAAATGTTAACTTCATTCTGTTACACCGGCGTACTAGCTCTGTTAAACCGGCGTACTAGTTCAATACTAATTAGGGGCGTTATGCTTTCAGCGAGACTAAAAAAAACACTGTATTTATCAAAGAAAAAGGCAACAATTGTATATTCACTTTGGGTCATTAACTCCACTTTCAAGAAATCAGGAAATCAGCCGATGACTTAGTGAGAAGAACTTAAGATTAATAAAATAAAATAAATATATATATTAGTTATGCACTGTATATTTCAGTAATAAATATATGTGATAATCCATAGCAGTTTCCAAGCTCTGACTCCTGGGCAAATGATACATTTGTGAACCAGCAGTCCATCCACCAGATGATTTATCGATAAAGGTATGTTATAAAAATGATAAATGTTATATGTATCTAACTAGATTATTAACTATATGTGGCGTAGCGAATCACTTTTACAGATAATTCCGTTTTTTTTCGAATTAAGTTTACCCTGTGTTACCTTTATGTATTTGTTGATGCATGAATTAAACAAATATTAATTAATTGTGTATAGGATGACAACTGCTGCCATGTGAGTAATTTCGATGTTATTTTAATTACTATGGTATTAAACCAAACTCGTTAAATCTTCTACGCAAAAACCTCCTTTCGTTATTTCAAGCCTTCTTTCGTTATTTCAAACCTACGTTCGTTATTTCAAACCTACTTTCGTTATTTCATACCTATTTTCTTTCTAGATCGGATGATTAATAAAACAATCAGCAGTATTTCAGCCAGGGTGAGCAATTCCTGTTCCACGAGTTGGACCCATCATGTTTCTCTAGTAACCATCCCAGTGATTAGTCATGATTGAGGAGAGGACTGGATTGTTAACGAATTCATGGTGGAGACTGTAATTACTGTATTTTTCGCAATGGTCTAAGGAATTGATGTGTTATATTGACACATATGGTTAATGTACAATCTATTTTAATTATTTTAACTGTTTTTGTATTTTCTTTTAGCACATATATTATATTATTTGATGTATTTGCAGAAGTGCTTGGTTAATCAGCTGCTGAAAGAAAACGGCCACATGGGACCTGTAAGTAATGACTTTTTTTTATTTATTCATCATTAAAATATGACAGTTAATATATCGTAACAATAGATTAATTGAACATCTAGACGCTCATTGCAAGGTGTACGCGATACAACATTATGTGATAAAGTTTGACAGTGACTTGTGGCAGGTCGGTGGTTTTCACCGGGTACTTCGGTTTCCTCCATCAATAAAACTGACCACCACGATATAACTGAACTATTTTTAAAGTGGCGTTAAACAACACAACCCATAATACATGACAACCTAGAAAATATCCTCCGAAATGAGCATTGTAGCTACATATATCAAATTATCTGAAAGCAAATTATTTAATTGTATGTAAGAAATAAAAGAAAGTTGATATCCAAAAGACGTAAGAGAAAACCGAAGGGACAATCAAGAATGAATAATCCAGAGTATCAAGTATCAGTGTGTACACGACACAGAACGACAGGGGAAATCAAGAATGAATAATCCAGAGTATCAAGTATCAGTGTGTACACGACACAGAACGACAGGGGCAATCAATAATGAATAATCCAGAGTATCAAGTACCAGTGAGTACAGGAACCAGAACGACAGGCGTAATCAAGAATGAATAATCCAGAGTATCAAGAAACAATGGGTACAAGAACCAGAACGACAGGGGCAATCAAGAATGAATAATCCAGAGTATCAAGTAACGGTGAGTACAAGACAGAACGACAGGGGCAATCAAGAATGAGTAATCCAGAGTATCAAGTAACATTGTGTACAAGACACAGAACGACAGGGGCAAACAAGAATGAATAATCCAGAGTATCAAGTATCAGTGTGTACGCGACACAGAACGACAAGGGCAATCAATAATGAATAATCCAGAGTATCAAGTAACAGTGAGTAGAAGACAGAACGACAGGGGCAATCAAGAATGAATAATCCAGAGTATCAAGAAACATTGTGTACAAGACACAGAACGACAGGGGCAATCAAGAATGAATAATCCAGAGTATCAAGTAACAGTGAGTACAAGACTCGGAACGACATGGGTAATCAGGAATGAATAATCCAGAGTAGCACGAAACAGTCAGTACAAGACACAAAACGACAGGGGCAATCAAGAATGAATAATCCATAGTATTAAGTAACAGTGAGTACAAGACACAGAACTGTCTCTCTCTCTCTCTCTCTCTCTCTCTCTCTCTCTCTCTCTCTCTCTGGGAGCAAGATAAACAAATGGCATACACAGCCCAATGCAATCGGCTACGGTTACCTATGCCTGATGGTGATTTGCTTTTGGATAAAGGGGTCGTCGAGATCGTATGGTAATTGGATTTACAACTAATTGTGCAATCAGTTTTTATCACCAGAAAAGCTGGGTGTTCATACCCCGTTAATAGCGAGGTGTACTCGATATAACAATATATGATAACGTTTGTCAGTAGCCTGCGACAGGTCGGTGACTTTCTCCGGTGTTCCTCTACCAATAAACCTGACAGCCATGATATAACTGAAATATTATTGAAAGTAGCGTCAAAAGTGGCATTGTGGTGATAAGCACTGATTGCATATGTAGGTGCAATCAAACTACCATACCATCACGACGACTATGGCCCATGCAATTAATAAGCCAGGTCAGAAGTGTCACAAATGATGGTTTTGTTTCCTACTTTTCTTATACATGCATAATGTAGCACCATGCAGACAGATATACACCTTGGTAATTGGCAAGTTATTCGGGTTATTGTTGTTTCAGAATAAATCTAAAGAGGTACGTGTAAATCCTGAATATAAAATGGTGAGTTTTAACATTTAATTGTACTATTATTATTATTATTATTATCATTATTAGTGATGAGAATCGGAAGGAATTTCATAATCGATAATCGGTTTCACATGAATAACTCATTATCGGTAATAATCGAAGAAAAAGGATGTTTGTTGAAATCGACCTATGTTATACAACGTTTACATTATATATAACGTGGTGCATGTTTTTTGTCATGTTTGTACTTTATTTTAAAGTTGTTTGACAAAATAAACATGCCAAGCTATTGTCTGAATGTATTAATGTATTGTTTTTATATTATTGAGGGCTGAATTATGCTTCATTACTAGATTGATTAGTGGTACAGTACCTTGAATAATTAGTGGTAACTGACGTTTATAACATCAGATTATAAATCCATAAACAAACTTGAATAAATTCTTGGAAAAATTCAACATTTGACAAACAACATCAAACATAAATAAATTTGATTGAACAGAAACACAGAAAACAGAACATTGTCATCCATATTCTTATAGTGTATTGTAATCAGTAGTATTAACAGTAGTATTCCATGTTTTTATTCAAGAAAATGAAATGATATTGCCAATATTTGAAGGACTGAGGTGAGTCCTCTTTATGTTCACTAAATGACCTGTAAGACTAAATACTCGTTCTGAGGGTACACTCAATGCTGTAATGACAAGATAATTTGTGGTTAAATGCTTAATCCTGGATAGAAGGCTGCATTTTTTACCCATCACTGCAGCATTGTTAAGTCAGTATAAGTCCGAGAAGCACCATGTCATAGCCACGAATGCGTATTTACTTTTCGGTCAGAAATCTACAAATTTTACGATTTTATTTAGTTTTCACTGTACTTATTATACTTTTAATGGAAGCTAGAAATATAATTTCATTTGCAAATATAAAAAAAAAGAAATATTTAACATAATTTGATGAAATATGAAACTGCTATTTTCTGCTTAATTACGTGACAAGATTTCTAAAAATCAAAGTGAAAGTGACAGTAAAATTGTTCGATTAATCGGAAATAGATTTTTGGGCTCGAGTGCTTGGATTAAGACAACAACCAACTGATTATCGGTTATAATCGATCATCGGAACACCACTGATTATTATTATTATTATTTGTTTTTTATTATTATCCTTATTATTATTGTTATTATCATGTTATGCAATTAATGACTTTTAAAAAGGTGGATACAAGGATTTATTAACCCAATAATATTATATTTACCGAGGCCAGGGACCGAGGTAAATATATTATTCTTCGGTTAATACATCCTGGTATCCATCGAATTGAAACCCAGTAATTGTTTTATTATATGACACATTTTATATGTTTCTTTCACCCTTAAGATAAGCTTTCATCACGACGTTTTCTTTGGTTTAGCTTGGTGGAAGACGTCACGCGAGGTGAATAAATATTATATTCACCTCACGTGACGTCACGAGAGGTGAATATAACGTTTTATCAAAGAACGTTACTAGTGACGTCAGCCAATCAGAAAAGACATTATCTGAAGTCATATAATAATATTTACTATTATTATTATTATTATTATCATTATTATTATTTTTTATTATTATTATTATTATTATTATTATTATTTATTATTATTATTATTATTATTATTATTATTATTATTAATTTACATTTCCTAGTTGGCAAGACTCCTTATTCTTACGGTCTTGACCAGATGTCGAATAGATCATGATATATGAACTCATAGTTATTTACTAAATAATGAGGAACGAGCGGAATGTATTCCGTGTAATAAGAGATTATCACATATTTTGTTGCAATATGTTCGTTTTTGCATGTCCAATAATAGCTAGAAGTCAGACATTCTACAATGTCAACACTATGTCTTCTTTATTTTCAAATGTCACAGGCTACACACTTTTGAAATTGAAAACAATTATATACAGCACTATAATTAGATAGCACACGTTCTAAATATATTGTTTTATCCTTTAAATGTTTCTTTTATTTGTAGTTTTTAGGGCCCGTGTTCGTATGATAGTTATATTTACAACCACCTGTTTAATCAGTATCTATGACCACTAGAGTTGTGAGTTCGACGAATCCAGCATTTTTGTGTACAGCTCGCCCCACAAGAAAATCGAACTCGCAACTAGGGACTGGTCATCAGTTCAGAACGCTTACCCAGTTTTTAGGGACTGGTCATCAGTCCAGAACGCTTACCCAGTTTTTAGGGTGGATTGTGGTGCGCAATCATTTGCTTTCTGTGATGTGTTTTGTGAACCATTGCTTTGACTTTCGTCTTTTTTTTTGTCATTACATTGTTCTTAGATTCATCGCTTCTGATCATCCCTTATGGTTCCTTTAAACTTTACCACGGTGGTCATCTGCATAAATTGTAAGGAATATTGCTAAAATTTGTGCTTAATAATCGTGTATATTTCATTTCATTTCTCGCATAGATGACCAGGAAAGCAAACAATGACGTCATCGGTGCAGCACGTGACAAATGTGATTCGATTCCAAAACAAAGTGATAAAGATCAACAAGACACAAAATGTCAAAAAGAGACAAAAGGTCAACAAGAGACAACAAGTCAACAAGAGAAAAACGGTCAACAAGACCCAAAAGGTCAACAAAAGACGCAAGGTCAACAAAACAGAGACAGTGTTCACAAATGTCTAAATCAAAGCGGTTTCGACTTTGTAGCAGCTATCGACTTGGGAACATCTACGACCGGATGTGGATATTCAACGACTACTGGATTTAAGTCTAACCCACTTGATATCAGTTGTGAGATGATTTGGAACGAACAAGGATCAGTGAGCCAGGACATGTCAAAAACAAAAACATGCATACTTCTTGATAAGCAGGGCGAATTGATTTCCTTTGGATATGACGCTGAATACAAGTATGCGCAATTAAGGGCAAACAATGACCACGAAAATTGTTGTTTCTTCCATAATTTTAAGATGGATCTGTACGAAAATAAGGTAAGATTGCGAATGCAGCGTGCACCATGTACAATATAAATGTAACCAGTTCCACAAATGATTTACTTGAGGGGGATCCGGACTTAGACATATGACGTACGTCCTCTGTTGAGAGAAACAACTCCCATAAGACATGATTCATTACGTAAAGATATTTCCGTTTCAATTAATTATCGATTTTGATACAAAAACAGCGGCGGGGCACATTAAAAAGTAAAACAAAGAAAACCTCGGACAGCACCGGAGACACGTGTTCTATGTAAATTGATTTTGACAATGTGTCTTTACGTTCTGAGTTCCATGTTGTGATGGTTTTTTATTTACAGCATTTTTTTAACAATGTTCGATTCGTCTTTTCCTCCAGTTGTTTGTAAAGGAGGAGTTCATGTCTTATTTACGTTATTTGTTTTTTTTTTTTGCGTAGAGTGGTGTCCAACACATATTGTGTTGACTTTTTCTTCGCATTGTGTACCCTATGTTGCCGGTTTCATTTATGATTGCCCCTTCGGTATTCTCTAACATTTATTTGTCCTGTGTCTTGTGTACCCTATGTTGCCAGTTTCCCTGCAATGTTTATTTTAGATTGCCCCTTCGGTATTCTCTAACGTTTATTTACATGTGTTGTCTTTCTTTCCATAGCGCCTATTCGTAATCTTCATATTTGTAGATGTCTTTGCTTTATGCCCCTGTGAACTGTCTTAAATTCGTGAATCCTAAATGTCGTTCATCGCTTATAAAAACGTTCGTTTGTACTTTAATTCGTGGAAAAAGTATTTCAAAATATCTAAATATAGACCTAGCAATCGAATCAAGTAATACCCTTTAGTGTTTTTCACGGTCGGCAAATTATTTTCTAACTCGAGTTATATGAGGTTGGTTGGTACAAATCATGCGATAATACAGTATACAAATATTACATACCAAATAACGGCGGTAACAACACAAATCCAGGAAACACGAGTGACACGACGGGTCCAACTAGTGGAGAAAATGTGAACACTTTCAAAGAACCGAAGTTCATCCCAGGTTTTGGTGGGTTTCCAATTGCTCACCTTTAAACCCGAGTTCATCGCAGGTTTTAGTGGATTTCGTATTGCTCACATTTAAACCCGAGTTCATCCCAGGTTTCAGTGGGTTTCGTATTGCTCACCTTTAAACCCGAGTTCATCCCAGGTTTTAGTGGGCTTCGTATTGCTCACCTTTAAATCGGAGTTCATCCCAGGTTTTAGTGGGTTTTGTATTGTTCACCTTTAAACCCGAGTTCATCCCAGGTTTTAGTGGGTTTCGTATTACTCACCTTTAAACCCGAGTTCATCCCAGGTGTTAGTGGGTTTCGTATTGCTCACCTTTAAACTCGAGTTCATCCCAGGTTTTAGTGAGTTTCGTATTGCTCACCTTTAAACCCGAGTTCATCCCAGGTTTTAGTGGGTTTCGTATTGCTCACCTTTAAACCCGAGTTCATCCCAGGTATTAGTGGGTTTCGTATTGCTCTCCTTTAATCCCGAGTTCATCCTAGGTATTAGTGGGTTTCGTATTGTTCACCTTTAATCCCGAGTTCATCCCAGGTTTTAGTGGGTTTCGTATTGTTCACCTTTAAACCCGAGTTCATCCCAGGTATTAGTGGGTTTCGTATTGCTCTCCTTTAATCCCGAGTTCATCCTAGGTATTAGTGGGTTTCGTATTGCTCACTTTTAATCCCGAGTTCATCCCAGGTTTTAGTTGGTTTCGTATTGTTCACCTTTAAACCCGAGTTCATCCCAGGTTTTAGTGGGTTTCGTATTGCTCTCCTTTAATCCCGAGTTCATCCTAGGTTTTAGTGGGTTTCGTATTGCTCACCTTTAAACCCGAGTTCATCCCAGGTTTAAGTGGGTTTCGTATTGTTCACCTTTAAACCCGAGTTCATCCCAGGTTTTAGTGGGTTTCGTATTACTCACTTTTAATCCCGAGTTCATCCCAGGTTTTAGTGGGTTTCGTATTGTTCACCTTTAAACCCGAGTTCATCCCAGGTTTTAGTGGGTTTCGTATTGCTCTCCTTTAATCCCGAGTTCATCCTAGGTTTTAGTGGGTTTCGTATTGCTCACCTTTAAACCCGAGTTCATCACAGGTTTTAGTGGGTTTCGTATTGTTCACCTTTAAACCCGAGTTCATCCTAGGTTTTAGTGGGTTTCGTATTGCTCACCTTTAAACTCGAGTTCATCCCAGGTTTTAGTGGGTTTCGTATTGCTCTCCTTTAATCCCGAGTTCATCCCAGGTTTTAGTGGGTTTCGTATTGCTCTCCTTTAATCCCGAGTTCATCCCAGGTTTTAGTGGGTTTCGTATTGCTCTCCTTTAATCCCGAGTTCATCTTAGGTTTTAGTGGGTTTCGTATTGCTCTCCTTTAATCCCGAGTTCATCCCAGGTTTTAGTGGGTTTCGTATTGCTCTCCTTTAATCCCGAGTTCATCCCAGGTTTTAGTGGGTTTCGTATTGGTCTCCTTTAATCCCGAGTTCATCCCAGGTTTTAGTGGGTTTCGTATTGCTCACCTTTAAACCCGAGTTCATCACAGGTTTTAGTGGGTTTCGTATTGTTCACCTTTAAACCCGAGTTCATCCTAGGTTTTAGTGGGTTTCGTATTGCTCACCTTTAAACTCGAGTTCATCCCAGGTTTTAGTGGGTTTCGTATTGCTCTCCTTTAATCCCGAGTTCATCCCAGGTTTTAGTGGGTTTCGTATTGCTCTCCTTTAATCCCGAGTTCATCCCAGGTTTTAGTGGGTTTCGTATTGCTCTCCTTTAATCCCGAGTTCATCTTAGGTTTTAGTGGGTATCGTATTGTTCACCTTTAGTCTTCTATGTAGTATTGTGTAGACGATTGTTTGTCTTTTTCGTCCTTTGTCATTTTACCATTGTTGAGGGAGAGAATGATTGTTGCTTAACGGCAGCTCAACAATTCTTCAGCCAAATCCTTGCGAGAAAAAAGCTAATTGCAATGATATGATGATGATGAGGCCCTCTTTACACTAGGTCAACACGCTTAGTTGGATTTTATCAGTGCTAGTTCACTGAAACAACAGACCGCGGATAGACATATCGCCACTCTCGGACACATTAGCCTGATACCGAGCCACCCAGTCGTTGCTATTTCTGGTTAATGCTGCGTGCTTTGACCTGATCGGAGCTCGAACACACGATCCACCACACTCGAGGCGACCACGTTAATCATTGCACTACCGATACGGTTTACTATGTCTTATTTTGACAGATACCATATATGTTTCTATTTAAACATAAGGGCCAGGGTGGCTCAATGAGTTATGTAGTTGGATTACCTAACAACTCGTACAAGCCTATCACCAATTAGACGTGGGTTCGCGCCCGGCTTTGTAAGTTACAAAAATGGTGCCCTCGAATCGCAGCAGCATGTGATAAAGTTTACCATTTGCTTGTCCATGGTCGGTTGTTCTCTCCGGGTACTCTTCTTTCAACACTAAAACTGGTCGCCATTATCTAGCCGACATATTGCTGAAAGTGGCATTACAACACACAAAAAAACATAATTAAATATATCAAATTCTTTTGACAGATATCATTCAGCAGACTGATGTTGTCTGATGTCACTGGTAAAACTGAGATCAGTGCAAAAACAGTGTTTTCGCAGGCAATCTTGGCAGTGAAAACAAAATTAATTGAAAATATCAAATCGACAGCAAAATACAACGATTTTGCAGAAGATAGAATAAGATGGGTAATAACAGTGCCTGCGATATGGGAAGACGATGCAAAGTTGTTCATGAGAGAATGTGCTCAAGAGGTAAGATGATATTAATTTTCCCATTGTGAACTTTCCATTTATGCGTAGCAACATTCCAGCAGCGCCTGCAAATAGAGAATAGTAAAACCTGTCTAAGCTGAACCCGTTTGGGACTGGATAATTTATTCAGTTTTGACAGGTGTTTGGTTTGCACATGTTCAAATTACATAGGCATTTAGTAGATGGGACTATACAGTCTGCCTGGATTAGGCAGGTGTTCGGTTTAGACGGGTTTCACTGTATATATTTCTCAGTTGATACAACATTCCAGAGTTTGTGGTTGCTATCACGATTTCCATGATATAGGGTTGCTAATAACAGGGATAGGGAAGCTACTGAACCAACGGTTCCTAGTGGTTAAATCGATGTCGTAATTTCGAAAGTGTTGAAATCTCCACCATGACTTAGCTAACCGTTACGGATTATGTATGCCTCAGATGATCACGGATATGTTTTGCGGCAATTGCAAGTCCTTTACTCATTGCTATGACTTATCACCGAGTTTATAACAAGAAGAACATGAATAACATGGTGTTTGGAATTACAACTACCTATGTAATCAGTGCCTATCACACTAACGTCATGAGTTCATGACGAGGTGTACTCGATACAACATTATGTGATAAAGTTTATCAGTGACTTGCCACAGGTCGGTGGTTTTCTCTGGGTACTCCTCCACCAATGAAACTGGCCGCCATCACATAACTGAAATATTGATGAAAGTGGTTTTTAACACTGCAACCCTATGCCTAATAACTTGTGTTTTTTTTGTTGCTGTAAAATTATTCAATGAATTTTAAGGGATTCTAATACCTACAAGTACCTACACATTATTTAAAAGTTATACAATCAAACCTGCTTTAGTGACCACCTCTATTAATCAATAACTTGTATTATGTGACATCAATTTTATTTCCATTCACAGTGCATTTCATATCCATTAAACCTGTATTTAGCGACCACCTGCACTATGTGACCATATTTGACTGTTCTCTTGGAAGGTCACATAAGACAGGTTTGACTGTACTGAAATTATTTGTCATTTCCGTTGTTGAAGCTTGTAAGGGAAATATCTCCTATGAAAACACATAAATTTAGAATCAAATATTGAGAGTGCAAAGGTATTATCTAATAAGATAAAAAAAATAAAAAATAAAATAAAATACGACACTGTCGGAGCAATTCCAAGATGAAGTACATGTATCAATCTCGATGGGATCATGCAAGTGCTTTCCACGTTTGAGTAACATGCCAACCCTGATATATAACCCGCGAAGTTGTCATATGCATAATATTAGTTCTAGATCCGATGACCTCAATCATTATCCAAAATATTAAATGATATACATAATGGAGGCAATTATAGACTAAGAAGAGTTTGCAGATACCAAAGGGGTATTCATAATATGTATATCGCTGAAATACAGACAACACAATGGCCAAATGAAAAAGTACAAAAGGACAAACAGCGACCTACAAAACATACATATAAAGCATAAGATCTAACACTAACCCGACTAAAAACCTAGGGTGAACCCAGGTGCTCAGGAAGGGTAGGCAGTTCCTGCTCTACTAGCGATTGTATTTGATAGA
This sequence comes from Bathymodiolus septemdierum, assembly GCA_963383655.1. Lineage (NCBI taxonomy): Eukaryota > Metazoa > Mollusca > Bivalvia > Mytilida > Modiolidae > Bathymodiolus > Bathymodiolus septemdierum. The sequence continues at coordinate 55,546,388 of OY726527.1, forward strand.
TTGGTATACCGGGTCATCAAATAATAATAGCCTTAGAACCGGAAGCAGCTTCGGTGTATTGTAACTACTTGAAAACTGAACGACCAAGCGATATATCTCAGGGATTTCAAGAACCATTGCCTGGTACAAAATATATGGTCGTCGATATTGGAGGTATAGTACAATATTTAAACTGAACTCAAAATAATGTTCATGTCTATATTGTGAGAATGGAACATCCAATTATATGACCTTGATGACAACCTTAAGCTCGAAGGTCATGGCCTTTGAAATAAAAAAAATAGTCCATTAACCAGTAAAGGGTATATTTGTCTGACCGGAAGTGATATTTTTATGATACTGGAATAAAAAATTCCCTAGGGGTCATATCTAATTTGAGGGTTAGGGTTATGGAGTTTAACGTCACTGTCAACAATATGTCAGCTATATCGTGGCGGTCAGTTTTATTGGTGGAGGAAACCGGAGAAAACCAACGACCTGTTGCAAGTCAATGACAAACTTTATCACACAGTGTTGTATCGAGTACACCTCTGCTGAGCGGGATTCGACCTCACAGCGTTAGTGGTGATATGCACTGATTACATAGGTAATCAATTATCCAATTGCGATACGATCATGACCACTACGGCCCTGTATTTAATTTGTATCAGAAGACAAAGAACTATTAACTTGTACATGTTTTTGTTTTTTTTATCGGAAGTCAAATCTCTATAAAGCGGAAGTGACACACTATGTGTGGTATCAGACAATCAAGGCTAATCAACTGGTACATTTTGATTACTGGAAACAAGAATTTGGAATCTCAAGTGAAAAAGTGCATTGCAACCATATACATGTTTTTTTCACTCTTGAATTACTACGTTGTTCAGCTACTCGTGAATGACTACGTTGTTCAGCTAATCGTTAATTGCTTCGTTGTACAGCTACTCGTGAATTACTACGTTTTCAGCTACTTGTGAATTACTATGTTGTTCAGCTACTCACTGGTGTATTACTACGTTGTTCAACTATTCGTAAATGATTACGTTGTTCAGCTACTCTTGAATTACTGTGTTGTTCAGCTACTCGTGAATCACTACGTTGTTCAACTACTTGAGAATCACTACGATGTTGAGCTACTAGTGAATTACTACGCTGTTCAGCTACTCGTGAATCACTACGCTGTTCAGCTACTCGTGGTGAATTACTACGCTGTTCAGTTACTCGTGAATTATTTTCGAAATTGGAATTCAAGAGTGTTAATATAATAATTACACGTAGGCGTGTACAATTTTTTTTGGTTCGTTTTAGGTGGAACAACTGATATTACAGTACATGAAAAACAAATCGATGGAACGCTTAAAGAACTCACTAAAGCTTCTGGCAAAGGAGTTGGCGGTGTATCCGTAGATGAAGCCTTAATGGAAGCGATCCAGAATGCACTGCATAAGCACTTACTCTCTAGATCGCAAACTAGGCAACCGAATTATAGCGTACTGACTATTCTGCAAACTGAGAAACCGAATGTGTATTTAGACATGTACTATGACGTCGAGAAAACGAAAAGGACAATCACTACATCAACGTCCAGACCAGTATCATTTCGAATCAATTATACAGTACTAGACAAGTTATTTAAAACACATTTTGGCAAGGGTCTTTCGGAATTCGCTGTTCCCATTGAAGAGGAAGAGATCCTTTTAGACGCAGCTATTGTAAATACAATTTTTGATTCGACAGCATATAATATTGTAAATGTAATTAACAGAGCTATGCTGTCTTTGAAACCAGATGAAATATCAATGATAATATTGGTTGGTGGATTTGCTAATTGTGAAATTTTGCAAGACAAAGTGCAACAACACTTTTCATCGATCAGAGTTATCGTTCCTCTTGATGCAGGCTTAGCAGCGTTACTCGGAGCTGTCTTATTTGGACACTCTCCATTGGTAATCACTAGCCGTGTTACTCGGAAGACGTATGGGGTTATCGTTGATGAACCTTTCAATGAGGAAAAACATCCGGTATCAAGGAAATTTTATCACTATGGTATGTGTTATTGCTCCGGAATAATCTCGTTAGTTGTTGCGCAGAATGAAAACATTCCAGTTGGAACACGATTTCCGAAAGAATACGCTGCAAAACCGATGGTGAGCGCAACTTCTATTGTCATTGTAACGTCTAAAGAGGACCTACCAGAGTTCTATAACGACAAGAGTTGTCGTAAGATAGGTACTCTAGAAATAGATATCCCAAACCCATCAGCACTGAGTCGACCCTTGCAAGTAGAATACATATTTGGAGACACAGAGTTAATTGTAGTTGCAAACGAGAAAGATACAAACATCAAATTTGAAACGAAAATTGTATTAGATTAAATCATACGGAGGCACCACCATGTTATTATCTGGGAGGAGGGGGCTAAGAAACAAATATTCTGTCTCCAGTCTGGCCATAAAAATGTACTATATCCTCGTGTTTTCCTTTTATGCCCTTTATAAATTAAGACCGAAACAACAAATCCTATGTCTCATCCAGATAAACAATGGCCAGTCCCTAAGCTGTCAAAATTATTACAGTGCTAATCTAATCTTAAGAGCTACCACTTACGACTTGCGACAAGTAACATCTCCTATAACGGAGGTAAAAAAGACATAGTATCATTTATAGTATATCTCGGAAACTGATTATATTAAAGTTCACATTGGGTTAATTATTTGTTTTTACATTATTTGATTTGCAAGACAGCGGAATTTCTATTTTCCTTTTGATTTGGTACACCAGTTGGATCGGTTTTGCTTAGGGTGATCCTATTTGAGAAATCTGCTCAATAATTAAGAAATTTTCTTTTCCTTGGTTATGTATATTTCTTTGTTAAAGTTTGTTGTATTACATGGAATATTTGGCTGTTAATATTTATATTGAAAATTGTATTGCTAGTTGCTTAACAAAAACATAATAATGATGGGCGGACTCTGTTGCCAAAAAAATATTGTTATTTTTTTAATATTGATATGATTTGTGAAAATTATTGATATTGTTTGATGTATGTATATATGTGAATTGATTATTTCTGGAAATGCAATACAAGTTATACCTATTGGCTTGTTTCTATTTCACCCCTTGATAATAATAAAAAAATCTTTCGCATTTAATATCCAACTAATTCTTAAATATATTTTGTTTAAGGAATTTGAATAATAAATAAATCAAATTAAAGCTATTAGAAGACAATGTATTTGTTAAGAGCAAAATGTTATCAAAGTTATTTGATAGAATAATGTTTTTCGATATATTAAATGCTATATGTACCGATATCGTTCCTATTGATATACCAATGTAGTGGGATTTTTCTTAAGAAAACAAATTATGTCTAAGTTAGTCTACACATATTTTATTTTGCTCTATGTGAAAAACAATTTAAGTCTGAAAATACCAACAAAAAAATAGTGTTAAAAAAATATATATTCAATGAAAAACGACCAAAAGCCTTGGAAAAGAAGAACTTTATTTAAGGAAAATAAAACAAATTGATGTTTGGGATTATTATAGTAGCAATTATGACATTATTTTTATTCAACTCTACTGGATCATACAGACACACTATTTACAAATACACATTTTTATGAAAAAACAATAAGCAACATAAACATTCAAGATGCTTGAACATGTTGAAACTAAAATATAGCATAAAACTGCTGTAATATATGAACATTATCAAGTAAAGCAAAGCGGGAATTGTGACTAGAGCTTAAAAAGAATCTTTTGCAGTTATAGAGTGAGTGAGTGATTGTTGTTTAACGCCAATTTTACAGCTATTTCACCGCGAGAACAAATTAATTTTCAATGAGATGATAATAAGGTCCGCTTTGTTCTAGACCAACACGCTGAGTTTGATTTTTATAGTGCTAGTTCTCTGAAACAACAGTTCGTGGGTAGACATGTCGCTCCCCTCGGGCACATTATTCTGAATATGTGCTCTTTCTCCTTAATACTGCCTGCTTAGCGGAGAAGCAACACATACTCATTTAATAGTCTTTGGTATGATCCGAGAGGGACTCGAACCCACGATATACTGCACTCGAGGAGAGCACTAACTATTAGTGAAATGGTCGTAACTCTTAAGGGTACACATACGTCTACGCTTAGGACTTACGACATTTAGTGAAACGGTCGCCAGGCTATACAAGTATTGAACATATTCCTTATCATTTAAATGTTACAACTATATTTAATGATTCCTCGAATTTCATTAAGATTCTAACATGACCTCCTTCTTTCACTTTGCTAACGAAAGAGCGAGCTATCCATTCGGTATAATCTCATTAGCACATGCGCCGATGAATGTGACTGACTTTTCAATTGGCATCATGCATTGTGTGCGATATTTTCCGCAAACGTAAATATAAATTACCGTCTTCCAATCAAGGTATACTACCGTATTTGTACTCTTAGACCTATCAGAATCGAAATAAATCATGGAAGCCAGAATGTGTTTTGAGTTTTAACATGGTTGGCGGATATTAGTAAACAATGTTACCCCTTTATTTTTACTGTTTTTCTGTTCTCATTTACATGTGTAATTGCCACTGGTATACATTCATTAATGTGCATGCTCTTTTTCATATGTATATGTGTTATATGTATTATGTAATTCCAAGGAGAAGACATCATAGGTTGGTAAAACTTGTGTCTTATACTTTTTGTCTCTATGAGGAAATACAATTTTCATAAACTAAGCTAAACTATCTTTTCATAGACCCGTCCACAATGACAGAGTATGTCCAATATGAATCACTCTAGTCACATTTATACATACAAAGCCCTTTCGTCCACCCCGGTGGCCTGTTTTTCCTCCACAATGTATCGTTTGTAAACTAGTTCTCATTATGAATATATCTGTAAACAAGCTTACTTAATATGAAGAAAAGTTTGATGAATTCAAAAGGTTAATCAAAAAGGAACAAATAATACAATGGTCAAAAGAAAAAGGACAATCAATGATCTTGACAACGCTATGCAGAAAACTATGATCGTGCAACACGAACGACATAAAATATCGGGGGTGAACTTAAGTGCTCCGGAAGGGTTACCATGTAAGTTAATGGGTTCAGGTAATTTGGGTTTTAACAGCGATGTCACATTGACCATAACTCTAGCCCCTATCTCAATCATATTGTTGAAATTTGCGCTCAACCCTAGAACCCTAAGCCAATCATATAGTGGAAAGTGGCATTAAACTCCATAACCCTAACACCTAGCCCAATCACATTGTTGAATGTGGCGTTAAACACCATAACCGTAGCCCAATCAAATTGTAGAAAGTAACCTTAAACACCATAACCCTAATCCAATCAAATTGTTGAAGGTGGCGTTAAACACTTGAATCCTAACCTCTAACCCAATCATATTGTTGAAATTTGCGTTCAACGCCATAACCCTAACCCAATCATAGAGTTGAAAGTGGCGCTAGACTCCATAACCCTAACCCAATCACATAGTTGAAAGTGGCGTTAAACTCCATAAACCGAACCAATTCATATTGTTGAAAATGTCGTTAGACACCATGACCCTTACCCAATCATATTGCTGAAAATGTCGTCAGACACCATAACCCTTACCCAAACATATTGTTGAAAATGTCGTTAGACACCATGACCCTAACCCAATCATATTGTTGAAAATGTCGTTAGACACCATGACCCTAACCCAATCATATTGTTGAAAATGTCGTTAGACACCATAACCCTTACCCAATCATATTGTTGAAAATGTCGTTAGACACCATCACCCTAACTCAATCATATTGTTGAAAATGTCGTTAGACACCATGACCCTAGCACAATCATATTGTTGAAAATATCGTTAGACACCATGACCCTAACTCAAACATATTGTTGAAAATGTCGTTAGACACCATAACCCTTACCCAATCATATTGTTGAAAATGTCGTTAGACACCATGACCCTAACCCAATCATATTGTTGAAAATGTCGTTAGACACCATGACCCTAACTCAATCATATTGTTGAAAATGTCGTTAGACACCATGACCCTAACCGAATCATATTGTTGAAAATGTCGTTAGACACCATGCCCCTAACCCAATCATATTGTTGAAAATGTCGTTAGACACCATAACCCTTACCCAACCATATTGTTGAAAATGTCGTTAGACACCATGACCCTAACTCAATCATATTGTTGAAAATGTCGTTAGACACCATGACCCTAACCCAATCATATTGTTGAAAATGTCGTTAGACACCATGACCCTAACGCAATCATATTGTTGAAAATGTCGTTAGACACCATGACCCCAACTCAATTATATTGTTGAAAATGTCGTTAGACACCATGACCCTAACCCAATCATATTGTTGAAAATGTCGTTAGACACCATAACCCTTACCCAACCATATTGTTGAAAATGTCGTTAGACACCATGACGTTTACCCAATCATATTGTTGAAAATGTCGTTAGACACCATGACCCTTACCCAATCATAATGTGAAAATGTCGTTAGACACCATGACCCTTACCCAATCATAATGTGAAAATGTCGTTAGACACCATAGCCCTTACCCAATCATATTGTTGAAAATGTCGTTAGACACCTTAACCCTTACCCAATCATATTTTTGAAAATGTTGTTAGACACCATGACCCTTACCCAATCATATTGTTGAAAATGTCGTTAGACACCTTAACCCTTACCCAATCATATTTTTGAAAATGTTGTTAGACACCATGACCCTTACCCAATCATATTGTTGAAAATGTCGTTAGACACCATAACCCTTACCCAATCATATTGTTGAAAATGTCGTTAGACACCTTAACCCTTACCCAATCATATTTTTGAAAATGTTGTTAGACACCATGACCCTTACCCAATCATATTGTTGAAAATGTCGTTAGACACCATAACCCTTACCCAATCATATTGTTGAAAATGTCGTTAGACACCATGACCCTTACCCAATCATATTGTTGAAAATGTCGTTAGACACCATAACCCTTACCCAATCATATTGTTGAAAATGTCGTTAGACACCATGACCCTAACCCAATCATATTGTTGAAAATGTCGTTAGACACCATAACCCTTACCCAATCATATTGTTGAAAATGTCATTAGACACCATGACCCTAACCCAATCATATTGTTGAAAATGTCGTTAGACACCATAACCCTTACCCAATCATATTGTTGAAAATGTCGTTAGACACCATGAACCTTACCCAATTATATTGCTGAAAATGTCGTTATACACCATAACCCTTACCCAATTATATTTTTGAAAATGTCGTTAGACACCATAACCCTAACCAAATCATATTGTTGAAAATGTCGTTAGACACCATAACCCTAGCACAATCATATTGTTGAAAATGTCGTTAGACACCATGACCCTTACCCAATCATATTGTTGAAAATGTCGTTAGACACCATAACCCTTACCCAATCATATTGTTGAAAATGTCGTTAGACACCATGACCCTTACCCAATCATATTGTTGAAAATGTCGTTAGACACCATAACCCTTATCCAATCATATTGTTGAAAATGTCATTAGACACCATAACCCTAACCCAATCATATTTTTGAAAATGTCGTTAGACACCATAACCCTTACCCAATCATATTGTTGAAAATGTCGTTAGACACCATGAACCTTACCCAATCATATTGTTGAAAATGTCGTTAGACACCATAACCCTTACCCAATCATCTTGTCGAAAATGTCGCTAGACACCATAACCCTTACCCAATCATATTGTTGAAAACGTCGTTAGACACCATAACCCTTACCCAATCATATTGTTGAAAATGTCGTTAGACACCATAACCCTAACCCAATCATATTGTTGAAAATGTCATTAGACACCATGACCCTAACCGAACCATATTGTTGAAAATGTCGTTAGACACCTTAACCCTTACCAAATCATATTGTTGAAAATGTCGTTAGACACCATAACCCTAACCCAATCATATTGTTGGAAATGTCGTTAGACACCATAACCCTTACCCAATCATATTGTTGAAAATGTCGTTAGACACCATGACCCTAACCCAATCATATTGTTGAAAATGTCGTTAGACACCATGACCCTAACCCAACCATATTGTTGAAAATGTCGTTAGACACCATAACCCTTACCCAATCATATTGATGAAAATGTCGTTAGACACCATAACCCTTACCCAATCATATTGTTGAAAATGTCGTTAGACACCATAACCCTAACCCAATCATATTGTTGAAAATGTCGTTAGACACCATGACCCTAACCCAACCATATTGTTGAAAATGTCGTTAGACACCATAACCCTTACCCAATCATATTGTTGAAAATGTCGTTAGACACCATGACCCTAACCCAACCATATTGTTGAAAATGTCGTTAGACACCATAACCCTTACCCAATCATATTGTTGAAAATGTCGTTAGACACCATAACCCTAGCACAACCATATTGTTGAAAATGTCGTTAGAAACCATAACCCTTACCCAACCATATTGTTGAAAATGTCGTTAGACACCTTAACCCTTTCCCAATCATATTGTTGAAAATGTCGTTAGACACCATAACCCTTACCCAATCATATTGTTGAAAATGTCGTTAGACACCATAACCCTTACCCAATCATATTGTTGAAAATGTCGTTAGACACCTTAACCCTTACCCAATCATATTGTTGAAAATGTCGTTAGACACCATAACCCTTACCCAATCATATTGTTGAAAATGTCGTTAGACACCATAACCCTAGCACAATCATATTGTTGAAAATGTCGTTAGACACCATAACCCTTACCCAATCATATTGTTGAAAATGTCGTTAGACACCATGACCCTAACCCAATCATATTGTTGAAAATGTCGTTAGACACCATGACTCTAACCCAAACATATTGTTGAAAATGTCGTTAGACACCATGACCTTACCCAATCATATTGTTGAAAATGTCGTTAGACACCATTACCCTAACCCAATCATATTGTTGAAAATGTCGTTAGACACCATAACCCTTACCCAACCATATTGTTGAAAATGTCGTTAGACACCATGACCCTTACCCAATCATATTGTTGAAAATGTCGTTAGACACCATGACTCTTACCCAATCATAATGTGAAAATGTCGTTAGACACCATGACCCTTACCCAATCATAATGTCAAAATGTCGTTAGACACCATAGCCCTTACCCAATCATATTGTTGAAAATGTCGTTAGACACCATAACCCTAGCACAATCATATTGTTGAAAATGTCGTTAGACACCATAACCCTTACCCAATCATATTGTTGAAAATGTCGTTAGACACCTTAACCCTTACCCAATCATAATTTTGAAAATGTTGTTAGACACCATGACCCTTACCCAATCATATTGTTGAAAATGTCGTTAGACACCATAACCCTTACCCAATCATATTGTTGAAAATGTCGTTAGACACCATGACCCTTACCCAATCATATTGTTGAAAATGTCGTTAGACACCATAACCCTTACCCAATCATATTGTTGAAAATGTCGTTAGACACCATGACCCTAACCCAATCATATTGTTGAAAATGTCGTTAGACACCATAACCCTTACCCAATCATATTGTTGAAAATGTCATTAGACACCATAACCCTTACCCAATCATATTGTTGAAAATGTCGTTAGACACCATGACCCTAACCCAATCATATTGTTGAAAATGTCGTTAGACACCATAACCCTTACCCAATCATATTGTTGAAAATGTCGTTAGACACCATGACCCTTACCCAATCATATTGTTGAAAATGTCGTTAGACACCATAACCCTTATCCAATCATATTGTTGAAAATGTCATTAGACACCATAACCCTAACCCAATCATATTTTTGAAAATGTCGTTAGACACCATAACCCTTACCCAATCATATTGTTGAAAATGTCGTTAGACACCATGAACCTTACCCAATCATATTGTTGAAAATGTCGTTAGACACCATAACCCTTACCCAATCAACTTGTCGAAAATGTCGCTAGACACCATAACCCTTACCCAATCATATTGTTGAAAACGTCGTTAGACACCATAACCCTTACCCAATCATATTGTTGAAAATGTCGTTAGACACCATAACCCTTACCCAATCATATTGTTGAAAATGTCGTTAGACACCATAACCCTAACCCAATCATATTGTTGAAAATGTCGTTAGACACCATAACCCTAACCCAATCATATTGTTGAAAATGTCATTAGACACCATGACCCTAACCCAACCATATTGTTGAAAATGTCGTTAGACACCTTAACCCTTACCAAATCATATTGTTGAAAATGTCGTTAGACACCATAACCCTAACCCAATCATATTGTTGAAAATGTCGTTAGACACCATAACCCTTACCCAATCATATTGTTGAAAATGTCGTTAGACACCATGACCCTAACCCAATCATATTGTTGAAAATGTCGTTAGACACCATGACCCTAACCCAACCATATTGTTGAAAATGTCGTTAGACACCATAACCCTTACCCAATCATATTGTTGAAAATGTCGTTAGACACCATAACCCTTACCCAATCATATTGTTGAAAATGTCGTTAGACACCATAACCCTAACCCAATCATATTGTTGAAAATGTCGTTAGACACCATGACCCTAACCCAACCATATTGTTGAAAATGTCGTTAGACACCATAACCCTTACCCAATCATATTGTTGAAAATGTCGTTAGACACCATGACCCTAACCCAACCATATTGTTGAAAATGTCGTTAGACACCATAACCCTTACCCAATCATATTGTTGAAAATGTCGTTAGACACCATAACCCTAGCACAACCATACTGTTGAAAATGTCGTTAGACACCATAACCCTTACCCAACCATATTGTTGAAAATGTCGTTAGACACCTTAACCCTTTCCCAATCATATTGTTGAAAATGTCGTTAGACACCATAACCCTTACCCAATCATATTGTTGAAAATGTCGTTAGACACCATAACCCTAGCACAATCATATTGTTGAAAATGTCGTTAGACACCTTAACCCTTACCCAATCATATTGTTGAAAATGTCGTTAGACACCATAACCCTAACCCAATCATATTGTTGAAAATGTCGTTAGACACCATGACCCTAACCCAATCATATTGTTGAAAATGTCGTTAGACACCATAACCCTTACCCAATCATATTGTTGAAAATGTCGTTAGACACCATGACCCTTACCCAATCATATTGTTGAAAATGTCGTTAGACACCATAACCCTTATCCAATCATATTGTTGAAAATGTCATTAGACACCATAACCCTAACCCAATCATATTTTTGAAAATGTCGTTAGACACCATAACCCTTACCCAATCATATTGTTGAAAATGTCGTTAGACACCATGAACCTTACCCAATCATATTGTTGAAAATGTCGTTAGACACCATAACCCTTACCCAATCAACTTGTCGAAAATGTCGCTAGACACCATAACCCTTACCCAATCATATTGTTGAAAACGTCGTTAGACACCATAACCCTTACCCAATCATATTGTTGAAAATGTCGTTAGACACCATAACCCTTACCCAATCATATTGTTGAAAATGTCGTTAGACACCATAACCCTAACCCAATCATATTGTTGAAAATGTCGTTAGACACCATAACCCTAACCCAATCATATTGTTGAAAATGTCATTAGACACCATGACCCTAACCCAACCATATTGTTGAAAATGTCGTTAGACACCTTAACCCTTACCAAATCATATTGTTGAAAATGTCGTTAGACACCATAACCCTAACCCAATCATATTGTTGAAAATGTCGTTAGACACCATAACCCTTACCCAATCATATTGTTGAAAATGTCGTTAGACACCATGACCCTAACCCAATCATATTGTTGAAAATGTCGTTAGACACCATGACCCTAACCCAACCATATTGTTGAAAATGTCGTTAGACACCATAACCCTTACCCAATCATATTGTTGAAAATGTCGTTAGACACCATAACCCTTACCCAATCATATTGTTGAAAATGTCGTTAGACACCATAACCCTAACCCAATCATATTGTTGAAAATGTCGTTAGACACCATGACCCTAACCCAACCATATTGTTGAAAATGTCGTTAGACACCATAACCCTTACCCAATCATATTGTTGAAAATGTCGTTAGACACCATGACCCTAACCCAACCATATTGTTGAAAATGTCGTTAGACACCATAACCCTTACCCAATCATATTGTTGAAAATGTCGTTAGACACCATAACCCTAGCACAACCATACTGTTGAAAATGTCGTTAGACACCATGACCCTAACCCAACCATATTGTTGAAAATGTCGTTAGACACCATAACCCTTACCCAATCATATTGTTGAAAATGTCGTTAGACACCATAACCCTTACCCAATCATATTGTTGAAAATGTCGTTAGACACCATAACCCTTACCCAATCATATTGTTGAAAATGTCGTTAGACACCATAACCCTTACCCAATCATATTGTTGAAAATGTCGTTAGACACCATAACCCTAACCCAATCATATTGTTGAAAATGTCGTTAGACACCATGACCCTAACCCAACCATATTGTTGAAAATGTCGTTAGACACCATAACCCTTACCCAATCATATTGTTGAAAATGTCGTTAGACACCATGACCCTAACCCAACCATATTGTTGAAAATGTCGTTAGACACCATAACCCTTACCCAATCATATTGTTGAAAATGTCGTTAGACACCATAACCCTAGCACAACCATACTGTTGAAAATGTCGTTAGACACCATAACCCTTACCCAACCATATTGTTGAAAATGTCGTTAGACACCTTAACCCTTTCCCAATCATATTGTTGAAAATGTCGTTAGACACCATAACCCTTACCCAATCATATTGTTGAAAATGTCGTTATACACCATAACCCTAGCACAATCATATTGTTGAAAATGTCGTTAGACACCATAACCCTTACCCAATCATATTGTTGAAAATGTCGTTAGACACCATAACCCTAACCCAATCATATTGTTGAAAATGTCGTTAGACACCATGACCCTAACCCAATCATATTGTTGAAAATGTCGTTAGACACCATGATCCTAACCCAATCATATTGTTGAAAATGTCGTTAGACTCCATAACCCTTACCCAATCGTATTGTTGAAAATGTCGTTAGACACCATAACCCTTACCCAATCATATTGTTGAAAATGCCGTTAGATACCTTAACCCTTACCCAATCATATTGTTGAAAATGTCGTTAGACACCATAACCCTTACCCAATCATATTGTTGAAAATGTCGTTAGACACCATAACCCTAGCACAATCATATTGTTGAAAATGTCGTTAGACACCATAACCCTTAACCAATCATATTGTTGAAAATGTCGTTAGACACCATGACCCTAACCCAATCATATTGTTGAAAATGTCGTTAGACACCATGACCCTAACCCAAACATATTGTTGAAAATGTCGTTAGACACCATGACCCTTACCCAATCATATTGTTGAAAATGTCGTTAGACACCCTATCTCTTACCCAATCATATTGTTGAAAATGTCGTTAGACACCATGACCCTAACCCAATCACATTGTTGAAAATGTCGTTAGACACCATAACCCTTACCCAATCATATTGTTGAAAATGTCGTTAGACACCATGACCCTAACCCAATCATATTGTTGAAAATGTCGTTAGACACCATAACCCTTACCCAACCATATTGTTGAAAATGTCGTTAGACACCATTACCCTTACCCAATCATATTGTTGAAAATGTCGTTAGACACCATAACCCTAACCCAATCATATTGTTGAAAATGTCGTTAGACACCATGACCCTAACCCAACCATATTGTTGAAAATGTCGTTAGACACCATAACCCTAACCCAATCATATTGTTGAAAATGTCGTTAGACACCATAACCCTTACCCAACCATATTGTTGAAAATGTCGTTAGACACCTTAACCCTTACCCAATCATATTGTTGAAAATGTCGTTAGACACCATAACCCTTACCCAATCATATTGTTGAAAATGTCGTTAGACACCATAACCCTAGCACAATCATATTGTTGAAAATGTCGTTAGACACCATAACCCTTACCCAATCATATTGTTGAAAATGTCGTTAGACACCATGACCCTAACCCAATCATATTGTTGAAAATGTAGTTAGACACCATAACCCTTACCCAATCATATTGTTGAAAATGTCGTAAGACACCATGACACTAACCCAATCATATTGTTGAAAATGTTGTTAGACACCATGACCCTAACCCAACCATATTGTTGAAAATGTCGTTAGACACCATAACCCTTACCCAATCATATTGTTGAAAATGTCGTTAGACACCATAACCCTTACCCAATCATATTGTTGAAAATGTCGTTAGACACCATAACCCTAACCCAATCATATTGTTGAAAATGTCGTTAGACACCATGACCCTAACCCAACCATATTGTTGAAAATGTCGTTAGACACCATAACCCTAACCCAATCATATTGTTGAAAATGTCGTTAGACACCATGACCCTAACCCAACCATATTGTTGAAAATGCCGTTAGACACCATAACCCTTACCCAATCATACTGTTGAAAATGTCGTTAGACACCATAACCCTAGCACAACCATATTGTTGAAAATGTCGTTAGACACCATAACCCTTACCAAACCATATTGTTGAAAATGTCGTTAGACACCTTAACCCTTACCCAATCATATTGTTGAAAATGTCGTTAGACACCATAACCCTTACCCAATCATATTGTTGAAAATGTCGTTAGACACCATAACCCTAGCAGAATCATATTGTTGAAAATGTCGTTAGACACCATAACCCTTACCCAATCATATTGTTGAAAATGTCGTTAGACACCATGACCCTAACCCAATCATATTGTTGAAAATGTCGTTAGACACCATGACCCTAACCCAATCATATTGTTGAAAATGTCGTTTGACACCATGACCCTAACCCAAACATATTGTTGAAAATGTCGTTAGACACCATGACCCTTACCCAATCATATTGTTGAAAATGTCGTTAGACACCATATCTCTTACCCAATCATATTGTTGAAAATGTCGTTAGACACCATGACCCTAACCCAATCACATTGTTGAAAATGTCGTTAGACACCATAACCCTTACCCAATCATATTGTTGAAAATGTCGTTAGACACCATAACCTTTACCCAATCATATTGTTGAAAATGTCGTTAGACACCATGACCCTAACCCAATCATATTGTTGAAAATGTCGTTAGACACCATGACCCTAACCCAACCATATTGTTGAAAATGTCGTTAGACACCATAACCCTTACCCAATCATATTGTTGAAAATGTCGTTAGACACCATTACCCTTACCCAATCATATTGTTGAAAATGTCGTTAGACACCATAACCCTTACCCAATCATATTGTTGAAAATGTCGTTAGACACCATAACCCTAACCCAATCATATTGTTGAAAATGTCATTAGACACCATGACCCTAACCCAACCATATTGTTGAAAATGTCGTTAGACACCTTAACCCTTACCCAATCATATTGTTGAAAATGTCGTTAGACACCATAACCCTAACCCAATCATATTGTTGAAAATGTCGTTAGACACCATAACCCTTACCCAATTATATTGTTGAAAATGTCGTTAGACACCATAACCCTTACCCAATCATATTGTTGAAAATGTCGTTAGATACCATTACCCTTACCCAATCATATTGTTGAAAATGTCGTTAGACACCATAACCCTAACCCAATCATATTGTTGAAAATGTCGTTAGACACCATGACCCTAACCCAACCATATTGTTGAAAATGTCGTTAGACACCATAACCCTTGCCCAATCATATTGTTGAAAATGTCGTTAGACACCATGACCCTAACCCAACCATATTGTTGAAAATGTCGTTAGACACCATAACCCTAACCCAATCATATTGTTGAAAATGTCGTTAGACACCATAACCCTTACCCAACCATATTGTTGAAAATGTCGTTAGACACCTTAACCCTTACCCAATCATATTGTTGAAAATGTCGTTAGACACCATAACCCTTACCCAATCATATTGTTGAAAATGTCGTTAGACACCATAACCCTAGCACAATCATATTGTTGAAAATGTCGTTAGACACCATAACCCTTACCCAATCATATTGTTGAAAATGTCGTTAGACACCATGACCCTAACCCAATCATATTGTTGAAAATGTCGTTAGACACCATGACCCTAACCCAACCATATTGTTGAAAATGTCGTTAGACACCATAACCCTTACCCAATCATATTGTTGAAAATGTCGTTAGACACCATAACCCTTACCCAATCATATTGTTGAAAATGTCGTTAGACTCCATAACCCTAACCCAATCATATTGTTGAAAATGTCGTTAGACACCATGACCCTAACCCAACCATATTGTTGAAAATGTCGTTAGACACCATGACCCTAACCCAATCATATTGTTGAAAATGTCGTTAGACACCATGACCCTAACCCAACCATATTGTTGAAAATGTCGTTAGACACCATAACCCTTACCCAATCATATTGTTGAAAATGTCGTTAGACACCATAACCCTTACCCAATCATATTGTTGAAAATGTCGTTAGACACCATAACCCTAACCCAATCATATTGTTGAAAATGTCGTTAGACACCATGACCCTAACCCAACCATATTGTTGAAAATGTCGTTAGACACCATAACCCTTACCCAATCATACTGTTGAAAATGTCGTTAGACACCATAACCCTAGCACAACCATATTGTTGAAAATGTCGTTAGACACCATAACCCTTACCCAACCATATTGTTGAAAATGTCGTTAGACACCTTAACCCTTACCCAATCATATTGTTGAAAATGTCGTTAGACACCATAACCCTTACCCAATCATATTGTTGAAAATGTCGTTAGACACCATATCTCTTACCCAATCATATTGTTGAAAATGTCGTTAGACACCATGACCCTAACCCAATCATATTGTTGAAAATGTCGTTAGACACCATGACCCTAACCCAATCATATTGTTGAAAATGTCGTTTGACACCATGACCCTAACCCAAACATATTGTTGAAAATGTCGTTAGACACCATGACCCTTACCCAATCATATTGTTGAAAATGTCGTTAGACACCATATCTCTTACCCAATCATATTGTTGAAAATGTCATTAGACACCATGACCCTAACCCAATCACATTGTTGAAAATGTCGTTAGACACCATAACCCTTACCCAATCATATTGTTGAAAATGTCGTTAGACACCATAACCTTTACCCAATCATATTGTTGAAAATGTCGTTAGACACCATGACCCTAACCCAATCATATTGTTGAAAATGTCGTTAGACACCATGACCCTAACCCAACCATATTGTTGAAAATGTCGTTAGACACCATAACCCTTACCCAATCATATTGTTGAAAATGTCGTTAGACACCATTACCCTTACCCAATCATATTGTTGAAAATGTCGTTAGACACCATAACCCTTACCCAATCATATTGTTGAAAATGTCGTTAGACACCATAACCCTAACCCAATCATATTGTTGAAAATGTCATTAGGCACCATGACCCTAACCCAACCATATTGTTGAAAATGTCGTTAGACACCTTAACCCTTACCCAATCATATTGTTGAAAATGTCGTTAGACACCATAACCCTAACCCAATCATATTGTTGAAAATGTCGTTAGACACCATAACCCTTACCCAATCATATTGTTGAAAATGTCGTTAGACACCATAACCCTTACCCAATCATATTGTTGAAAATGTCGTTAGATACCATTACCCTTACCCAATCATATTGTTGAAAATGTCGTTAGACACCATAACCCTAACCCAATCATATTGTTGAAAATGTCGTTAGACACCATGACCCTAACCCAACCATATTGTTGAAAATGTCGTTAGACACCATAACCCTTGCCCAATCATATTGTTGAAAATGTCGTTAGACACCATGACCCTAACCCAACCATATTGTTGAAAATGTCGTTAGACACCATAACCCTAACCCAATCATATTGTTGAAAATGTCGTTAGACACCATAACCCTTACCCAACCATATTGTTGAAAATGTCGTTAGACACCTTAACCCTTACCCAATCATATTGTTGAAAATGTCGTTAGACACCATAACCCTTACCCAATCATATTGTTGAAAATGTCGTTAGACACCATAACCCTAGCACAATCATATTGTGGAAAATGTCGTTAGACACCATAACCCTTACCCAATCATATTGTTGAAAATGTCGTTAGACACCATGACCCTAACCCAATCATATTGTTGAAAATGTCGTTAGACACCATGACCCTAACCCAACCATATTGTTGAAAATGTCGTTAGACACCATAATCCTTATCCAATCATATTGTTGAAAATGTCGTTAGACACCATAACCCTTACCCAATCATATTGTTGAAAATGTCGTTAGACACCATAACCCTAACCCAATCATATTGTTGAAAATGTCGTTAGACACCATGACCCTAACCCAACCATTTTGTTGAAAATGTCGTTAGACACCATGACCCTAACCCAATCATATTGTTGAAAATGTCGTTAGACACCATGACCCTAACTCAACCATATTGTTGAAAATGTCGTTAGACACCATAACCCTTACCCAATCATATTGTTGAAAATGTCGTTAGACACCATAACCCTTACCCAATCATATTGTTGAAAATGTCGTTAGACACCATAACCCTAACCCAATCACATTGTTGAAAATGTCGTTAGACACCATGACCCTAACCCAACCATATTGTTGAAAATGTCGTTAGACACCATAACCCTAACCCAATCATATTGTTGAAAATGTCGTTAGACACCATGACCCTAACCCAACCATATTGTTGAAAATGCCGTTAGACACCATAACCCTTACCCAATCATACTGTTGAAAATGTCGTTAGACACCATAACCCTAGCACAACCATATTGTTGAAAATGTCGTTAGACACCATAACCCTTACCCAACCATATTGTTGAAAATGTCGTTAGACACCTTAACCCTTACCCAATCATATTGTTGAAAATGTCGTTAGACACCATAACCCTTACCCAATCATATTGTTGAAAATGTCGTTAGACACCATAACCCTAGCAGAATCATATTGTTGAAAATGTCGTTAGACACCATAACCCTTACCCAATCATATTGTTGAAAATGTCGTTAGACACCATGACCCTAACCCAATCATATTGTTGAAAATGTCGTTAGACACCATGACCCTAACCCAATCATATTGTTGAAAATGTCGTTTGACACCATGACCCTAACCCAAACATATTGTTGAAAATGTCGTTAGACACCATGACCCTTACCCAATCATATTGTTGAAAATGTCGTTAGACACCATATCTCTTACCCAATCATATTGTTGAAAATGTCGTTAGACACCATGACCCTAACCCAATCACATTGTTGAAAATGTCGTTAGACACCATAACCCTTACCCAATCATATTGTTGAAAATGTCGTTAGACACCATAACCTTTACCCAATCATATTGTTGAAAATGTCGTTAGACACCATGACCCTAACCCAATCATATTGTTGAAAATGTCGTTAGACACCATGACCCTAACCCAACCATATTGTTGAAAATGTCGTTAGACACCATAACCCTTACCCAATCATATTGTTGAAAATGTCGTTAGACACCATTACCCTTACCCAATCATATTGTTGAAAATGTCGTTAGACACCATAACCCTTACCCAATCATATTGTTGAAAATGTCATTAGACACCATAACCCTAACCCAATCATATTGTTGAAAATGTCATTAGACACCACGACCCTAACCCAACCATATTGTTGAAAATGTCGTTAGACACCTTAACCCTTACCCAATCATATTGTTGAAAATGTCGTTAGACACCATAACCCTAACCCAATCATATTGTTGAAAATGTCGTTAGACACCATAACCCTTACCCAATCATATTGTTGAAAATGTCGTTAGACACCATAACCCTTACCCAATCATATTGTTGAAAATGTCGTTAGATACCATTACCCTTACCCAATCATATTGTTGAAAATGTCGTTAGACACCATGACCCTAACCCAACCATATTGTTGAAAATGTCGTTAGACACCATAACCCTTGCCCAATCATATTGTTGAAAATGTCGTTAGACACCATGACCCTAACCCAACCATATTGTTGAAAATGTCGTTAGACACCATAACCCTAACCCAATCATATTGTTGAAAATGTCGTTAGACACCATAACCCTTACCCAACCATATTGTTGAAAATGTCGTTAGACACCTTAACCCTTACCCAATCATATTGTTGAAAATGTCGTTAGACACCATAACCCTTACCCAATCATATTGTTGAAAATGTCGTTAGACACCATAACCCTAGCACAATCATATTGTTGAAAATGTCGTTAGACACCATAACCCTTACCCAATCATATTGTTGAAAATGTCGTTAGACACCATGACCCTAACCCAATCATATTGTTGAAAATGTCGTTAGACACCATGACCCTAACCCAACCATATTGTTGAAAATGTCGTTAGACACCATAACCCTTACCCAATCATATTGTTGAAAATGTCGTTAGACACCATAACCCTTACCCAATCATATTGTTGAAAATGTCGTTAGACACCATAACCCTAACCCAATCATATTGTTGAAAATGTCGTTAGACACCATGACCCTAACCCAACCATATTGTTGAAAATGTCGTTAGACACCATAACCCTAACCCAATCATATTGTTGAAAATGTCGTTAGACACCATGACCCTAACCCAACCATATTGTTGAAAATGCCGTTAGACACCATAACCCTTACCCAATCATACTGTTGAAAATGTCGTTAGACACCATAACCCTAGCACAACCATACTGTTGAAAATGTCGTTAGACACCATAACCCTTACCCAACCATATTGTTGAAAATGTCGTTAGACACCTTAACCCTTACCCAATCATATTGTTGAAAATGTCGTTAGACACCATAACCCTTACCCAATCATATTGTTGAAAATGTCGTTAGACACCATAACCCTAGCACAATCATATTGTTGAAAATGTCGTTAGACACCATAACCCTTACCCAATCATATTGTTGAAAATGTCGTTAGACACCATGACCCTAACCCAATCATATTGTTGAAAATGTCCTTAGACACCATGACCCTAACCCAATCATATTGTTGAAAATGTCGTTAGACACCATGACCCTAACCCAATCATATTGTTGAAAATGTCGTTAGACACCATGACCCTAACCCAACCATATTGTTGAAAATGTCGTTAGACACCATGACCCTAACCCAATCATATTGTTGAAAATGTCGTTAGACACCATGACCCTAACCCAATCATATTGTTGAAAATGTCGTTAGACACCATAACCCTTACCCAATCATATTGTTGAAAATGTCGTTAGACACCATAACCCTTACCCAATCATATTGTTGAAAATGTCGTTAGACACCATAACCCTAACCCAATCACATTGTTGAAAATGTCGTTAGACACCATGACCCTAACCCAACCATATTGTTGAAAATGTCGTTAGACACCATAACCCTAACCCAATCATATTGTTGAAAATGTCGTTAGACACCATGACCCTAACCCAACCATATTGTTGAAAATGCCGTTAGACACCATAACCCTTACCCAATCATACTGTTGAAAATGTCGTTAGACACCATAACCCTAGCACAACCATATTGTTGAAAATGTCGTTAGACACCATAACCCTTACCCAATCATATTGTTGAAAATGTCGTTAGACACCTTAACCCTTACCCAATCATATTGTTGAAAATGTCGTTAGACACCATAACCCTTACCCAATCATATTGTTGAAAATGTCGTTAGACACCATAACCCTAGCAGAATCATATTGTTGAAAATGTCGTTAGACACCATAACCCTTACCCAATCATATTGTTGAAAATGTCGTTAGACACCATGACCCTAACCCAATCATATTGTTGAAAATGTCGTTAGACACCATGACCCTAACCCAATCATATTGTTGAAAATGTCGTTTGACACCATGACCCTAACCCAAACATATTGTTGAAAATGTCGTTAGACACCATGACCCTTACCCAATCATATTGTTGAAAATGTCGTTAGACACCATATCTCTTACCCAATCATATTGTTGAAAATGTCGTTAGACACCATGACCCTAACCCAATCACATTGTTGAAAATGTCGTTAGACACCATAACCCTTACCCAATCATATTGTTGAAAATGTCGTTAGACACCATAACCTTTACCCAATCATATTGTTGAAAATGTCGTTAGACACCATGACCCTAACCCAATCATATTGTTGAAAATGTCGTTAGACACCATGACCCTAACCCAACCATATTGTTGAAAATGTCGTTAGACACCATAACCCTTACCCAATCATATTGTTGAAAATGTCGTTAGACACCATTACCCTTACCCAATCATATTGTTGAAAATGTCGTTAGACACCATAACCCTTACCCAATCATATTGTTGAAAATGTCATTAGACACCATAACCCTAACCCAATCATATTGTTGAAAATGTCATTAGACACCATGACCCTAACCCAACCATATTGTTGAAAATGTCGTTAGACACCTTAACCCTTACCCAATCATATTGTTGAAAATGTCGTTAGACACCATAACCCTAACCCAATCATATTGTTGAAAATGTCGTTAGACACCATAACCCTTACCCAATCATATTGTTGAAAATGTCGTTAGACACCATAACCCTTACCCAATCATATTGTTGAAAATGTCGTTAGACACCATAACCCTAACCCAATCATATTGTTGAAAATGTCGTTAGACACCATGACCCTAACCCAACCATATTGTTGAAAATGTCGTTAGACACCATAACCCTTGCCCAATCATATTGTTGAAAATGTCGTTAGACACCATGACCCTAACCCAACCATATTGTTGAAAATGTCGTTAGACACCATAACCCTAACCCAATCATATTGTTGAAAATGTCGTTAGACACCATAACCCTTACCCAACCATATTTTTGAAAATGTCGTTAGACACCTTAACCCTTACCCAATCATATTGTTGAAAATGTCGTTAGACACCATAACCGTTACCCAATCATATTGTTGAAAATGTCGTTAGACACCATAACCCTAGCACAATCATATTGTTGAAAATGTCGTTAGACACCATAACCCTTACCCAATCATATTGTTGAAAATGTCGTTAGACACCATGACCCTAACCCAATCATATTGTTGAAAATGTCGTTAGACACCATGACCCCAACCCAACCATATTGTTGAAAATGTCGTTAGACACCATAACCCTTACCCAATCATATTGTTGAAAATGTCGTTAGACACCATAACCCTTACCCAATCATATTGTTGAAAATGTCGTTAGACACCATAACCCTTACCCAATCATATTGTTGAAAATGTCGTTAGACACCATGACCCTAACCCAACCATATTGTTGAAAATGTCGTTAGACACCATGACCCTAACCCAACCATATTGTTGAAAATGTCGTTAGACACCATGACCCTAACCCAACCATATTGTTGAAAATGCCGTTAGACACCATAACCCTTACCCAATCATACTGTTGAAAATGTCGTTAGACACCATAACCCTAGCACAACCATATTGTTGAAAATGTCGTTAGACACCATAACCCTTACCCAACCATATTGTTGAAAATGTCGTTAGACACCTTAACCCTTACCAAATCATATTGTTGAAAATGTCGTTAGACACCATAACCCTTACCCAATCATATTGTTGAAAATGTCGTTAGACACCATAACCCTAGCACAATCATATTGTTGAAAATGTCGTTAGACACCATAACCCTTACCCAATCATATTGTTGAAAATGTCGTTAGACACCATGACCCTAACCCAATCATATTGTTGAAAATGTCGTTAGACACCATAACCCTTACCCAACCATATTGTTGAAAATGTCGTTAGACACCTTAACCCTTACCCAATCATATTGTTGAAAATGTCGTTAGACACCATAACCCTTACCCAATCATATTGTTGAAAATGTCGTTAGACACCATAACCCTAGCACAATCATATTGTTGAAAATGTCGTTAGACACCATAACCCTTACCCAATCATATTGTTGAAAATGTCGTTAGACACCATGACCCTAACCCAATCATATTGTTGAAAATGTCGTTAGACACCATGACCCTAACCCAACCATATTGTTGAAAATGTCGTTAGACACCATAACCCTTACCCAATCATATTGTTGAAAATGTCGTTAGACACCATAACCCTTACCCAATCATATTGTTGAAAATGTCGTTAGACACCATAACCCTAACCCAATCATATTGTTGAAAATGTCGTTAGACACCATGACCCTAACCCAACCATATTGTTGAAAATGTCGTTAGACACCATAACCCTAACCCAATCATATTGTTGAAAATGTCGTTAGACACCATGACCCTAACCCAACCATATTGTTGAAAATGCCGTTAGACACCATAACCCTTACCCAATCATACTGTTGAAAATGTCGTTAGACACCATAACCCTAGCACAACCATATTGTTGAAAATGTCGTTAGACACCATAACCCTTACCCAACCATATTGTTGAAAATGTCGTTAGACACCTTAACTCTTACCCAATCATATTGTTGAAAATGTCGTTAGACACCATAACCCTAACCCAATCATATTGTTGAAAATGTCGTTAGACACCATAACCCTAGCACAATCATATTGTTGAAAATGTCGTTAGACACCATAACCCTTACCCAATCATATTGTTGAAAATGTCGTTAGACACCATGACCCTAACCCAATCATATTGTTGAAAATGTCCTTAGACACCATGACCCTAACCCAATCATATTGTTGAAAATGTCGTTAGACACCATGACACTAACCCAATCATATTGTTGAAAATGTCGTTAGACACCATGACCCTAACCCAACCATATTGTTGAAAATGTCGTTAGACACCATGACCCTAACCCAATCATATTGTTGAAAATGTCGTTAGACACCATGACCCTAACCCAATCATATTGTTGAAAATGTCGTTAGACACCATAACCCTTACCCAATCATATTGTTGAAAATGTCGTTAGACACCATAACCCTTACCCAATCATATTGTTGAAAATGTCGTTAGACACCATAACCCTAACCCAATCACATTGTTGAAAATGTCGTTAGACACCATGACCCTAACCCAACCATATTGTTGAAAATGTCGTTAGACACCATAACCCTAACCCAATCATATTGTTGAAAATGTCGTTAGACACCATGACCCTAACCCAACCATATTGTTGAAAATGCCGTTAGACACCCTAACCCTTACCCAATCATACTGTTGAAAATGTCGTTAGACACCATAACCCTAGCACAACCATATTGTTGAAAATGTCGTTAGACACCATAACCCTTACCCAACCATATTGTTGAAAATGTCGTTAGACACCTTAACCCTTACCCAATCATATTGTTGAAAATGTCGTTAGACACCATAACCCTTACCCAATCATATTGTTGAAAATGTCGTTAGACACCATAACCCTAGCAGAATCATATTGTTGAAAATGTCGTTAGACACCATAACCCTTACCCAATCATATTGTTGAAAATGTCGTTAGACACCATGACCCTAACCCAATCATATTGTTGAAAATGTCGTTAGACACCATGACCCTAACCCAATCATATTGTTGAAAATGTCGTTTGACACCATGACCCTAACCCAAACATATTGTTGAAAATGTCGTTAGACACCATGACCCTTACCCAATCATATTGTTGAAAATGTCGTTAGACACCATATCTCTTACCCAATCATATTGTTGAAAATGTCGTTAGACACCATGACCCTAACCCAATCACATTGTTGAAAATGTCGTTAGACACCATAACCCTTACCCAATCATATTGTTGAAAATGTCGTTAGACACCATAACCTTTACCCAATCATATTGTTGAAAATGTCGTTAGACACCATGACCCTAACCCAATCATATTGTTGAAAATGTCGTTAGACACCATGACCCTAACCCAACCATATTGTTGAAAATGTCGTTAGACACCATAACCCTTACCCAATCATATTGTTGAAAATGTCGTTAGACACCATTACCCTTACCCAATCATATTGTTGAAAATGTCGTTAGACACCATATCCCTTACCCAATCATATTGTTGAAAATGTCATTAGACACCATAACCCTAACCCAATCATATTGTTGAAAATGTCATTAGACACCATGACCCTAACCCAACCATATTGTTGAAAATGTCGTTAGACACCTTAACCCTTACCCAATCATATTGTTGAAAATGTCGTTAGACACCATAACCCTAACCCAATCATATTGTTGAAAATGTCGTTAGACACCATGACCCTAACCCAACCATATTGTTGAAAATGTCGCTAGATACCATTACCCTTACCCAATCATATTGTTGAAAATGTCGTTAGACACCATAACCCTAACCCAATCATATTGTTGAAAATGTCGTTAGACACCATGACCCTAACCCAACCATATTGTTGAAAATGTCGTTAGACACCATAACCCTAACCCAATCATATTGTTGAAAATGTCGTTAGACACCATAACCCTTACCCAACCATATTGTTGAAAATGTCGTTAGACACCTTAACCCTTACCCAATCATATTGTTGAAAATGTCGTTAGACACCATAACCCTTACCCAATCATATTGTTGAAAATGTCGTTAGACACCATGACCCTAACCCAATCACATTGTTGAAAATGTCGTTAGACACCATAACCCTTACCCAATCATATTGTTGAAAATGTCGTTAGACACCATAACCTTTACCCAATCATATTGTTGAAAATGTCGTTAGACACCATGACCCTCACCCAATCATATTGTTGAAAATGTCGTTAGACACCATGACCCTAACCCAACCATATTGTTGAAAATGTCGTTAGACACCATAACCCTTACCCAATCATATTGTTGAAAATGTCGTTAGACACCATTACCCTTACCCAATCATATTGTTGAAAATGTCGTTAGACACCATAACCCTTACCCAATCATATTGTTGAAAATGTCATTAGACACCATAACCCTAACCCAATCATATTGTTGAAAATGTCATTAGACACCATGACCCTAACCCAACCATATTGTTGAAAATGTCGTTAGACACCTTAACCCTTACCCAATCATATTGTTGAAAATGTCGTTAGACACCATAACCCTAACCCAATCATATTGTTGAAAATGTCGTTAGACACCATAACCCTTACCCAATCATATTGTTGAAAATGTCGTTAGACACCATAACCCTTACCCAATCATATTGTTGAAAATGTCGTTAGATACCATTACCCTTACCCAATCATATTGTTGAAAATGTCGTTAGACACCATAACCCTAACCCAATCATATTGTTGAAAATGTCGTTAGACACCATGACCCTAACCCAACCATATTGTTGAAAATGTCGTTAGACACCATAACCCTTGCCCAATCATATTGTTGAAAATGTCGTTAGACACCATGACCCTAACCCAACCATATTGTTGAAAATGTCGTTAGACACCATAACCCTAACCCAATCATATTGTTGAAAATGTCGTTAGACACCATAACCCTTACCCAACCATATTGTTGAAAATGTCGTTAGACACCTTAACCCTAGCACAATCATATTGTTGAAAATGTCGTTAGACACCATAACCCTTACCCAATCATATTGTTGAAAATGTCGTTAGACACCATGACCCTAACCCAATCATATTGTTGAAAATGTCGTTAGACACCATGACCCTAACCCAACCATATTGTTGAAAATGTCGTTAGACACCATAATCCTTACCCAATCATATTGTTGAAAATGTCGTTAGACACCATAACCCTTACCCAATCATATTGTTGAAAATGTCGTTAGACACCATAACCCTAACCCAATCATATTGTTGAAAATGTCGTTAGACACCATGACCCTAACCCAACCATATTGTTGACAATGTCGTTAGACACCATAACCCTAACCCAATCATATTGTTGAAAATGTCGTTAGACACCATGACCCTAACCTAACCATATTGTTGAAAATGCCGTTAGACACCATAACCCTTACCCAATCATACTGTTGAAAATGTCGTTAGACACCATAACCCTAGCACAACCATATTGTTGAAAATGTCGTTAGACACCATAACCCTTTCCCAACCATATTGTTGAAAATGTCGTTAGACACCTTAACCCTTACCCAATCATATTGTTGAAAATGTCGTTAGACACCATAACCCTTACCCAATCATATTGTTGAAAATGTCGTTAGACACCATAACCCTAGCACAATCATATTGTTGAAAATGTCGTTAGACACCATAACCCTTACCCAATCATATTGTTGAAAATGTCCTTAGACACCATGACCCTAACCCAATCATATTGTTGAAAATGTCGTTAGACACCATGACCCTAACCCAATCATAATGTTGAAAATGTCGTTAGACTCCATAACCCTAACCCAATCATATTGTTGAAAATGTCGTTAGACACCATAACCCTTACCCAATCATATTGTTGAAAATGTCGTTAGACACCTTAACCCTTACCCAATCAAATTGTTGAAAATGTCGTTAGACACCATAACCCTTACCCAATCATATTGTTGAAAATGTCGTTAGACACCATAACCCTAGCAGAATCATATTGTTGAAAATGTCGTTAGACACCATAACCCTTACCCAATCATATTGTTGAAAATGTCGTTAGACACCATGACCCTAACCCAATCATATTGTTGAAAATGTCGTTAGACACCATGACCCTAACCCAATCATATTGTTGAAAATGTCGTTAGACACCATGACCCTAACCCAAACATATTGTTGAAAATGTCGTTAGACACCATGACCCTTACCCAATCATATTGTTGAAAATGTCGTTAGACACCATATCTCTTACCCAATCATATTGTTGAAAATGTCGTTAGACACCATGACCCTAACCCAATCACATTGTTGAAAATGTCGTTAGACACCATAACCCTTACCCAATCATATTGTTGAAAATGTCGTTAGACACCATAACCTTTACCTAATCATATTGTTGAAAATTTCGTTAGACACCATGACCCTAACCCAATCATATTGTTGAAAATGTCGTTAGACACCATGACCCTAACCCAACCATATTGTTGAAAATGTCGTTAGACACCATAACCCTTACCCAATCATATTGTTGAAAATGTCGTTAGACACCATTACCCTTACCCAATCATATTGTTGAAAATGTCGTTAGACACCATAACCCTTACCCAATCATATTGTTGAAAATGTCGTTAGACACCATAACCCTAACCCAATCATATTGTTGAAAATGTCGTTAGACACCATGACCCTAACCCAACCATATTGTTGAAAATGTCGTTAGACACCATAACCCTAACCCAATCATATTGTTGAAAATGTCGTTAGACACCATGACCCTAACCCAACCATATTGTTGAAAATGCCGTTAGACACCATAACCTTTACCCAATCATACTGTTGAAAATGTCGTTAGACACCATAACCCTAGCACAACCATATTGTTGAAAATGTCGTTAGACACCATAACCCTTACCCAACCATATTGTTGAAAATGTCGTTAGACACCTTAACCCTTACCCAATCATATTGTTGAAAATGTCGTTAGACACCATAACCCTTACCCAATCATATTGTTGAAAATGTCGTTAGACACCATAACCCTAGCACAATCATATTGTTGAAAATGTCGTTAGACACCATAACCCTTACCCAATCATATTGTTGAAAATGTCGTTAGACACCATGACCCTAACCCAATCATATTGTTGAAAATGTCCTTAGACACCATGACCCTAACCCAATCATATTGTTGAAAATGTCGTTAGACACCATGACCCTAACCCAATCATATTGTTGAAAATGTCGTTAGACTCCATAACCCTAACCCAATCATATTGTTGAAAATGTCGTTAGACACCATAACCCTTACCCAATCATATTGTTGAAAATGTCGTTAGACACCATGACCCTTACCCAATCATATTGTTGAAAATGTCGTTAGACACCATAACCTTTACCTAATCATATTGTTGAAAATGTCGTTAGACACCATATCTCTTACCCAATCATATTGTTGAAAATGTCGTTAGACACCATGACCCTAACCCAATCACATTGTTGAAAATGTCGTTAGACACCATAACCCTTACCCAATCATATTGTTGAAAATGTCGTTAGACACCATAACCTTTACCTAATCATATTGTTGAAAATGTCGTTAGACACCATGACCCTAACCCAATCATATTGTTGAAAATGTCGTTAGACACCATGACCCTAACCCAACCATATTGTTGAAAATGTCGTTAGACACCATAACCCTTACCCAATCATATTGTTGAAAATGTCGTTAGACACCATTACCCTTACCCAATCATATTGTTGAAAATGTCGTTAGACACCATAACCCTTACCCAATCATATTGTTGAAAATGTCGTTAGACACCATAACCCTAACCAATCATATTGTTGAAAATGTCATTAGACACCATGACCCTAACCCAACCATATTGTTGAAAATGTCGTTAGACACCTTAACCCTTACCCAATCATATTGTTGAAAATGTCGTTAGACACCATAAACCTAACCCAATCATATTGTTGAAAATGTCGTTAGACACCATAACCCTTACCCAATCATATTGTTGAAAATGTCGTTAGACACCATAACCCTTACCCAATCATATTGTTGAAAATGTCGTTAGATACCATTACACTTACCCAATCATATTGTTGAAAATGTCGTTAGACACCATAACTCTAACCCAATCATATTGTTGAAAATGTCGTTAGACACCATGACCCTAACCCAACCATATTGTTGAAAATGTCGTTAGACACCATAACCCTTGCCCAATCATATTGTTGAAATGTCGTTAGACACCATGACCCTAACCCAACCATATTGTTGAAAATGTCGTTAGACACCATAACCCTAACCCAATCATATTGTTGAAAATGTCGTTAGACACCATAACCCTTACCCAACCATATTGTTGAAAATGTCGTTAGACACCTTAACCCTTACCCAATCATATTGTTGAAAATGTCGTTAGACACCATAACCCTTACCCAATCATATTGTTGAAAATGTCGTTAGACACCATAACCCTAGCACAATCATATTGTTGAAAATGTCGTTAGACACCATAACCCTTACCCAATCATATTGTTGAAAATGTCGTTAGACACCATGACCCTAACCCAATCATATTGTTGAAAATGTCGTTAGACACCATAACCCTTACCCAATCATATTGTTGAAAATGTCGTTAGACACCATGACCCTCACCCAATCATATTGTTGAAAATGTCGTTAGACACCATGACCCTAACCCAACCATATTGTTGAAAATGTCGTTAGACACCATAACCCTTACCCAATCATATTGTTGAAAATGTCGTTAGACACCATAACCCTTACCCAATCATATTGTTGAAAATATCGTTAGACACCATAACCCTAACCCAATCATATTGTTGAAAATGTCGTTAGACACCATGACCCTAACCCAACCATATTGTTGAAAATGTCGTTAGACACCATAACCCTAACCCAATCATATTGTTGAAAATGTCGTTAGACACCATGACCCTAACCCAACCATATTGTTGAAAATGCCGTTAGACACCATAACCCTTACCCAATCATACTGTTGAAAATGTCGTTAGACACCATAACCCTAGCACAACCATATTGTTGAAAATGTCGTTAGACACCATAGCCCTTACCCAACCATATTGTTGAAAATGTCGTTAGACACCATGACCCTAACCCAAACATATTGTTGAAAATGTCGTTAGACACCATGACCCTTACCCAATCATATTGTTGAAAATGTCGTTAGACACCATGACCCTAACCCAATCACATTGTTGAAAATGTCGTTAGACACCATAACCCTTACCCAATCATATTGTTGAAAATGTCGTTAGACACCATAACCTTTACCCAATCATATTGTTGAAAATGTCGTTAGACACCATGACCCTAACCCAATCATATTGCTGAAAATGTCGTTAGACACCATGACCCTAACCCAACCATATTGTTGAAAATGTCGTTAGACACCATAACCCTTACCCAATCATATTGTTGAAAATGTCGTTAGACACCATTACCCTTACCCAATCATATTGTTGAAAATGTCGTTAGACACCATAACCCTTACCCAATCATATTGTTGAAAATGTCGTTAGACACCATAACCCTAACCCAATCATATTGTTGAAAATGTCATTAGACACCATGACCCTAACCCAACCATATTGTTGAAAATGTCGTTAGACACCTTAACCCTTACCCAATCATATTGTTGAACATGTCGTTAGACACCATAACCCTAACCCAATCATATTGTTGAAAATGTCGTTAGACACCATAACCCTTACCCAATCATATTGTTGAAAATGTCGTTAGACACCATAACCCTTACCCAATCATATTGTTGAAAATGTCGTTAGACACCATTACCCTTACCCAATCATATTGTTGAAAATGTCGTTAGACACCATAACCCTAACCCAATCATATTGTTGAAAATGTCGTTAGACACCATGACCCTAACCCAACCATATTGTTGAAAATGTCGTTAGACACCATAACCCTTGCCCAATCATATTGTTGAAAATGTCGTTAGACACCATGACCCTAACCCAACCATATTGTTGAAAATGTCGTTAGACACCATAACCCTAACCCAATCATATTGTTGAAAATGTCGTTAGACACCATAACCCTTACCCAACCATATTGTTGAAAATGTCGTTAGACACCTTAACCCTTACCCAATCATATTGTTGAAAATGTCGTTAGACACCATAACCCTTACCCAATCATATTGTTGAAAATGTCGTTAGACACCATAACCCTAGCACAATCATATTGTTGAAAATGTCGTTAGACACCATAACCCTTACCCAATCATATTGTTGAAAATGTCGTTAGACACCATGACCCTAACCCAATCATATTGTTGAAAATGTCGTTAGACACCATAACCCTTACCCAATCATATTGTTGAAAATGTCGTTAGACACCATGACCCTAACCCAATCATATTGTTGAAAATGTCGTTAGACACCATGACCCTAACCCAACCATATTGTTGAAAATGTCGTTAGACACCATAACCCTTACCCAATCATATTGTTGAAAATGTCGTTAGACACCATAACCCTTACCCAATCATACTGTTGAAAATGTCGTTAGACACCATAACCCTAACCCAATCATATTGTTGAAAATGTCGTTAGACACCATGACCCTAACCCAACCATATTGTTGAAAATGTCGTTAGACACCATAACCCTAACCCAATCATATTGTTGAAAATGTCGTTAGACACCATGACCCTAACCCAACCATATTGTTGAAAATGCCGTTAGACACCATAACCCTTACCCAATCATACTGTTGAAAATGTCGTTAGACACCATAACCCTAGCACAACCATATTGTTGAAAATGTCGTTAGACACCATAACCCTTACCCAACCATATTGTTGAAAATATCGTTAGACACCTTAACCCTTACCCAATCATATTGTTGAAAATGTCGTTAGACACCATAACCCTTACCCAATCATATTGTTGAAAATGTCGTTAGACACCATAACCCTTACCCAATCATATTGTTGAAAATGTCGTTAGACACCATGACCCTAACCCAATCATATTGTTGAAAATGTCGTTAGACACCATGATCCTAACCCAATCATATTGTTGAAAATGTCGTTAGACACCATGACCCTAACCCAATCATATTGTTGAAAATGTCGTAAGACTCCATAACCCTTACCCAATCATATTGTTGAAAATGTCGTTAGACACCATAACCCTTACCCAATCATATTGTTGAAAATGTCGTTAGACACCTTAACCCTTACCCAACCATATTGTTGAAAATGTCGTTAGACACCATAACCCTTACCCAATCATATTGTTGAAAATGTCGTTAGACACCATAACCCTAGCACAATCATATTGTTGAAAATGTCGTTAGACACCATAACCCTTACCCAATCATATTGTTGAAAATGTCGTTAGACACCATGACCCTAACCCAATCATATTGTTGAAAATGTCGCTAGACATCATGACCCTAACCCAATCATATTGTTGAAAATGTCGTTAGACACCATAACCCTTACCCAATCATATTGTTGAAAATGTCGTTAGACACCATTACCCTTACCCAATCATATTGTTGAAAATGTCGTTAGACACCATAACCCTTACCCAATCATATTGTTGAAAATGTCGTTAGACACCATAACCCTAACCCAATCATATTGTTGAAAATGTCATTAGACACCATGACCCTAACCGAACCATATTGTTGAAAATGTCGTTAGACACCTTAACCCTTACCCAATCATATTGTTGAAAATGTCGTTAGACACCATAACCCTAACCCAATCATATTGTTGAAAATGTCGTTGGACACCATAACCCTTACCCAATCATATTGTTGAAAATGTCGTTAGACACCATGACCCTAACCCAATCATATTGTTGAAAATGTCGTTAGACACCATGACCCTAACCGAACCATATTGTTGAAAATGTCGTTAGACACCATAACCCTTACCCAATCATATTGTTGAAAATGTCGTTAGACACCATAACCCTTACCCAATCATATTGTTGAAAATGTCGTTAGACACCATAACCCTAACCCAATCATATTGTTGAAAATGTCGTTAGACACCATGACCCTAACCCAACCATATTGTTGAAAATGTCGTTAGACACCATAACCCTTACCCAATCATATTGTTGAAAATGTCGTTAGACACCATGACCCTAACCCAACCATATTGTTGAAAATGTCGTTAGACACCATAACCCTTACCCAATCATACTGTTGAAAATGTCGTTAGACACCATAACCCTAGCACAACCATATTGTTGAAAATGTCGTTAGACACCATAACCCTTACCCAATCATATTGTTGAAAATGTCGTTAGACACCATAACCCTAGCACAATCATATTGTTGAAAATGTCGTTAGACACCATAACCCTTACCCAATCATATTGTTGAAAATGTCGTAAGACATCATGACCCTAACCCAATCATATTGTTGAAAATGTCGTTAGACACCATGACCCTAACCCAATCATATTGTTGAAAATGTCGTTAGACACCATGACCCTAACCCAATCATATTGTTGAAAATGTCGTTAGACTCCATAACCCTTACCCAATCATATTGTTGAAAATGTCGTTAGACACCATAACCCTTACCCAATCATATTGTTGAAAATGTCGTTAGACACCTTAACCCTTACCCAATCATATTGTTGAAAATGTCGTTAGACACCATGACCCTAACCCAATCATATTGTTGAAAATGTCGTTAGACACCATGACCCTAACCCAATCATATTGTTGAAAATGTCGTTAGACACGATGACCCTAACCCAAACATATTGTTGAAAATGTCGTTAGACACCATAACCCTTACCCAATCATATTGTTGAAAATGTCGTTAGACACCATAACCTTTACCCAATCATATTGTTGAAAATGTCGTTAGACACCATGACCCTAACCCAATCATATTGTTGAAAATGTCGTTAGACACCATGACCCTAACCCAACCATATTGTTGAAAATGTCGTTAGACACCATGACCCTAACCCAACCATATTGTTGAAAATGTCGTTAGACACCATAACCCTTACCCAATCATATTGTTGAAAATGTCGTTAGACACCATTACCCTTACCCAATCATATTGTTGAAAATGTCGTTAGACACCATAACCCTAACCCAATCATATTGTTGAAAATGTCGTTAGACACCATGACCCTAACCCAACCATATTGTTGAAAATGTCGTTAGACACCATAACCCTTACCCAATCATATTGTTGAAAATGTCGTTAGACACCATGACCCTAACCCAACCATATTGTTGAAAATGTCGTTAGACACCATAACCCTAACCCAATCATATTGTTGAAAATATCGTTAGACACCTTAACCCTTACCCAATCATATTGTTGAAAATGTCGTTAGACACCATAACCCTTACCCAATCATATTGTTGAAAATGTCGTTAGACACCATAACCCTAGCACAATCATATTGTTGAAAATGTCGTTAGACACCATAACCCTTACCCAATCATATTGTTGAAAATGTCGTTAGACACCATGACCCTAACTCAACCATATTGTTGAAAATGTCGTTAGACACCATAACCCTTACCCAATCATATTGTTGAAAATGTCGTTAGACACCATTACCCTTACCCAATCATAGTGTTGAAAATGTCGTTAGACACCATAACCCTAACCCAATCATATTGTTGAAAATGTCGTTAGACACCATGACCCTAACCCAACCATATTGTTGAAAATGTCGTTAGACACCATAACCCTTACCCAATCATATTGTTGAAAATGTCGTTAGACACCATGACCCTAACCCAACCATATTGTTGAAAATGTCGTTAGACACCATAACCCTAACCCAATCATATTGTTGAAAATGTCGTTAGACACCTTAACCCTTACCCAATCATATTGTTGAAAATGTCGTTAGACACCATAACCCTTACCCAATCATATTGTTGAAAATGTCGTTAGACACCATAACCCTAGCACAATCATATTGTTGAAAATGTCGTTAGACACCATAACCCTTACCCAATCATATTGTTGAAAATGTCGTTAGACACCATGACCCTAATCCAATCATATTGTTGAAAATGTCGTTAGACACCATAAACCTTACCCAATCATATTGTTGAAAATGTCGTTAGACACCATGACCCTAACCCAATCATATTGTTGAAAATGTCGTTAGACACCATGACCCTAACTCAACCATATTGTTGAAAATGTCGTTAGACACCATAACCCTTACCCAATCATATTGTTGAAAATGTCGTTAGACACCATAACCCTTACCCAATCATATTGTTGAAAATGTCGTTAGACACCATAACCCTAACCCAATCATATTGTTGAAAATGTCGTTAGACACCATAACCCTAACCCAACCATATTGTTGAAAATGTCGTTAGACACCATAACCCTTACCCAATCATATTGTTGAAAATGTCGTTAGACACCATGACCCTAACCCAACCATATTGTTGAAAATGTCGTTAGACACCATAACCCTTACCCAATCATACTGTTGAAAATGTCGTTAGACACCATAACCCTAGCAAAACCATATTGTTGAAAATGTCGTTAGACACCATAACCTTTACCCAACCATATTGTTGAAAATGTCGTTAGACACCTTAACCCTTACCCAATCATATTGTTGAAAATGTCGTTAGACACCATAACTCTTACCCAATCATATTGTTGAAAATGTCGTAAGACACCATAACCCTAGCACAATCATATTGTTGAAAATGTCGTTAGACACCATAACCCTTACCCAATCATATTGTTGAAAATGTCGTTAGACACCATGACCCTAACCCAATCATATTGTTGAAAATGTCGTTAGACACCATGACCCTAACCCAATCATATTGTTGAAAATGTCGTTAGACACCATGACCCTAACCCAATCATATTGTTGAAAATGTCGTTAGACTCCATAACCCTTACCCAATCATATTGTTGAAAATGTCGTTAGACACCATAACCCTTACCCAATCATATTGTTGAAAATGTCGTTAGACACCTTAACCCTTACCCAATCATATTGTTGAAAATGTCGTTAGACACCATAACCCTTACCCAATCATATTGTTGAAAATGTCGTTAGACACCATAACCCTAACCCAATCATATTGTTGAAAATGTCATTAGACACCATGACCCTAACCCAACCATATTGTTGAAAATGTCGTTAGACACCTTAACCCTTACCCAATCATATTGTTGAAAATGTCGTTAGACACCATAATCCTAACCCAATCATATTGTTGAAAATGTCGTTAGACACCATAACCCTTACCCAATCATATTGTTGAAAATGTCGTTAGACACCATGACCCTAACCCAATCATATTGTTGAAAATGTCGTTAGACACCATGACCCTAACCGAACCATATTGTTGAAAATGTCGTTAGACACCATAACCCTTACCCAATCATATTGTTGAAAATGTCGTTAGACACCATAACCCTAACCCAATCATATTGTTGAAAATGTCGTTAGACACCATGACCCTAACCCAACCATATTGTTGAAAATGTCGTTAGACACCATAACCCTTACCCAATCATATTGTTGAAAATGTCGTTAGACACCATGACCCTAACCCAACCATATTGTTGAAAATGTCGTTAGACACCATAACCCTTACCCAATCATACTGTTGAAAATGTCGTTAGACACCATAACCCTAGCACAACCATATTGTTGAAAATGTCGTTAGACACCATAACCCTTACCCAATCATATTGTTGAAAATGTCGTTAGACACCATGACCCTAACCCAACCATATTGTTGAAAATGTCGTTAGACACCATAACCCTTACCCAATCATATTGTTGAAAATGTCGTTAGACACCATGACCCTAACCCAACCATATTGTTGAAAATGTCGTTAGACACCATAACCCTAACCCAATCATATTGTTGAAAATATCGTTAGACACCTTAACCCTTACCCAATCATATTGTTGAAAATGTCGTTAGACACCATAACCCTTACCCAATCATATTGTTGAAAATGTCGTTAGACACCATAACCCTAGCACAATCATATTGTTGAAAATGTCGTTAGACACCATAACCCTTACCCAATCATATTGTTGAAAATGTCGTTAGACACCATGACCCTAACTCAACCATATTGTTGAAAATGTCGTTAGACACCATAACCCTTACCCAATCATATTGTTGAAAATGTCGTTAGACACCATTACCCTTACCCAATCATAGTGTTGAAAATGTCGTTAGACACCATAACCCTAACCCAATCATATTGTTGAAAATGTCGTTAGACACCATGACCCTAACCCAACCATATTGTTGAAAATGTCGTTAGACACCATAACCCTTACCCAATCATATTGTTGAAAATGTCGTTAGACACCATGACCCTAACCCAACCATATTGTTGAAAATGTCGTTAGACACCATAACCCTAACCCAATCATATTGTTGAAAATGTCGTTAGACACCTTAACCCTTACCCAATCATATTGTTGAAAATGTCGTTAGACACCATAACCCTTACCCAATCATATTGTTGAAAATGTCGTTAGACACCATAACCCTAGCACAATCATATTGTTGAAAATGTCGTTAGACACCATAACCCTTACCCAATCATATTGTTGAAAATGTCGTTAGACACCATGACCCTAATCCAATCATATTGTTGAAAATGTCGTTAGACACCATAAACCTTACCCAATCATATTGTTGAAAATGTCGTTAGACACCATGACCCTAACCCAATCATATTGTTGAAAATGTCGTTAGACACCATGACCCTAACTCAACCATATTGTTGAAAATGTCGTTAGACACCATAACCCTTACCCAATCATATTGTTGAAAATGTCGTTAGACACCATAACCCTTACCCAATCATATTGTTGAAAATGTCGTTAGACACCATAACCCTAACCCAATCATATTGTTGAAAATGTCGTTAGACACCATAACCCTAACCCAACCATATTGTTGAAAATGTCGTTAGACACCATAACCCTTACCCAATCATATTGTTGAAAATGTCGTTAGACACCATGACCCTAACCCAACCATATTGTTGAAAATGTCGTTAGACACCATAACCCTTACCCAATCATACTGTTGAAAATGTCGTTAGACACCATAACCCTAGCAAAACCATATTGTTGAAAATGTCGTTAGACACCATAACCTTTACCCAACCATATTGTTGAAAATGTCGTTAGACACCTTAACCCTTACCCAATCATATTGTTGAAAATGTCGTTAGACACCATAACTCTTACCCAATCATATTGTTGAAAATGTCGTAAGACACCATAACCCTAGCACAATCATATTGTTGAAAATGTCGTTAGACACCATAACCCTTACCCAATCATATTGTTGAAAATGTCGTTAGACACCATGACCCTAACCCAATCATATTGTTGAAAATGTCGTTAGACACCATGACCCTAACCCAATCATATTGTTGAAAATGTCGTTAGACACCATGACCCTAACCCAATCATATTGTTGAAAATGTCGTTAGACTCCATAACCCTTACCCAATCATATTGTTGAAAATGTCGTTAGACACCATAACCCTTACCCAATCATATTGTTGAAAATGTCGTTAGACACCTTAACCCTTACCCAATCATATTGTTGAAAATGTCGTTAGACACCATAACCCTTACCCAATCATATTGTTGAAAATGTCGTTAGACACCATAACCCTAACCCAATCATATTGTTGAAAATGTCATTAGACACCATGACCCTAACCCAACCATATTGTTGAAAATGTCGTTAGACACCTTAACCCTTACCCAATCATATTGTTGAAAATGTCGTTAGACACCATAATCCTAACCCAATCATATTGTTGAAAATGTCGTTAGACACCATAACCCTTACCCAATCATATTGTTGAAAATGTCGTTAGACACCATGACCCTAACCCAATCATATTGTTGAAAATGTCGTTAGACACCATGACCCTAACCGAACCATATTGTTGAAAATGTCGTTAGACACCATAACCCTTACCCAATCATATTGTTGAAAATGTCGTTAGACACCATAACCCTAACCCAATCATATTGTTGAAAATGTCGTTAGACACCATGACCCTAACCCAACCATATTGTTGAAAATGTCGTTAGACACCATAACCCTTACCCAATCATATTGTTGAAAATGTCGTTAGACACCATGACCCTAACCCAACCATATTGTTGAAAATGTCGTTAGACACCATAACCCTTACCCAATCATACTGTTGAAAATGTCGTTAGACACCATAACCCTAGCACAACCATATTGTTGAAAATGTCGTTAGACACCATAACCCTTACCCAATCATATTGTTGAAAATGTCGTTAGACACCATAACCCTAGCACAATCATATTGTTGAAAATGTCGTTAGACACCATAACCCTTACCCAATCATATTGTTGAAAATGTCGTAAGACATCATGACCCTAACCCAATCATATTGTTGAAAATGTCGTTAGACACCATGACCCTAACCCAATCATATTGTTGAAAATGTCGTTAGACACCATGACCCTAACCCAATCATATTGTTGAAAATGTCGTTAGACTCCATAACCCTTACCCAATCATATTGTTGAAAATGTCGTTAGACACCATAACCCTTACCCAATCATATTGTTGAAAATGTCGTTAGACACCTTAACCCTTACCCAATCATATTGTTGAAAATGTCGTTAGACACCATAACCCTTACCCAATCATATTGTTGAAAATGTCGTTAGACACCATAACCCTAACCCAATCATATTGTTGAAAATGTCATTAGACACCATGACCCTAACCCAACCATATTGTTGAAAATGTCGTTAGACACCTTAACCCTTACCCAATCATATTGTTGAAAATGTCGTTAGACACCATAATCCTAACCCAATCATATTGTTGAAAATGTCGTTAGACACCATAACCCTTACCCAATCATATTGTTGAAAATGTCGTTAGACACCATGACCCTAACCCAATCATATTGTTGAAAATGTCGTTAGACACCATGACCCTAACCCAATCATATTGTTGAAAATGTCGTTAGACACCATGACCCTAACCCAATCATATTGTTGAAAATGTCGTTAGACACCATATCTCTTACCCAATCATATTGTTGAAAATGTCGTTAGACACCATGACCCTAACCCAATCATATTGTTGAAAATGTCGTTAGACACCATGAACCTAACCCAATCATATTGTTGAAAATGTCGTTAGACACCATAACCCTTACCCAATCATATTGTTGAAAATGTCGTTAGACACCATAACCCTAACCCAATCATATTGTTGAAAATGTCGTTAGACACCATGACCCTAACCCAACCATATTGTTGAAAATGTCGTTAGACACCATAACCCTTACCCAATCATATTGTTGAAAATGTCGTTAGACACCATGACCCTAACCCAACCATATTGTTGAAAATGTCGTTAGACACCATAACCCTTACCCAATCATACTGTTGAAAATGTCGTTAGACACCATAACCCTAGCACAACCATATTGTTGAAAATGTCGTTAGACACCATAACCCTTACCCAATCATATTGTTGAAAATGTCGTTAGACACCATAACCCTAGCACAATCATATTGTTGAAAATGTCGTTAGACACCATAACCCTTACCCAATCATATTGTTGAAAATGTCGTAAGACATCATGACCCTAACCCAATCATATTGTTGAAAATGTCGTTAGACACCATGACCCTAACCCAATCATATTGTTGAAAATGTCGTTAGACACCATGACCCTAACCCAATCATATTGTTGAAAATGTCGTTAGACTCCATAACCCTTACCCAATCATATTGTTGAAAATGTCGTTAGACACCATAACCCTTACCCAATCATATTGTTGAAAATGTCGTTAGACACCTTAACCCTTACCCAATCATATTGTTGAAAATGTCGTTAGACACCATGACCCTAACCCAATCATATTGTTGAAAATGTCGTTAGACACCATGACCCTAACCCAATCATATTGTTGAAAATGTCGTTAGACACGATGACCCTAACCCAAACATATTGTTGAAAATGTCGTTAGACACCATAACCTTTACCCAATCATATTGTTGAAAATGTCGTTAGACACCATGACCCTAACCCAATCATATTGTTGAAAATGTCGTTAGACACCATGACCCTAACCCAACCATATTGTTGAAAATGTCGTTAGACACCATAACCCTTACCCAATCATATTGTTGAAAATGTCGTTAGACACCATTACCCTTACCCAATCATATTGTTGAAAATGTCGTTAGACACCATAACCCTAACCCAATCATATTGTTGA
This sequence comes from Bathymodiolus septemdierum, assembly GCA_963383655.1. Lineage (NCBI taxonomy): Eukaryota > Metazoa > Mollusca > Bivalvia > Mytilida > Modiolidae > Bathymodiolus > Bathymodiolus septemdierum. Next base: position 55,589,529 of record OY726527.1, read on the forward strand.
AAATGTCGTTAGACACCATGACCCTAACCCAACCATATTGTTGAAAATGTCGTTAGACACCATAACCCTTACCCAATCATATTGTTGAAAATGTCGTTAGACACCATGACCCTAACCCAACCATATTGTTGAAAATGTCGTTAGACACCATAACCCTAACCCAATCATATTGTTGAAAATGTCGTTAGACACCTTAACCCTTACCCAATCATATTGTTGAAAATGTCGTTAGACACCATAACCCTTACCCAATCATATTGTTGAAAATGTCGTTAGACACCTTAACCCTTACCCAACCATATTGTTGAAAATGTCGTTAGACACCATAACCCTTACCCAATCATATTGTTGAAAATGTCGTTAGACACCATAACCCTAGCACAATCATATTGTTGAAAATGTCGTTAGACACCATAACCCTTACCCAATCATATTGTTGAAAATGTCGTTAGACACCATGACCCTAACCCAATCATATTGTTGAAAATGTCGCTAGACATCATGACCCTAACCCAATCATATTGTTGAAAATGTCGTTAGACACCATAACCCTTACCCAATCATATTGTTGAAAATGTCGTTAGACACCATTACCCTTACCCAATCATATTGTTGAAAATGTCGTTAGACACCATAACCCTTACCCAATCATATTGTTGAAAATGTCGTTAGACACCATAACCCTAACCCAATCATATTGTTGAAAATGTCATTAGACACCATGACCCTAACCGAACCATATTGTTGAAAATGTCGTTAGACACCTTAACCCTTACCCAATCATATTGTTGAAAATGTCGTTAGACACCATAACCCTAACCCAATCATATTGTTGAAAATGTCGTTGGACACCATAACCCTTACCCAATCATATTGTTGAAAATGTCGTTAGACACCATGACCCTAACCCAATCATATTGTTGAAAATGTCGTTAGACACCATGACCCTAACCGAACCATATTGTTGAAAATGTCGTTAGACACCATAACCCTTACCCAATCATATTGTTGAAAATGTCGTTAGACACCATAACCCTTACCCAATCATATTGTTGAAAATGTCGTTAGACACCATAACCCTAACCCAATCATATTGTTGAAAATGTCGTTAGACACCATGACCCTAACCCAACCATATTGTTGAAAATGTCGTTAGACACCATAACCCTTACCCAATCATATTGTTGAAAATGTCGTTAGACACCATGACCCTAACCCAACCATATTGTTGAAAATGTCGTTAGACACCATAACCCTTACCCAATCATACTGTTGAAAATGTCGTTAGACACCATAACCCTAGCACAACCATATTGTTGAAAATGTCGTTAGACACCATAACCCTTACCCAATCATATTGTTGAAAATGTCGTTAGACACCATAACCCTAGCACAATCATATTGTTGAAAATGTCGTTAGACACCATAACCCTTACCCAATCATATTGTTGAAAATGTCGTAAGACATCATGACCCTAACCCAATCATATTGTTGAAAATGTCGTTAGACACCATGACCCTAACCCAATCATATTGTTGAAAATGTCGTTAGACACCATGACCCTAACCCAATCATATTGTTGAAAATGTCGTTAGACTCCATAACCCTTACCCAATCATATTGTTGAAAATGTCGTTAGACACCATAACCCTTACCCAATCATATTGTTGAAAATGTCGTTAGACACCTTAACCCTTACCCAATCATATTGTTGAAAATGTCGTTAGACACCATGACCCTAACCCAATCATATTGTTGAAAATGTCGTTAGACACCATGACCCTAACCCAATCATATTGTTGAAAATGTCGTTAGACACGATGACCCTAACCCAAACATATTGTTGAAAATGTCGTTAGACACCATAACCCTTACCCAATCATATTGTTGAAAATGTCGTTAGACACCATAACCTTTACCCAATCATATTGTTGAAAATGTCGTTAGACACCATGACCCTAACCCAATCATATTGTTGAAAATGTCGTTAGACACCATGACCCTAACCCAACCATATTGTTGAAAATGTCGTTAGACACCATAACCCTTACCCAATCATATTGTTGAAAATGTCGTTAGACACCATTACCCTTACCCAATCATATTGTTGAAAATGTCGTTAGACACCATAACCCTAACCCAATCATATTGTTGAAAATGTCGTTAGACACCATGACCCTAACCCAACCATATTGTTGAAAATGTCGTTAGACACCATAACCCTTACCCAATCATATTGTTGAAAATGTCGTTAGACACCATGACCCTAACCCAACCATATTGTTGAAAATGTCGTTAGACACCATAACCCTAACCCAATCATATTGTTGAAAATGTCGTTAGACACCATGACCCTAACCCAATCATATTGTTGAAAATGTCGTTAGACACCATAACCCTTACCCAATCATATTGTTGAAAATGTCGTTAGACACCATAACCCTAGCACAATCATATTGTTGAAAATGTCGTTAGACACCATAACCCTTACCCAATCATATTGTTGAAAATGTCGTTAGACACCATGACCCTAACTCAACCATATTGTTGAAAATGTCGTTAGACACCATAACCCTTACCCAATCATATTGTTGAAAATGTCGTTAGACACCATTACCCTTACCCAATCATAGTGTTGAAAATGTCGTTAGACACCATAACCCTAACCCAATCATATTGTTGAAAATGTCGTTAGACACCATGACCCTAACCCAACCATATTGTTGAAAATGTCGTTAGACACCATAACCCTTACCCAATCATATTGTTGAAAATGTCGTTAGACACCATGACCCTAACCCAACCATATTGTTGAAAATGTCGTTAGACACCATAACCCTAACCCAATCATATTGTTGAAAATGTCGTTAGACACCTTAACCCTTACCCAATCATATTGTTGAAAATGTCGTTAGACACCATAACCCTTACCCAATCATATTGTTGAAAATGTCGTTAGACACCATAACCCTAGCACAATCATATTGTTGAAAATGTCGTTAGACACCATAACCCTTACCCAATCATATTGTTGAAAATGTCGTTAGACACCATGACCCTAATCCAATCATATTGTTGAAAATGTCGTTAGACACCATAAACCTTACCCAATCATATTGTTGAAAATGTCGTTAGACACCATGACCCTAACCCAATCATATTGTTGAAAATGTCGTTAGACACCATGACCCTAACTCAACCATATTGTTGAAAATGTCGTTAGACACCATAACCCTTACCCAATCATATTGTTGAAAATGTCGTTAGACACCATAACCCTTACCCAATCATATTGTTGAAAATGTCGTTAGACACCATAACCCTAACCCAATCATATTGTTGAAAATGTCGTTAGACACCATAACCCTAACCCAACCATATTGTTGAAAATGTCGTTAGACACCATAACCCTTACCCAATCATATTGTTGAAAATGTCGTTAGACACCATGACCCTAACCCAACCATATTGTTGAAAATGTCGTTAGACACCATAACCCTTACCCAATCATACTGTTGAAAATGTCGTTAGACACCATAACCCTAGCAAAACCATATTGTTGAAAATGTCGTTAGACACCATAACCTTTACCCAACCATATTGTTGAAAATGTCGTTAGACACCTTAACCCTTACCCAATCATATTGTTGAAAATGTCGTTAGACACCATAACTCTTACCCAATCATATTGTTGAAAATGTCGTAAGACACCATAACCCTAGCACAATCATATTGTTGAAAATGTCGTTAGACACCATAACCCTTACCCAATCATATTGTTGAAAATGTCGTTAGACACCATGACCCTAACCCAATCATATTGTTGAAAATGTCGTTAGACACCATGACCCTAACCCAATCATATTGTTGAAAATGTCGTTAGACACCATGACCCTAACCCAATCATATTGTTGAAAATGTCGTTAGACTCCATAACCCTTACCCAATCATATTGTTGAAAATGTCGTTAGACACCATAACCCTTACCCAATCATATTGTTGAAAATGTCGTTAGACACCTTAACCCTTACCCAATCATATTGTTGAAAATGTCGTTAGACACCATAACCCTTACCCAATCATATTGTTGAAAATGTCGTTAGACACCATAACCCTAACCCAATCATATTGTTGAAAATGTCATTAGACACCATGACCCTAACCCAACCATATTGTTGAAAATGTCGTTAGACACCTTAACCCTTACCCAATCATATTGTTGAAAATGTCGTTAGACACCATAATCCTAACCCAATCATATTGTTGAAAATGTCGTTAGACACCATAACCCTTACCCAATCATATTGTTGAAAATGTCGTTAGACACCATGACCCTAACCCAATCATATTGTTGAAAATGTCGTTAGACACCATGACCCTAACCGAACCATATTGTTGAAAATGTCGTTAGACACCATAACCCTTACCCAATCATATTGTTGAAAATGTCGTTAGACACCATAACCCTAACCCAATCATATTGTTGAAAATGTCGTTAGACACCATGACCCTAACCCAACCATATTGTTGAAAATGTCGTTAGACACCATAACCCTTACCCAATCATATTGTTGAAAATGTCGTTAGACACCATGACCCTAACCCAACCATATTGTTGAAAATGTCGTTAGACACCATAACCCTTACCCAATCATACTGTTGAAAATGTCGTTAGACACCATAACCCTAGCACAACCATATTGTTGAAAATGTCGTTAGACACCATAACCCTTACCCAATCATATTGTTGAAAATGTCGTTAGACACCATAACCCTAGCACAATCATATTGTTGAAAATGTCGTTAGACACCATAACCCTTACCCAATCATATTGTTGAAAATGTCGTAAGACATCATGACCCTAACCCAATCATATTGTTGAAAATGTCGTTAGACACCATGACCCTAACCCAATCATATTGTTGAAAATGTCGTTAGACACCATGACCCTAACCCAATCATATTGTTGAAAATGTCGTTAGACTCCATAACCCTTACCCAATCATATTGTTGAAAATGTCGTTAGACACCATAACCCTTACCCAATCATATTGTTGAAAATGTCGTTAGACACCTTAACCCTTACCCAATCATATTGTTGAAAATGTCGTTAGACACCATAACCCTTACCCAATCATATTGTTGAAAATGTCGTTAGACACCATAACCCTTACCCAATCATATTGTTGAAAATGTCATTAGACACCATGACCCTAACCCAACCATATTGTTGAAAATGTCGTTAGACACCTTAACCCTTACCCAATCATATTGTTGAAAATGTCGTTAGACACCATAATCCTAACCCAATCATATTGTTGAAAATGTCGTTAGACACCATAACCCTTACCCAATCATATTGTTGAAAATGTCGTTAGACACCATGACCCTAACCCAATCATATTGTTGAAAATGTCGTTAGACACCATGACCCTAACCCAATCATATTGTTGAAAATGTCGTTAGACACCATGACCCTAACCCAATCATATTGTTGAAAATGTCGTTAGACACCATATCTCTTACCCAATCATATTGTTGAAAATGTCGTTAGACACCATGACCCTAACCCAATCATATTGTTGAAAATGTCGTTAGACACCATGAACCTAACCCAATCATATTGTTGAAAATGTCGTTAGACACCATAACCCTTACCCAATCATATTGTTGAAAATGTCGTTAGACACCATAACCCTAACCCAATCATATTGTTGAAAATGTCGTTAGACACCATGACCCTAACCCAACCATATTGTTGAAAATGTCGTTAGACACCATAACCCTTACCCAATCATATTGTTGAAAATGTCGTTAGACACCATGACCCTAACCCAACCATATTGTTGAAAATGTCGTTAGACACCATAACCCTTACCCAATCATACTGTTGAAAATGTCGTTAGACACCATAACCCTAGCACAACCATATTGTTGAAAATGTCGTTAGACACCATAACCCTTACCCAATTATATTGTTGAAAATGTCGTTAGACACCATAACCCTAGCACAATCATATTGTTGAAAATGTCGTTAGACACCATAACCCTTACCCAATCATATTGTTGAAAATGTCGTAAGACATCATGACCCTAACCCAATCATATTGTTGAAAATGTCGTTAGACACCATGACCCTAACCCAATCATATTGTTGAAAATGTCGTTAGACACCATGACCCTAACCCAATCATATTGTTGAAAATGTCGTTAGACTCCATAACCCTTACCCAATCATATTGTTGAAAATGTCGTTAGACACCATAACCCTTACCCAATCATATTGTTGAAAATGTCGTTAGACACCTTAACCCTTACCCAATCATATTGTTGAAAATGTCGTTAGACACCATGACCCTAACCCAATCATATTGTTGAAAATGTCGTTAGACACCATGACCCTAACCCAATCATATTGTTGAAAATGTCGTTAAACACGATGACCCTAACCCAAACATATTGTTGAAAATGTCGTTAGACACCATAACCCTTACCCAATCATATTGTTGAAAATGTCGTTAGACACCATAACCCTAGCACAATCATATTGTTGAAAATGTCGTTAGACACCATAACCCTTACCCAATCATATTGTTGAAAATGTCGTAAGACATCATGACCCTAACCCAATCATATTGTTGAAAATGTCGTTAGACACCATGACCCTAACCCAATCATATTGTTGAAAATGTCGTTAGACACCATGACCCTAACCCAATCATATTGTTGAAAATGTCGTTAGACTCCATAACCCTTACCCAATCATATTGTTGAAAATGTCGTTAGACACCATAACCCTTACCCAATCATATTGTTGAAAATGTCGTTAGACACCTTAACCCTTACCCAATCATATTGTTGAAAATGTCGTTAGACACCATAACCCTTACCCAATCATATTGTTGAAAATGTCGTTAGACACCATAACCCTAACCCAATCATATTGTTGAAAATGTCATTAGACACCATGACCCTAACCCAACCATATTGTTGAAAATGTCGTTAGACACCTTAACCCTTACCCAATCATATTGTTGAAAATGTCGTTAGACACCATAATCCTAACCCAATCATATTGTTGAAAATGTCGTTAGACACCATAACCCTTACCCAATCATATTGTTGAAAATGTCGTTAGACACCATAACCCTAACCCAATCATATTGTTGAAAATGTCGTTAGACACCATGACCCTAACCCAACCATATTGTTGAAAATGTCGTTAGACACCATAACCCTTACCCAATCATATTGTTGAAAATGTCGTTAGACACCATGACCCTAACCCAACCATATTGTTGAAAATGTCGTTAGACACCATAACCCTTACCCAATCATACTGTTGAAAATGTCGTTAGACACCATAACCCTAGCACAACCATATTGTTGAAAATGTCGTTAGACACCATAACCCTTACCCAATCATATTGTTGAAAATGTCGTTAGACACCATAACCCTAGCACAATCATATTGTTGAAAATGTCGTTAGACACCATAACCCTTACCCAATCATATTGTTGAAAATGTCGTAAGACATCATGACCCTAACCCAATCATATTGTTGAAAATGTCGTTAGACACCATGACCCTAACCCAATCATATTGTTGAAAATGTCGTTAGACACCATGACCCTAACCCAATCATATTGTTGAAAATGTCGTTAGACTCCATAACCCTTACCCAATCATATTGTTGAAAATGTCGTTAGACACCATAACCCTTACCCAATCATATTGTTGAAAATGTCGTTAGACACCTTAACCCTTACCCAATCATATTGTTGAAAATGTCGTTAGACACCATGACCCTAACCCAATCATATTGTTGAAAATGTCGTTAGACACCATGACCCTAACCCAATCATATTGTTGAAAATGTCGTTAAACACGATGACCCTAACCCAAACATATTGTTGAAAATGTCGTTAGACACCATAACCTTTACCCAATCATATTGTTGAAAATGTCGTTAGACACCATGACCCTAACCCAATCATATTGTTGAAAATGTCGTTAGACACCATGACCCTAACCCAACCATATTGTTGAAAATGTCGTTAGACACCATAACCCTTACCCAATCATATTGTTGAAAATGTCGTTAGACACCATTACCCTTACCCAATCATATTGTTGAAAATGTCGTTAGACACCATAACCCTAACCCAATCATATTGTTGAAAATGTCGTTAGACACCATGACCCTAACCCAACCATATTGTTGAAAATGTCGTTAGACACCATAACCCTTACCCAATCATATTGTTGAAAATGTCGTTAGACACCATGACCCTAACCCAACCATATTGTTGAAAATGTCGTTAGACACCATAACCCTAACCCAATCATATTGTTGAAAATGTCGTTAGACACCTTAACCCTTACCCAATCATATTGTTGAAAATGTCGTTAGACACCATAACCCTTACCCAATCATATTGTTGAAAATGTCGTTAGACACCATAACCCTAGCACAATCATATTGTTGAAAATGTCGTTAGACACCATAACCCTTACCCAATCATATTGTTGAAAATGTCGTTAGACACCATGACCCTAACTCAACCATATTGTTGAAAATGTCGTTAGACACCATAACCCTTACCCAATCATATTGTTGAAAATGTCGTTAGACACCATTACCCTTACCCAATCATATTGTTGAAAATGTCGTTAGACACCATAACCCTAACCCAATCATATTGTTGAAAATGTCGTTAGACACCATGACCCTAACCCAACCATATTGTTGAAAATGTCGTTAGACACCATAACCCTTACCCAATCATATTGTTGAAAATGTCGTTAGACACCATGACCCTAACCCAACCATATTGTTGAAAATGTCGTTAGACACCATAACCCTAACCCAATCATATTGTTGAAAATGTCGTTAGACACCTTAACCCTTACCCAATCATATTGTTGAAAATGTCGTTAGACACCATAACCCTTACCCAATCATATTGTTGAAAATGTCGTTAGACACCATAACCCTAGCACAATCATATTGTTGAAAATGTCGTTAGACACCATAACCCTTACCCAATCATATTGTTGAAAATGTCGTTAGACACCATGACCCTAATCCAATCATATTGTTGAAAATGTCGTTAGACACCATAAACCTTACCCAATCATATTGTTGAAAATGTCGTTAGACACCATGATCCTAACCCAATCATATTGTTGAAAATGTCGTTAGACACCATGACCCTAACTCAACCATATTGTTGAAAATGTCGTTAGACACCATAACCCTTACCCAATCATATTGTTGAAAATGTCGTTAGACACCATAACCCTTACCCAATCATATTGTTGAAAATGTCGTTAGACACCATAACCCTAACCCAATCATATTGTTGAAAATGTCGTTAGACACCATAACCCTAACCCAACCATATTGTTGAAAATGCCGTTAGACACCATAACCCTTACCCAATCATATTGTTGAAAATGTCGTTAGACACCATGACCCTAACCCAACCATATTGTTGAAAATGTCGTTAGACACCATAACCCTTACCAATCATACTGTTGAAAATGTCGTTAGACACCATAACCCTAGCAAAACCATATTGTTGAAAATGTCGTTAGACACCATAACCCTAGCACAATCATATTGTTGAAAATGTCGTTAGACACCATAACCCTTACCCAATCATATTGTTGAAAATGTCGTTAGACACCATGACCCTAACTCAACCATATTGTTGAAAATGTCGTTAGACACCATAACCCTTACCCAATCATATTGTTGAAAATGTCGTTAGACACCATTACCCTTACCCAATCATATTGTTGAAAATGTCGTTAGACACCATAACCCTAACCCAATCATATTGTTGAAAATGTCGTTAGACACCATGACCCTAACCCAACCATATTGTTGAAAATGTCGTTAGACACCATAACCCTTACCCAATCATATTGTTGAAAATGTCGTTAGACACCATGACCCTAACCCAACCATATTGTTGAAAATGTCGTTAGACACCATAACCCTAACCCAATCATATTGTTGAAAATGTCGTTAGACACCTTAACCCTTACCCAATCATATTGTTGAAAATGTCGTTAGACACCATAACCCTTACCCAATCATATTGTTGAAAATGTCGTTAGACACCATAACCCTAGCACAATCATATTGTTGAAAATGTCGTTAGACACCATAACCCTTACCCAATCATATTGTTGAAAATGTCGTTAGACACCATGACCCTAATCCAATCATATTGTTGAAAATGTCGTTAGACACCATAAACCTTACCCAATCATATTGTTCAAAATGTCGTTAGACACCATGATCCTAACCCAATCATATTGTTGAAAATGTCGTTAGACACCATGACCCTAACTCAACCATATTGTTGAAAATGTCGTTAGACACCATAACCCTTACCCAATCATATTGTTGAAAATGTCGTTAGACACCATAACCCTTACCCAATCATATTGTTGAAAATGTCGTTAGACACCATAACCCTAACCCAATCATATTGTTGAAAATGTCGTTAGACACCATAACCCTAACCCAACCATATTGTTGAAAATGCCGTTAGACACCATAACCCTTACCCAATCATATTGTTGAAAATGTCGTTAGACACCATGACCCTAACCCAACCATATTGTTGAAAATGTCGTTAGACACCATAACCCTTACCAATCATACTGTTGAAAATGTCGTTAGACACCATAACCCTAGCAAAACCATATTGTTGAAAATGTCGTTAGACACCATAACCCTTACCCAACCATATTGTTGAAAATGTCGTTAGACACCTTAACCCTTACCCAATCATATTGTTGAAAATGTCGTTAGACACCATAACTCTTACCCAATCATATTGTTGAAAATGTCGTAAGACACCATAACCCTAGCACAATCATATTGTTGAAAATGTCGTTAGACACCATAACCCTTACCCAATCATATTGTTGAAAATGTCGTTAGACACCATGACCCTAACCCAATCATATTGTTGAAAATGTCGTTAGACACCATGACCCTAACCCAATCATATTGTTGAAAATGTCGTTAGACTCCATAACCCTTACCCAATCATATTGTTGAAAATGTCGTTAGACACCATAACCCTTACCCAATCATATTGTTGAAAATGTCGTTAGACACCATAACCCTTTCCCAATCATATTGTTGAAAATGTCGTCAGACACCATAACCCTAGCAGAATCATATTGTTGAAAATGTCGTTAGACACCATAACCCTTACCCAATCATATTGTTGAAAATGTCGTTAGACATCATGACCCTAACCCAATCATATTGTTGAAAATGTCGTTAGACACCATGACCCTAACCCAATCATATTGTTGAAAATGTCGTTAGACACCATGACCCTAACCCAAACATATTGTTGAAAATGTCGTTAGACACCATGACCCTTACCCAATCATATTGTTGAAAATGTCGTTAGACACCATATCTCTTACCCAATCATATTGTTGAAAATGTCGTTAGACACCATGACCCTAACCCAATCACATTGTTGAAAATGTCGTTAGACACCATAACCCTTACCCAATCATATTGTTGAAAATGTCGTTAGACACCATAACCCTTACCCAATCATATTGTTGAAAATGTCGTTAGACACCATAACCTTTACCCAATCATATTGTTGAAAATGTCGTTAGACACCATAACCCTTACCCAATCATATTGTTGAAAATGTCGTTAGACACCATTACCCTTACCCAATCATATTGTTGAAAATGTCGTTAGACACCATAACCCTAACCCAATCATATTGTTGAAAATGTCGTTAGACACCATGACCCTAACCCAATCATATTGTTGAAAATGTCGTTAGACACCATGACCCTAACCCAATCATATTGTTGAAAATGTCGTTAGACACCATGACCCTAACCCAATCATATTGTTGAAAATGTCGTTAGACTCCATAACCCTTACCCAATCATATTGTTGAAAATGTCGTTAGACACCATAACCCTTACCCAACCATATTGTTGAAAATGTCGCTAGACACCTTAACCCTTACCCAATCATATTGTTGAAAATGTCGTTAGACACCATAACCCTTACCCAATCATATTGTTGAAAATGTCGTTAGACACCATAACCCTAACCCAATCATATTGTTGAAAATGTCGTTAGACACCATAACCCTAAACCAACCATATTGTTGAAAATGTCGTTAGACACCATAACCCTTACCCAATCATATTGTTGAAAATGTCGTTAGACACCATGACCCTAACCCAACCATATTGTTGAAAATGTCGTTAGACACCATAACCCTTACCCAATCATACTGTTGAAAATGTCGTTAGACACCATAACCCTAGCAAAACCATATTGTTGAAAATGTCGTTAGACACCATAAACCTTACCCAACCATATTGTTGAAAATGTCGTTAGACACCTTAACCCTTACCCAATCATATTGTTGAAAATGTCGTTAGACACCATAACTCTTACCCAATCATATTGTTGAAAATGTCGTAAGACACCATAACCCTAGCACAATCATATTGTTGAAAATGTCGTTAGACACCATAACCCTTACCCAATCATATTGTTGAAAATGTCGTTAGACACCTTAACCCTTACCCAATCATATTGTTGAAAATGTCGTTAGACACCATAACCTTTACCCAATCATATTGTTGAAAATGTCGTTAGACACCATAACCCTAGCACAATCATATTGTTGAAAATGTCGTTAGACACCATATCCCTTACCCAATCATATTGTTGAAAATGTCGTTAGACATCATGACCCTAACCCAATCATATTGTTGAAAATGTCGTTAGACACCATGACCCTAACCCAATCATATTGTTGAAAATGTCGTTAGACACCATGACCCTAACCCAAACATATTGTTGAAAATGTCGTTAGACACCATGACCCTTACCCAATCATATTGTTGAAAATGTCGTTAGACACCATATCTCTTACCCAATCATATTGTTGAAAATGTCGTTAGACACCATGACCCTAACCCAATCACATTGTTGAAAATGTCGTTAGACACCATAACCCTTACCCAATCATATTGTTGAAAATGTCGTTAGACACCATAACCCTTACCCAATCATATTGTTGAAAATGTCGTTAGACACCATAACCTTTACCCAATCATATTGTTGAAAATGTCGTTAGACACCATGACCCTAACCCAATCATATTGTTGAAATTGTCGTTAGACACCATGACCCTAACCCAACCATATTGTTGAAAATGTCGTTAGACACCATAACCCTTACCCAATCATATTGTTGAAAATGTCGTTAGACACCATTACCCTTACCCAATCATATTGTTGAAAATGTCGTTAGACACCATAACCCTAACCCAATCATATTGTTGAAAATGTCGTTAGACACCATGACCCTAACCCAACCATATTGTTGAAAATGTCGTTAGACACCATAACCCTTACCCAATCATATTGTTGAAAATGTCGTTAGACACCATAACCCTAGCACAATCATATTGTTGAAAATGTCGTTAGACACCATAACCCTTACCCAATCATATTGTTGAAAATGTCGTTAGACACCATGACCGTAACCCAATCATATTGTTGAAAATGTCGTTAGACACCATGACCCTAACCCAATCATATTGTTGAAAATGTCGTTAGACACCATGACCCTAACCCAATCATATTGTTGAAAATGTCGTTAGACTCCATAACCCTTACCCAATCATATTGTTGAAAATGTCGTTAGACACCATAACCCTTACCCAACCATATTGTTGAAAATGTCGTTAGACACCTTAACCCTTACCCAATCATATTGTTGAAAATGTCGTTAGACACGATAACCCTAGCACAATCATATTGTTGAAAATGTCGTTAGACACCATAACCCTTACCCAATCATATTGTTGAAAATGTCGTTAGACACCATAACCCTTACCCAATCATATTGTTGAAAATGTCGTTAGACACCATAACCCTAGCACAATCATATTGTTGAAAATGTCGTTAGACACCATAACCCTTACCCAATCATATTGTTGAAAATGTCGTTAGACACCATGACCCTAACCCAATCACATTGTTGAAAATGTCGTTAGACACCATGACCCTAACCCAATCATATTGTTGAAAATGTCGTTAGACACCATGACCCTTACCCAATCATATTGTTGAAAATGTCGTTAGACTCCATAACCCTTACCCAATCATATTGTTGAAAATGTTGTTAGACACCATCACCCTTACCCAATCATATTGTTGAAAATGTCGTTAGACACCATAACCCTTACCCAATCATATTGTTGAAAATGTCGTTAGACACCATAACCCTTACCCAATCATATTGTTGAAAATGTCGTTAGACACCATAACCCTTACCCAATCATATTGGTGAAAATGTCGTTAGACACCATGACCCTAACCCAATCATATTGTTGAAAATGTCGTTAGACACCATGACCCTAACCCAATCATATTGTTGAAAATGTCGTTAGACACCATGACCCTAACCCAAACATATTGTTGAAAATGTCGTTAGACACCATGACCCTTACCCAATCATATTGTTGAAAATGTCGTTAGACACCATATCTCTTACCTAATCATATTGTTGAAAATGTCGTTAGACTCCATAACCCTTACCCAATCATATTGTTGAAAATGTCGTTAGACACCATAACCCTTACCCAATCATATTGTTGAAAATGTCGTTAGACACCTTAACCCTTACCCAATTATATTGTTGAAAATGTCGTTAGACACCATAACCCTTACCCAATCATATTGTTGAAAATGTCGTTAGACACCATAACCCTAGCACAATCATATTGTTGAAAATGTCGTTAGACTCCATAACCCTTACCCAATCATATTGTTGAAAATGTTGTTAGACACCATCACCCTTACCCAATCATATTGTTGAAAATGTCGTTAGACACCATAACCCTTACCCAATCATATTGTTGAAAATGTCGTTAGACACCATAACCCTTACCCAATCATATTGTTGAAAATGTCGTTAGACACCATAACCCTTACCCAATCATATTGGTGAAAATGTCGTTAGACACCATGACCCTAACCCAATCATATTGTTGAAAATGTCGTTAGACACCATGACCCTAACCCAATCATATTGTTGAAAATGTCGTTAGACACCATGACCCTAACCCAAACATATTGTTGAAAATGTCGTTAGACACCATGACCCTTACCCAATCATATTGTTGAAAATGTCGTTAGACACCATATCTCTTACCTAATCATATTGTTGAAAATGTCGTTAGACTCCATAACCCTTACCCAATCATATTGTTGAAAATGTCGTTAGACACCATAACCCTTACCCAATCATATTGTTGAAAATGTCGTTAGACACCTTAACCCTTACCCAATTATATTGTTGAAAATGTCGTTAGACACCATAACCCTTACCCAATCATATTGTTGAAAATGTCGTTAGACACCATAACCCTAGCACAATCATATTGTTGAAAATGTCGTTAGACACCATAACCCTTACCCAATCATATTGTTGAAAATGTCGTTAGACATCATGACCCTAACCCAATCATATTGTTGAAAATGTCGTTAGACACCATGACCCTAACCCAATCATATTGTTGAAAATGTCGTTAGACACCATGATCCTAACCCAATCATATTGTTGAAAATGTCGTTAGACACCATAACCCTAGCACAATCATATTGTTGAAATTGTCGTTAGACACCATAACCCTTACCCAATCATATTGTTGAAAATGTCGTTAGACATCATGACCCTAACCCAATCATATTGTTGAAAATGTCGTTAGACACCATGACCCTAACCCAATCATATTGTTGAAAATGTCGTTAGACACCATGACCCTTACCCAATCATATTGTTGAAAATGTCGTTAGACACCATATCTCTTACCCAATCATATTGTTGAAAATGTCGTTAGACACCATGACCCTAACCCAATCACATTGTTGAAAATGTCGTTAGACACCATAACCCTTACCCAATCATATTGTTGAAAATGTCGTTAGACACCATAACCTTTACCCAATCATATTGTTGAAAATGTCGTTAGACACCATGACCCTAACCCAATCATATTGTTGAAAATGTCGTTAGACACCATGACCCTAACCCAACCATATTGTTGAAAATGTCGTTAGACACCATAACCCTTACCCAATCATATTGTTGAAAATGTCGTTAGACACCATTACCCTTACCCAATCATATTGTTGAAAATGTCGTTAGACACCATAACCCTAACCCAATCATATTGTTGAAAATGTCGTTAGACACCATGACCCTAACCCAACCATATTGTTGAAAATGTCGTTAGACACCATAACCCTTACCCAATCATATTGTTGAAAATGTCGTTAGACACCATGACCCTAACCCAACCATATTGTTGAAAATGTCGTTAGACACCATAACCCTAACCCAATCATATTGTTGAAAATGTCGTTAGACACCATAACCCTTACCCAACCATATTGTTGAAAATGTCGTTAGACACCTTAACCCTTACCCAATCATATTGTTGAAAATGTCGTTAGACACCATAACCCTTACCCAATCATATTGTTGAAAATGTCGTTAGACACCATAACCCTAGCACAATCATATTGTTGAAAATGTCGTTAGACACCATAACCCTTACCCAATCATATTGTTGAAAATGTCGTTAGACACCATGACCCTAACCCAATCATATTGTTGAAAATGTCGTTAGACACCATGACCCTAACCCAATCATATTGTTGAAAATGTCGTTAGACTCCATAACCCTTACCCAATCATATTGTTGAAAATGTCGTTAGACACCATAACCCTTACCCAACCATATTGTTGAAAATGTCGTTAGACACGATAACCCTAGCACAATCATATTGTTGAAAATGTCGTTAGACACCATAACCCTTACCCAATCATATTGTTGAAAATGTCGTTAGACACCATAACCCTAGCACAATCATATTGTTGAAAATGTCGTTAGACACCATAACACTTACCCAATCATATTGTTGAAAATGTCGTTAGACACCATGACCCTAACCCAATCACATTGTTGAAAATGTCGTTAGACACCATAACCCTAACCCAATCATATTGTTGAAAATGTCGTTAGACACCATAACCCTTACCCAACCATATTGTTGAAAATGTCGTTAGACACCTTAACCCTTACCCAATCACATTGTTGAAAATGTCGTTAGACACCATAACCCTTACCCAATCATATTGTTGAAAATGTCGTTAGACACCATAACCCTAGCACAATCATATTGTTGAAAATGTCGTTAGACACCATAACCCTTACCCAATCATATTGTTGAAAATGTCGTTAGACACCATGACCCTAACCCAATCATATTGTTGAAAATGTCGTTAATCACCATGACCCTAACCCAATCATATTGTTGAAAATGTCGTTAGACACCATGACCCTAACCCAATCATATTGTTGAAAATGTCGTTAGACACCATGACCCTAACCCAATCATATTGTTGAAAATGTCGTTAGACTCCATAACCCTTACCCAATCATATTGTTGAAAATGTCGTTAGACACCATAACCCTTACCCAACCATATTGTTGAAAATGTCGTTAGACACCTTAACCCTTACCCAATCATATTGTTGAAAATGTCGTTAGACACGATAACCCTAGCACAATCATATTGTTGAAAATGTCGTTAGACACCATAACCCTTACCCAATCATATTGTTGAAAATGTCGTTAGACACCATAACCCTTACCAAATCATATTGTTGAAAATGTCGTTAGACACCATAACCCTAGCACAATCATATTGTTGAAAATGTCGTTAGACACCATAACCCTTACCCAATCATATTGTTGAAAATGTCGTTAGACACCATGACCCTAACCCAATCACATTGTTGAAAATGTCGTTAGACATCATGACCCTAACCCAATCATATTGTTGAAAATGTCGTTAGACACCATGACCCTAACCCAATCATATTGTTGAAAATGTCGTTAGACTCCATAACCCTTACCCAATCATATTGTTGAAAATGTCGTTAGACACCATCACCCTTACCCAATCATATTGTTGAAAATGTCGTTAGACACCTTAACCCTTACCCAATCATATCGTTGAAAATGTCGTTAGACACCATAACCCTTACCCAATCATATTGTTGAAAATGTCGTTAGACACCATAACCCTTACCCAATCATATTGTTGAAAATGTCGTTAGACACCATAACCCTAGCACAATCATATTGTTGAAAATGTCGTTAGACACCATAACCCTAACCCAATCATATTGGTGAAAATGTCGTTAGACACCATGACCCTAACCCAATCATATTGTTGAAAATGTCGTTAGAAACCATGACCCTAACCCAATCATATTGTTGAAAATGTCGTTAGACACCATGACCCTAACCCAAACATATTGTTGAAAATGTCGTTAGACACCATGACCCTTACCCAATCATATTGTTGAAAATGTCGTTAGACACCATATCTCTTACCTAATCATATTGTTGAAAATGTCGTTAGACTCCATAACCCTTACCCAATCATATTGTTGAAAATGTCGTTAGACACCATAACCCTTACCCAATCATATTGTTGAAAATGTCGTTAGACACCTTAACCCTTACCCAATTATATTGTTGAAAATGCCGTTAGACACCATAACCCTTACCCAATCATATTGTTGAAAATGTCGTTAGACACCATAACCCTAGCACAATCATATTGTTGAAAATGTCGTTAGACACCATAACCCTTACCCAATCATATTGTTGAAAATGTCGTTAGACATCATGACCCTAACCCAATCATATTGTTGAAAATGTCGTTAGACACCATGACCCTAACCCAATCATATTGTTGAAAATGTCGTTAGACACCATGACCCTAACCCAATCATATTGTTGAAAATGTCGTTAGACACCATAACCCTAGCACAATCATATTGTTGAAAATGTCGTTAGACACCATAACCCTTACCCAATCATATTGTTGAAAATGTCGTTAGACATCATGACCCTAACCCAATCATATTGTTGAAAATGTCGTTAGACACCATGACCCTAACCCAATCATATTGTTGAAAATGTCGTTAGACACCATGACCCTTACCCAATCATATTGTTGAAAATGTCGTTAGACACCATATCTCTTACCCAATCATATTGTTGAAAATGTCGTTAGACACCATGACCCTAACCCAACCATATTGTTGAAAATGTCGTTAGACACCATAACCCTTACCCAATCATATTGTTGAAAATGTCGTTAGACACCATTACCCTTACCCAATCATATTGTTGAAAATGTCGTTAGAAACCATAACCCTAGCACAATCATATTGTTGAAAATGTCGTTAGACACCATAACCCTTACCCAATAATATTGTTGAAAATGTCGTTAGACATCATGACCCTAACCCAATCATATTGTTGAAAATGTCGTTAGACACCATGACCCTAACCCAATCATATTGTTGAAAATGTCGTTAGACACCATGACCCTAACCCAATCATATTGTTGAAAATGTCGTTAGACACCATAACCCTTACCCAATCATATTGTTGAAAATGTCGTTAGACACCATAACCCTTACACAATCATATTGTTGAAAATGTCGTTAGACATCATGACCCTAACCCAATCATATTGTTGAAAATGTCGTTAGACATCATAACCCTAGCACAATCATATTGTTGAAAATGTCGTTAGACACCATGACCCTTACCCAATCATATTGTTGAAAATGTCGTTAGACACCATATCTCTTACCCAATCATATTGTTGAAAATGTCGTTAGACACCATGACCCTAACCCAATCACATTGTTGAAAATGTCGTTAGACACAATAACCCTTACCCAATCATATTGTTGAAAATGTCGTTAGACACCATAACCTTTACCCAATCATATTGTTGAAAATGTCGTTAGACATCATGACCCTAACCCAATCATATTGTTGAAAATGTCGTTAGACACCATGACCCTAACCCAATCATATTGTTGAAAATGTCGTTAGACACCATGACCCTAACCCAATCATATTGTTGAAAATGTCGTTAGACACCATAACCCTAGCACAATCATATTGTTGAAAATGTCGTTAGACACCATATCTCTTACCCAATCATATTGTTGAAAATGTCGTTAGACAGCATGACCCTAACCCAATCACATTGTTAAAAATGTCGTTAGACACCATAACCCTTACCCAATCATATTGTTGAAAATGTCGTTAGACACCATAACCTTTACCCAATCATATTGTTGAAAATGTCGTTAGACACCATGACCCTAACCCAATCATATTGTTGAAAATGTCGTTAGACACCATGACCCTAACCCAACAATATTGTTTAAAATGTCGTTAGACACCATAACCCTTACCCAATCATATTGTTGAAAATGTCGTTAGACACCATTACCCTTACCCAATCATATTGTTGAAAATGTCGTTAGACACCATAACCCTAGCACAATCATATTGTTGAAAATGTCGTTAGACACCATAACCCTTACCCAATCATATTGTTGAAAATGTCGTTAGACATCATGACCCTAACCCAATCACATTGTTGAAAATGTCGTTAGACACCATAACCCTTACCCAATCATATTGTTGAAAATGTCGTTAGACACCATAACCTTTACCCAATCATATTGTTGAAAATGTCGTTAGACACCATGACCCTAACCCAATCATATTGTTGAAAATGTCGTTAGACACCATGACCCTAACCCAACCATATTGTTGAAAATGTCGTTAGACACCATTACCCTTACCCAATCATATTGTTGAAAATGTCGTTAGACACCATAACCCTAACCCAATCATATTGTTGAAAATGTCGTTAGACACCATGACCCTAACCCAACCATATTGTTGAAAATGTCGTTAGACACCATAACCCTTACCCAATCATATTGTTGAAAATGTCGTTAGACACCATGACCCTAACCCAACCATATTGTTGAAAATGTCGTTAGACACCATAACCCTAACCCAATCATATTGTTGAAAATGTCGTTAGACACCATAACCCTTACCCAACCATATTGTTGAAAATGTCGTTAGACACCTTAACCCTTACCCAATCATATTGTTGAAAATGTCGTTAGACACCATAACCCTAGCACAATCATATTGTTGAAAATGTCGTTAGACACCATAACCCTAACCCAATCATATTGTTGAAAATGTCGTTAGACACCATGACCCTAACCCAATCATATTGTTGAAAATGTCGTTAGACACCATGACCCTAACCCAATCATATTGTTGAAAATGTCGTTAGACACCATGACCCTAACCCAATCATATTGTTGAAAATGTCGTTAGACTCCATAACCCTTACCCAATCATATTGTTGAAAATGTCGTTAGACACCATAACCCTTACCCAACCATATTGTTGAAAATGTCGTTAGACACCTTAACCCTTACCCAATCATATTGTTGAAAATGTCGTTAGACACGATAACCCTAGCACAATCATATTGTTGAAAATGTCGTTAGACACCATAACCCTTACCCAATCATATTGTTGAAAATGTCGTTAGACACCATAACCCTTACCCAATCATATTGTTGAAAATGTCGTTAGACACCATAACCCTAGCACAATCATATTGTTGAAAATGTCGTTAGACACCATAACCCTTACCCAATCATATTGTTGAAAATGTCGTTAGACACCATGACCCTAACCCAATCATATTGTTGAAAATGTCGTTAGACACCATGACCCTTACCCAATCATATTGTTGAAAATGTCGTTAGACTCCATAACCCTTACCCAATCATATTGTTGAAAATGTCGTTAGACACCATCACCCTTACCCAATCATATTGTTGAAAATGTCGTTAGACACCTTAACCCTTACCCAATCATATCGTTGAAAATGTCGTTAGACACCATAACCCTTACCCAATCATATTGTTGAAAATGTCGTTAGACACCATAACCCTTACCCAATCATATTGTTGAAAATGTCGTTAGACACCATAACCCTAGCACAATCATATTGTTGAAAATGTCGTTAGACACCATAACCCTTACCCAATCATATTGGTGAAAATGTCGTTAGACACCATGACCCTAACCCAATCATATTGTTGAAAATGTCGTTAGACACCATGACCCTAACCCAATCATATTGTTGAAAATGTCGTTAGACACCATGACCCTAACCCAAACATATTGTTGAAAATGTCGTTAGACACCATGACCCTTACCCAATCATATTGTTGAAAATGTCGTTAGACACCATATCTCTTACCTAATCATATTGTTGAAAATGTCGTTAGACTCCATAACCCTTACCCAATCATATTGTTGAAAATGTCGTTAGACACCATAACCCTTACCCAATCATATTGTTGAAAATGTCGTTAGACACCTTAACCCTTACCCAATTATATTGTTGAAAATGTCGTTAGACACCATAACCCTTACCCAATCATATTGTTGAAAATGTCGTTAGACACCATAACCCTAGCACAATCATATTGTTGAAAATGTCGTTAGACACCATAACCCTTACCCAATCATATTGTTGAAAATGTCGTTAGACATCATGACCCTAACCCAATCATATTGTTGAAAATGTCGTTAGACACCATGACCCTAACCCAATCACATTGTTGAAAATGTCGTTAGACACCATGACCCTAACCCAATCATATTGTTGAAAATGTCGTTAGACACCATGACCCTAACCCAATCATATTGTTGAAAATGTCGTTAGACACCATAACCCTAGCACAATCATATTGTTGAAAATGTCGTTAGACACCATATCTCTTACCCAATCATATTGTTGAAAATGTCGTTAGACACCATGACCCTAACCCAATCACATTGTTGAAAATGTCGTTAGACACCATAACCCTTACCCAATCATATTGTTGAAAATGTCGTTAGACACCACAACCTTTACCCAATCATATTGTTGAAAATGTCGTTAGACACCATGACCCTAACCCAATCATATTGTTGAAAATGTCGTTAGACACCATGACCCTAACCCAACAATATTGTTTAAAATGTCGTTAGACACCATAACCCTTACCCAATCATATTGTTGAAAATGTCGTTAGACACCATTACCCTTACCCAATCATATTGTTGAAAATGTCGTTAGACACCATAACCCTAGCACAATCATATTGTTGAAAATGTCGTTAGACACCATAACCCTTACCCAATCATATTGTTGAAAATGTCGTTAGACATCATGACCCTAACCCAATCATATTGTTGAAAATGTCGTTAGACACCATGACCCTAACCCAATCATATTGTTGAAAATGTCGTTAGACACCATGACCCTAACCCAATCATATTGTTGAAAATGTCGTTAGACACCATAACCCTAGCACAATCATATTGTTGAAAATGTCGTTAGACACCATAACCCTTACCCAATCATATTGTTGAAAATGTCGTTAGACATCATGACCCTAACCCAATCATATTGCTGAAAATGTCGTTAGACACCATGACCCTAACCCAATCATATTGTTGAAAATGTCGTTAGACACCATGACCCTTACCCAATCATATTGTTGAAAATGTCGTTAGACACCATATCTCTTACCCAATCATATTGTTGAAAATGTCGTTAGACACCATGACCCTAACCCAATCACATTGTTGAAAATGTCGTTAGACACCATAACCCTTACCCAATCATATTGTTGAAAATGTCGTTAGACACCATAACCTTTACCCAATCATATTGTTGAAAATGTCGTTAGACACCATGACCCTAACCCAATCATATTGTTGAAAATGTCGTTAGACACCATGACCCTAACCCAACCATATTGTTGAAAATGTCGTTAGACACCATAACCCTTACCCAATCATTTTGTTGAAAATGTCGTTAGACACCATTACCCTTACCCAATCATATTGTTGAAAATGTCGTTAGACACCATAACCCTAACCCAATCATATTGTTGAAAATGTCGTTAGACACCATGACCCTAACCCAACCATATTGTTGAAAATGTCGTTAGACACCATAACCCTTACCCAATCATATTGTTGAAAATGTCGTTAGACACCATGACCCTAACCCAACCATATTGTTGAAAATGTCGTTAGACACCATAACCCTAACCCAATCATATTGTTGAAAATGTCGTTAGACACCATAACCCTTACCCAACCATATTGTTGAAAATGTCGTTAGACACCTTAACCCTTACTCAATCATATTGTTGAAAATGTCGTTAGACATCATGACCCTAACCCAATCATATTGTTGAAAATGTCGTTAGACACCATGACCCTAACCCAATCATATTGTTAAAAATGTCGTTAGACACCATGACCCTTACCCAATCATATTGTTGAAAATGTCGTTAGACACCATATCTCTTACCCAATCATATTGTTGAAAATGTCGTTAGACACCATGACCCTAACCCAATCACATTGTTGAAAATGTCGTTAGACACCATAACCCTTACCCAATCATATTGTTGAAAATGTCGTTAGACACCATAACCTTTACCCAATCATATTGTTGAAAATGTCGTTAGACACCATGACCCTAACCCAATCATATTGTTGAAAATGTCGTTAGACACCATGACCCTAACCCAACCATATTGTTGAAAATGTCGTTAGACACCATAACCCTTACCCAATCATATTGTTGAAAATGTCGTTAGACACCATTACCCTTACCCAATCATATTGTTGAAAATGTCGTTAGACACCATAACCCTAACCCAATCATATTGTTGAAAATGTCGTTAGACACCATGACCCTAACCCAACCATATTGTTGAAAATGTCGTTAGACACCATAACCCTTACCCAATCATATTGTTGAAAATGTCGTTAGACACCATGACCCTAACCCAACCATATTGTTGAAAATGTCGTTAGACACCATAACCCTTACCCAATCATATTGTTGAAAATGTCGTTAGACACCATAACCCTTACCCAACCATATTGTTGAAAATGTCGTTAGACACCTTAACCCTTACCCAATCATATTGTTGAAAATGTCGTTAGACACCATAACCCTTACCCAATCATATTGTTGAAAATGTCGTTAGACACCTTAACCCTTACCCAATTATATTGTTGAAAATGTCGTTAGACACCATAACCCTTACCCAATCATATTGTTGAAAATGTCGTTAGACACCATAACCCTAGCACAATCATATTGTTGAAAATGTCGTTAGACACCATAACCCTTACCCAATCATATTGTTGAAAATGTCGTTAGACATCATGACCCTAAACCAATCATATTGTTGAAAATGTCGTTAGACACCATGACCCTAACCCAATCACATTGTTGAAAATGTCGTTAGACACCATAACCCTTACCCAATCATATTGTTGAAAATGTCGTTAGACACCATAACCTTTACCCAATCATATTGTTGAAAATGTCGTTAGACACCATGACCCTAACCCAATCATATTGTTGAAAATGTCGTTAGACACCATGACCCTAACCCAACCATATTGTTGAAAATGTCGTTAGACACCATAACCCTTACCCAATCATATTGTTGAAAATGTCGTTAGACACCATTACCCTTACCCAATCATATTGTTGAAAATGTCGTTAGACACCATAACCCTAACCCAATCATATTGTTGAAAATGTCGTTAGACACCATGACCCTAACCCAACCATATTGTTGAAAATGTCGTTAGACACCATAACCCTTACCCAATCATATTGTTGAAAATGTCGTTAGACACCATGACCCTAACCCAACCATATTGTTGAAAATGTCGTTAGACACCATAACCCTAACCCAATCATATTGTTGAAAATGTCGTTAGACACCATAACCCTTACCCAACCATATTGTTGAAAATGTCGTTAGACATCATGACCCTAACCCAATCATATTGTTGAAAATGTCGTTAGACACCATGACCCTAACCCAATCATATTGTTGAAAATGTCGTTAGACATCATGACCCTAACCCAATCATATTGTTGAAAATGTCGTTAGACACCATGACCCTAACCCAATCATATTGTTGAAAATGTCGTTAGACACCATGACCCTTACCCAATCATATTGTTGAAAATGTCGTTAGACACCATAACCTCTTACCCAATCATATTGTTGAAAATGTCGTTAGACACCATAACCCTTACCCAATCATATTGTTGAAAATGTCGTTAGACACCATAACCTTTACCCAATCATATTGTTGAAAATGTCGTTAGACACCATAACCTTACCCAATCATATTGTTGAAAATGTCGTTAGACACCATGACCCTAACCCAATCATATTGTTGAAAATGTCGTTAGACACCATGACCCTAACCCAACCATATTGTTGAAAATGTCGTTAGACACCATAACCCTTACCCAATCATATTGTTGAAAATGTCGTTAGACACCATGACCCTTACCCAATCATATTGTTGAAAATGTCGTTAGACACCATAACCCTAACCCAATCATATTGTTGAAAATGTCGTTAGACACCATGACCCTAACCCAACCATATTGTTGAAAATGTCGTTAGACACCATAACCCTTACCCAATCATATTGTTGAAAATGTCGTTAGACACCATAACCCTAACCCAACCATATTGTTGAAAATGTCGTTAGACACCATAACCCTTACCCAATCATATTGTTGAAAATGTCGTTAGACACCATAACCCTTACCCAATCCATATTGTTGAAAATGTCGTTAGACACCATTAACCCTACCCAATCATATTGTTGAAAATGTCGTTAGACACCATGACCCTTACCCAATCATATTGTTGAAAATGTCGTTAGACACCATAACCCTTACCCAATTATATTGTTGAAAATGTCGTTAGACACCATGACCCTAACCCAATCATATTGTTGAAAATGTCGTTAGACACCATAACCCTAGCACCAATCATATTGTTGAAAATGTCGTTAGACACCATAACCCTTACCCAATCATATTGTTGAAAATGTCGTTAGACATCATGACCCTAACCCAATCATATTGTTGAAAATGTCGTTAGACACCATGACCCTAACCCAATCATATTGTTGAAAATGTCGTTAGACACCATGACCCTTACCCAATCATATTGTTGAAATGTCGTTAGACACCATAACAACTAGCACAATCATATTGTTGAAAATGTCGTTAGACACCATAACCCTAACCCAATCATATTGTTGAAAATGTCGTTAGACACCATAACCCTTACCCAACATATTGTTGAAAATGTCGTTAGACACCTTAACCCTTACTCAATCATATTGTTGAAAATGTCGTTAGACATCATGACCCTAACCCAATCATATTGTTGAAAATGTCGTTAGACACCATGACCCTAACCCAATCATATTGTTAAAAATGTCGTTAGACACCATGACCCTTACCCAATCATATTGTTGAAAATGTCGTTAGACACCATATCTCTTACCCAATCATATTGTTGAAAATGTCGTTAGACACCATGACCCTAACCCAATCACATTGTTGAAAATGTCGTTAGACACCATAACCCTTACCCAATCATATTGTTGAAAATGTCGTTAGACACCATAACCTTTACCCAATCATATTGTTGAAAATGTCGTTAGACACCATGACCCTAACCCAATCATATTGTTGAAAATGTCGTTAGACACCATGACCCTAACCCAACCATATTGTTGAAAATGTCGTTAGACACCATAACCCTTACCCAATCATATTGTTGAAAATGTCGTTAGACACCATTACCCTTACCCAATCATATTGTTGAAAATGTCGTTAGACACCATAACCCTAACCCAATCATATTGTTGAAAATGTCGTTAGACACCATGACCCTAACCCAACCATATTGTTGAAAATGTCGTTAGACACCATAACCCTTACCCAATCATATTGTTGAAAATGTCGTTAGACACCATGACCCTAACCCAACCATATTGTTGAAAATGTCGTTAGACACCATAACCCTTACCCAATCATATTGTTGAAAATGTCGTTAGACACCATAACCCTTACCCAACCATATTGTTGAAAATGTCGTTAGACACCTTAACCCTTACCCAATCATATTGTTGAAAATGTCGTTAGACACCATAACCCTTACCCAATCATATTGTTGAAAATGTCGTTAGACACCTTAACCCTTACCCAATTATATTGTTGAAAATGTCGTTAGACACCATAACCCTTACCCAATCATATTGTTGAAAATGTCGTTAGACACCATAACCCTAGCACAATCATATTGTTGAAAATGTCGTTAGACACCATAACCCTTACCCAATCATATTGTTGAAAATGTCGTTAGACATCATGACCCTAAACCAATCATATTGTTGAAAATGTCGTTAGACACCATGACCCTAACCCAATCACATTGTTGAAAATGTCGTTAGACACCATAACCCTTACCCAATCATATTGTTGAAAATGTCGTTAGACACCATAACCTTTACCCAATCATATTGTTGAAAATGTCGTTAGACACCATGACCCTAACCCAATCATATTGTTGAAAATGTCGTTAGACACCATGACCCTAACCCAACCATATTGTTGAAAATGTCGTTAGACACCATAACCCTTACCCAATCATATTGTTGAAAATGTCGTTAGACACCATTACCCTTACCCAATCATATTGTTGAAAATGTCGTTAGACACCATAACCCTAACCCAATCATATTGTTGAAAATGTCGTTAGACACCATGACCCTAACCCAACCATATTGTTGAAAATGTCGTTAGACACCATAACCCTTACCCAATCATATTGTTGAAAATGTCGTTAGACACCATGACCCTAACCCAACCATATTGTTGAAAATGTCGTTAGACACCATAACCCTAACCCAATCATATTGTTGAAAATGTCGTTAGACACCATAACCCTTACCCAACCATATTGTTGAAAATGTCGTTAGACACCTTAACCCTTACTCAATCATATTGTTGAAAATGTCGTTAGACATCATGACCCTAACCCAATCATATTGTTGAAAATGTCGTTAGACACCATGACCCTAACCCAATCATATTGTTAAAAATGTCGTTAGACACCATGACCCTTACCCAATCATATTGTTGAAAATGTCGTTAGACACCATATCTCTTACCCAATCATATTGTTGAAAATGTCGTTAGACACCATGACCCTAACCCAATCACATTGTTGAAAATGTCGTTAGACACCATAACCCTTACCCAATCATATTGTTGAAAATGTCGTTAGACACCATAACCTTTACCCAATCATATTGTTGAAAATGTCGTTAGACACCATGACCCTAACCCAATCATATTGTTGAAAATGTCGTTAGACACCATGACCCTAACCCAACCATATTGTTGAAAATGTCGTTAGACACCATAACCCTTACCCAATCATATTGTTGAAAATGTCGTTAGACACCATTACCCTTACCCAATCATATTGTTGAAAATGTCGTTAGACACCATAACCCTAACCCAATCATATTGTTGAAAATGTCGTTAGACACCATGACCCTAACCCAACCATATTGTTGAAAATGTCGTTAGACACCATAACCCTTACCCAATCATATTGTTGAAAATGTCGTTAGACACCATGACCCTAACCCAACCATATTGTTGAAAATGTCGTTAGACACCATAACCCTTACCCAATCATATTGTTGAAAATGTCGTTAGACACCATAACCCTTACCCAACCATATTGTTGAAAATGTCGTTAGACACCTTAACCCTTACCCAATCATATTGTTGAAAATGTCGTTAGACACCATAACCCTTACCCAATCATATTGTTGAAAATGTCGTTAGACACCTTAACCCTTACCCAATTATATTGTTGAAAATGTCGTTAGACACCATAACCCTTACCCAATCATATTGTTGAAAATGTCGTTAGACACCATAACCCTAGCACAATCATATTGTTGAAAATGTCGTTAGACACCATAACCCTTACCCAATCATATTGTTGAAAATGTCGTTAGACATCATGACCCTAAACCAATCATATTGTTGAAAATGTCGTTAGACACCATGACCCTAACCCAATCATATTGTTGAAAATGTCGTTAGACACCATGACCCTAACCCAATCATATTGTTGAAAATGTCGTTAGACACCATAACACTAGCACAATCATATTGTTGAAAATGTCGTTAGACACCATAACCCTTACCCAATCATATTGTTGAAAATGTCGTTAGACACCATGACCCTAACCCAACCATATTGTTGAAAATGTCGTTAGACACCATAACCCTTACCCAATCATATTGTTGAAAATGTCGTTAGACACCATAACCCTTACCCAACCATATTGTTGAAAATGTCATTAGACACCTTAACCCTTACCCAATCATATTGTTGAAAATGTCGTTAGACACCATAACCCTTACCCAATCATATTGTTGAAAATGTCGTTAGACACCATAACCCTAGCACAATCATATTGTTGAAAATGTCGTTAGACACCATAACCCTTACCCAATCATATTGTTGAAAATGTCGTTAGACACCATGACCCTAACCCAATCATATTGTTGAAAATGTCGTTAGACACCATGACCCTAACCCAATCATATTGTTGAAAATGTCGTTAGACACCATGACCCTAACCCAATCATATTGTTGAAAATGTCGTTAGACTCCATAACCCTTACCCAATCATATTGTTGAAAATGTCGTTAGACACCATAACCCTTACCCAACCATATTGTTGAAAATGTCGTTAGACACCTTAACCCTTACCCAATCATATTGTTGAAAATGTCGTTAGACACGATAACCCTAGCACAATCATATTGTTGAAAATGTCGTTAGACACCATAACCCTTACCCAATCATATTGTTGAAAATGTCGTTAGACACCATGACCCTAACCCAATCATATTGTTGAAAATGTCGTTAGACACCATGACCCTTACCCAATCATATTGTTGAAAATGTCGTTAGACACCATATCTCTTACCCAATCATATTGTTGAAAATGTCGTTAGACACCATGACCCTAACCCAATCACATTGTTGAAAATGTCGTTAGACACCATAACCCTTACCCAATCATATTGTTGAAAATGTCGTTAGACACCATAACCTTTACCCAATCATATTGTTGAAAATGTCGTTAGACACCATGACCCTAACCCAAACATATTGTTGAAAATGTCGTTAGACACCATGACCCTTACCCAATCATATTGTTGAAAATGTCGTTAGACACCATATCTCTTACCCAATCATATTGTTGAAAATGTCGTTAGACACCATGACCCTAACCCAATCACATTGTTGAAAATGTCGTTAGACACCATAACCCTTACCCAATCATATTGTTGAAAATGTCGTTAGACACCATAACCCTTACCCAATCATATTGTTGAAAATGTCGTTAGACACCATAACCTTTTCCCAATCATATTGTTGAAAATGTCGTTAGACACCTTGACCCTAACCCAATCATATTGTTGAAAATGTCGTTAGACACCATGACCCTAACCCAACCATAGTGTTGAAAATGTCGTTAGACACCATAACCCTTACCCAATCATATTGTTGAAAATGTCGTTAGACACCATTACCCTTACCCAATCATATTGTTGAAAATGTCGTTAGACACCATAACCCTAACCCAATCATATTGTTGAAAATGTCGTTAGACACCATGACCCTAACCCAACCATATTGTTGAAAATGTCGTTAGACACCATAACCCTTACCCAATCATATTGTTGAAAATGTCGTTAGACACCATGACCCTAACCCAACCATATTGTTGAAAATGTCGTTAGACACCATAACCCTAACCCAATCATATTGTTGAAAATGTCGTTAGACACCATAACCCTTACCCAACCATATTGTTGAAAATGTCGTTAGACACCTTAACCCTTACCCAATCATATTGTTGAAAATGTCGTTAGACACCATAACCCTTACCCAATCATATTGTTGAAAATGTCGTTAGACACCATAACCCTAGCACAATCATATTGTTGAAAATGTCGTTAGACACCATAACCCTTACCCAATCATATTGTTGAAAATGTCGTTAGACACCATGACCCTAACCCAATCATATTGTTGAAAATGTCGTTAGACACCATGACCCTAACCCAATCATATTGTTGAAAATGTCGTTAGACACCATGACCCTAACCCAATCATATTGTTGAAAATGTCGTTAGACTCCATATCCCTTACCCAATCATATTGTTGAAAATGTCGTTAGACACCATAACCCTTACCCAACCATATTGTTGAAAATGTCGTTAGACACCTTAACCCTTACCCAATCATATTGTTGAAAATGTCGTTAGACACGATAACCCTAGCACAATCATATTGTTGAAAATGTCGTTAGACACCATAACCCTTACCCAATCATATTGTTGAAAATGTCGTTAGACACCATAACCCTTACCCAATCATATTGTTGAAAATGTCGTTAGACACCATAACCCTAGCACAATCATATTGTTGAAAATGTCGTTAGACACCATAACCCTTACCCAATCATATTGTTGAAAATGTCGTTAGACACCATGACCCTAACCCAATCACATTGTTGAAAATGTCGTTAGACACCATGACCCTAACCCAATCATATTGTTGAAAATGTCGTTAGACACCATGACCCTAACCCAATCATATTGTTGAAAATGTCGTTAGACTCCATAACCCTTACCCAATCATATTGTTGAAAATGTCGTTAGACACCATCACCCTTACCCAATCATATTGTTGAAAATGTCGTTAGACACCTTAACCCTTACCCAATCATATCGTTGAAAATGTCGTTAGACACCATAACCCTTACCCAATCATATTGTTGAAAATGTTGTTAGACACCATAACCCTTACCCAATCATATTGTTGAAAATGTCGTTAGACACCATAACCCTAGCACAATCATATTGTTGAAAATGTCGTTAGACACCATAACCCTTACCCAATCATATTGTTGAAAATGTCGTTAGACACCTTAACCCTTACCCATTTATATTGTTGAAAATGTCGTTAGACACCATAACCCTTACCCAATCATATTGTTGAAAATGTCGTTAGACACCATAACCCTAGCACAATCATATTGTTGAAAATGTCGTTAGACACCATAACCCTTACCCAATCATATTGTTGAAAATGTCGTTAGACATCATGACCCTAACCCAATCATATTGTTGAAAATGTCGTTAGACACCATGACCCTAACCCAATCATATTGTTGAAAATGTCGTTAGACACCATGACCCTAACCCAATCATATTGTTGAAAATGTCGTTAGACACCATAACCCTAGCACAATCATATTGTTGAAAATGTCGTTAGACACCATAACCCTTACCCAATCATATTGTTGAAAATGTCGTTAGACACCATGACCCTAACCCAACCATATTGTTGAAAATGTCGTTAGACACCATAACCCTAACCCAAGCATATTGTTGAAAATGTCGTTAGACACCATAACCCTTACCCAACCATATTGTTGAAAATGTCGTTAGACACCTTAACCCTTACCCAATCATATTGTTGAAAATGTCGTTAGACACCATAACCCTTACCCAATCATATTGTTGAAAATGTCGTTAGACACCATAACCCTTACCCAATCATATTGTTGAAAATGTCGTTAGACACCATGACCCTAACCCAATCATATTGTTGAAAATGTCGTTAGACACCATGACCCTAACCCAATCATATTGTTGAAAATGTCGTTAGACACCATGACCCTAACCCAATCATATTGTTGAAAATGTCGTTAGACTCCATAACCCTTACCCAATCATATTGTTGAAAATGTCGTTAGACACCATAACCCTTACCCAACCATATTGTTGAAAATGTCGTTAGACACCTTAACCCTTACCCAATCATATTGTTGAAAATGTCGTTAGACACGATAACCCTAGCACAATCATATTGTTGAAAATGTCGTTAGACACCATAACCCTTACCCAATCATATTGTTGAAAATGTCGTTAGACACCATAACCTTTACCCAATCATATTGTTGAAAATGTCGTTAGACACCATGACCCTAACCCAATCATATTGTTGAAAATGTCGTTAGACACCATGACCCTAACCCAACCATATTGTTGAAAATGTCGTTAGACACCATAACCCTTACCCAATCATATTGTTGAAAATGTCGTTAGACACCATTACCCTTACCCAATCATATTGTTGAAAATGTCGTTAGACACCATAACCCTAACCCAATCATATTGTTGAAAATGTCGTTAGACACCATGACCCTAACCCAACCATATTGTTGAAAATGTCGTTAGACACCATAACCCTTACCCAATCATATTGTTGAAAATGTCGTTAGACACAATGACCCTAACCCAACCATATTGTTGAAAATGTCGTTAGACACCATAACCCTAACCCAATCATATTGTTGAAAATGTCGTTAGACACCATAACCCTTACCCAACCATATTGTTGAAAATGTCGTTAGACACCTTAACCCTTACCCAATCATATTGTTGAAAATGTCGTTAGACACCATAACCCTTACCCAATCATATTGTTGAAAATGTCGTTAGACACCTTAACCCTTACCCAATTATATTGTTGAAAATGTCGTTAGACACCATAACCCTTACACAATCATATTGTTGAAAATGTCGTTAGACACCATAACCCTAGCACAATCATATTGTTGAAAATGTCGTTAGACACCATAACCCTTACCCAATCATATTGTTGAAAATGTCGTTAGACACCATAACCCTAGCACAATCATATTGTTGAAAATGTCGTTAGACACCATAACCCTTACCCAATCATTTTGTTGAAAATGTCGTTAGACACCATGACCCTAACCCAATCATATTGTTGAAAATGTCGTTAGACACCATGACCCTAACCCAATCATATTGTTGAAAATGTCGTTAGACACCATGACCCTAACCCAATCATATTGTTGAAAATGTCGTTAGACTCCATAACCCTTACCCAATCATATTGTTGAAAATGTCGTTAGACACCATAACCCTTACCCAACCATATTGTTGAAAATGTCGTTAGACACCTTAACCCTTACCCAATCATATTGTTGAAAATGTCGTTAGACACGATAACCCTAGCACAATCATATTGTTGAAAATGTCGTTAGACACCATAACCCTTACCCAATCATATTGTTGAAAATGTCGTTAGACACCATAACCCTAGCACAATCATATTGTTGAAAATGTCGTTAGACACCATAACCCTTTCCCAATCATATTGTTGAAAATGTCGTTAGACACCATGACCCTAACCCAATCACATTGTTGAAAATGTCGTTAGACACCATGACCCTAACCCAATCATATTGTTGAAAATGTCGTTAGACACCATGACCCTAACCCAATCATATTGTTGAAAATGTCGTTAGACTCCATAGCCCTTACCCAATCATATTGTTGAAAATGTCGTTAGACACCATCACCCTTACCCAATCATATTGTTGAAAATGTCGTTAGACACCTTAACCCTTACCCAATCATATCGTTGAAAATGTCGTTAGACACCATAACCCTTACCCAATCATATTGTTGAAAATGTCGTTAGACACCATAACCCTTACCCAATCATATTGTTGAAAATGTCGTTAGACACCATAACCCTAGCACAATCATATTGTTGAAAATGTCGTTAGACACCATAACCCTTACCCAATCATATTGGTGAAAATGTCGTTAGACACCATGACCCTAACCCAATCATATTGTTGAAAATGTCGTTAGACACCATGACCCTAACCCAATCATATTGTTGAAAATGTCGTTAGACACCATGACCCTAACCCAAACATATTGTTGAAAATGTCGTTAGACACCATGACCCTTACCCAATCATATTGTTGAAAATGTCGTTAGACACCATATCTCTTACCCAATCATATTGTTGAAAATGTCGTTAGACACCATAACCCTTACCCAATCATATTGTTGAAAATGTCGTTAGACACCATAACCCTTACCCAATCATATTGTTGAAAATGTCGTTAGACACCATGACCCTAACCCAATCATATTGTTGAAAATGTCGTTAGACACCATAACCCTTACCCAATCATATTGTTGAAAATGTCGTTAGACACCATGACCCTAACCCAATCATATTGTTGAAAATGTCGTTAGACACCATGACCCTAACCCAACCATATTGTTGAAAATGTCGTTAGACACCATAACACTTACCCAATCATATTGTTGAAAATGTCGTTAGACACCATTACCCTTACACAATCATATTGTTGAAAATGTCGTTAGACACCATAACCCTAACCCAATCATATTGTTGAAAATGTCGTTAGACACGATAACCCTTTCCCAACCATATTGTTGAAAATGTCGTTAGACACCTTAACCCTTACCCAATCATATTGTTGAAAATGTCGTTAGACACCATAACCCTTACCCAATCATATTGTTGAAAATGTCGTTAGACACCATAACCCTAGCACAATCATATTGTTGAAAATGTCGTTAGACACCATAACCCTAGCACAATCATATTGTTGAAAATGTCGTTAGACACCATGACCCTAACCCAATCATATTGTTGAAAATGTCGTTAGACACCATGACCCTAACCCAATCATATTGTTGAAAATGTCGTTAGACACCATGACCCTAACCCAACCATATTGTTGAAAATGTCGTTAGACACCATAACCCTTACCAAATCATATTGTTGAAAATGTCGTTAGACACCATGACCCTAACCCAATCATATTGTTGAAAATGTCGTTAGACACCATAACCCTTACCCAATCATATTGTTGAAAATGTCGTTAGACACCATAACCCTAGCACAATCATATTGTTGAAAATGTCGTTAGACACCATATCCCTTACCCAATCATATTGTTGAAAATGTCGTTAGACACCATGACCCTAACCCAATCATATTGTTGAAAATGTCGTTAGACACCATGACCCTAACCCAATCATATTGTTGAAAATGTCGTTAGACACCATGACCCTAACCCAATCATATTGTTGAAAATGTCGTTAGACTCCATAACCCTTACCCAATCATATTGTTGAAAATGTCGTTAGACACCATAACCCTTACCCAACCATATTGTTGAAAATGTCGTTAGACACCTTAACCCTTACCCAATGATATTGTTGAAAATGTCGTTAGACACCATAACCCTAGCACAATCATATTGTTGAAAATGTCGTTAGACACCATAACCCTTACCCAATCATATTGTTGAAAATGTCGTTAGACACCATAACCCTTACCCAATCATATTGTTGAAAATGTCGTTAGACACCATGACCCTAACCCAATCACATTATTCAAAATGTCGTTAGACACCATGATCCTAACCCAATCATATTGTTGAAAATGTCGTTAGACACCATGACCCTAACCCAATCATATTGTTGAAAATGTCGTTAGACTCCATAACCCTTACCCAATCATATTGTTGAAAATGTCGTTAGACACCTTAACCCTTACCCAATGATATCGTTGAAAATGTCGTTAGACACCATAACCCTTACCCAATCATATTGTTGAAAATGTCGTTAGACACCATAACCCTTACCCAATCATATTGTTGAAAATGTCGTTAGACACCATAACCCTAGCACAATCATATTGTTGAAAATGTCGTTAGACACCATAACCCTTACCCAATCATATTGGTGAAAATGTCGTTAGACACCATGACCCTAACCCAATCATATTGTTGAAAATGTCGTTAGACACCATGACCCTAACCCAATCATATTGTTGAAAATGTCGTTAGACACCATGACCCTAACCCAAACATATTGTTGAAAATGTCGTTAGACACCATGACCCTTACCCAATCATATTGTTGAAAATGTCGTTAGACACCATATCTCTTACCCAATCATATTGTTGAAAATGTCGTTAGACACCATGACCCTAACCCAATCATATTGTTGAAAATGTCGTTAGACACCATGACCCTAACCCAACCATATTGTTGAAAATGTCGTTAGACACCATAACACTTACCCAATCATATTGTTGAAAATGTCGTTAGACACCATTACCCTTACCCAATCATATTGTTGAAAATGTCGTTAGACACCATAACCCTAACCCAATCATATTGTTGAAAATGTCGTTAGACACCATGACCCTAACCCAACCATATTGTTGAAAATGTCGTTAGACACCATAACCCTTACCCAATCATATTGTTGAAAATGTCGTTAGACACCATGACCCTAACCCAATCATATTGTTGAAAATGTCGTTAGACACCATAACCCTTACCCAACCATATCGTTGAAAATGTCGTTAGACACCTTAACCCTTACCCAATCATATTGTTGAAAATGTCGTTAGACACCATAACCCTTACCCAATCATATTGTTGAAAATGTCGTTAGACACCATAACCCTAGCACAATCATATTGTTGAAAATGTCGTTAGACACCATAACCCTAGCACAATCATATTGTTGAAAATGTCGTTAGACACCATGACCCTAACCCAATCATATTGTTGAAAATGTCGTTAGACACCATGACCCTAACCCAATCATATTGTTGAAAATGTCGTTAGACACCATGACCCTAACCCAGCCATATTGTTGAAAATGTCGTTAGACACCATAACCCTTACCCAATCATATTGTTGAAAATGTCGTTAGACACCATGACCCTAACCCAATCATATTGTTGAAAATGTCGTTAGACACCATAACCCTTACCCAATCATATTGTTGAAAATGTCGTTAGACACCATAACCCTTACCCAATCATATTGTTGAAAATGTCGTTAGACACCATAACCCTAGCACAATCATATTGTTGAAAATGTCGTTAGACACCATAACCCTTACCCAATCATATTGTTGAAAATGTCGTTAGACACCATGACCCTAACCCAATCATATTGTTGAAAATGTCGTTAGACACCATGACCCTAACCCAATCATATTGTTGAAAATGTCGTTAGACTCCATAACCCTTACCCAATCATATTGTTGAAAATGTCGTTAGACACCATAACCCTTACCCAACCATATTGTTGAAAATGTCGTTAGACACCTTAACCCTTACCCAATCATATTGTTGAAAATGTCGTTAGACACCATAACCCTAGCACAATCATATTGTTGAAAATGTCGTTAGACACCATAACCTTTACCCAATCATATTGTTGAAAATGTCGTTAGACACCATAACCCTTACCCAATCATATTGTTGAAAATGTCGTTAGACACCATGACCCTAACCCAATCACATTGTTCAAAATGTCGTTAGACACCATGACCCTAACCCAATCATATTGTTGAAAATGTCGTTAGACACCATGACCCTAACCCAATCATATTGTTGAAAATGTCGTTAGACTTCATAACCCTTACCCAATCATATTGTTGAAAATGTCGTTAGACACCATAACCCTTACCCAATCATATTGTTGAAAATGTCGTTAGACACCTTAACCCTTACCCAATGATATCGTTGAAAATGTCGTTAGACATCATAACCCTTAGCCAATCATATTGGTGAAAATGTCGTTAGACACCATGACCCTAACCCAATCATATTGTTGAAAATGTCGTTAGACACCATGACCCTAACCCAATCATATTGTTGAAAATGTCGTTAGACACCATGACCCTAACCCAAACATATTGTTGAAAATGTCGTTAGACACCATGACCCTTACCCAATCATATTGTTGAAAATGTCGTTAGACACCATATCTCTTACCCAATCATATTGTTGAAAATGTCGTTAGACACCATGACCCTAACCCAATCACCATGTTGAAAATGTCGTTAGACACCATAACCCTTACCCAATCATATTGTTGAAAATGTCGTTAGACACCATAACCCTTACCCAATCATATTGTTGAAAATGTCGTTAGACACCATGACCCTAACCCAATCATATTGTTGAAAATGTCGTTAGACACCATGACCCTAACCCAACCATATTGTTGAAAATGTCGTTAGACACTATAACCCTAACCCAATCATATTGTTGAAAATGTCGTTAGACACCATTACCCTTACCCAATCATATTGTTGAAAATGTCGTTAGACACC
This sequence comes from Bathymodiolus septemdierum, assembly GCA_963383655.1. Taxonomy (NCBI): domain Eukaryota; kingdom Metazoa; phylum Mollusca; class Bivalvia; order Mytilida; family Modiolidae; genus Bathymodiolus; species Bathymodiolus septemdierum. The sequence continues at coordinate 55,629,585 of OY726527.1, forward strand.
TTAACCCTAACCCAATCATATTGTTGAAAACGTCGTTAGACACCATGATCCTAACCCAACCATATTGTTGAAAATGTCGTTAGACACCATAACCCTTACCCAACCATATTGTTGAAAATGCCGTTAGACACCTTAACCCTTACCCAATCATATTGTTGAAAATGTCGTTAGACACCATAACCCTTACCCAATCACATTTTTGAAAATGTCGTTAGACACCATAACCCTAACCCAATCATATTGTTGAAAATGTCGTTAGACACCATAACCCTTACCCAATCATATTGTTGAAAATGTCGTTAGACATCATGACCCTAACCCAATCATATTGTTGAAAATGTCGTTAGACACCATGACCCTAACCCAATCATATTGTTGAAAATGTCGTTAGACACCATGACCCTAACCCAATCATATTGTTGAAAATGTCGTTAGACACCATGACCCTAACCCAACCATATTGTTGAAAATGTCGTTAGACACCATGACCCTAACCCAATCATATTGTTGAAAATGTCGTTAGACACCATAACCCTTACCCAATCATATTGTTGAAAATGTCGTTAGACACCATAACCCTTACCCAATCATATTGTTGAAAATGTCGTTAGACACCATAACCCTAGCACAATCATATTGTTGAAAATGTCGTTAGACACCATAACCCTTACCCAATCATATTGTTGAAAATGTCGTTAGACACCATGACCCTAACCCAATCACATTGTTCAAAATGTCGTTAGACACCATGACCCTAACCCAATCATATTGTTGAAAATGTCGTTAGACACCATGACCCTAACCCAATCATATTGTTGAAAATGTCGTTAGACTCCATAACCCTTAGCCAATCATATTGTTGAAAATGTCGTTAGACACCATAACCCTTACCCAATCATATTGTTGAAAATGTCGTTAGACACCTTAACCCTTACCCAATCATATCGTTGAAAATGTCGTTAGACACCATAACCCTTACCCAATCATATTGTTGAAAATGTCGTTAGACACCATAACCCTTACCCAATCATATTGGTGAAAATGTCGTTAGACACCATGACCCTAACCCAATCATATTGTTGAAAATGTCGTTAGACACCATGACCCTAACCCAATCATATTGTTGAAAATGTCGTTAGACACCATGACCCTAACCCAAACATATTGTTGAAAATGTCGTTAGACACCATGACCCTTACCCAATCATATTGTTGAAAATGTCGTTAGACACCATATCTCTTACCCAATCATATTGTTGAAAATGTCGTTAGACACCATGACCCTAACCCAATCACATTGTTGAAAATGTCGTTAGACACCATAACCCTTACCCAATCATATTGTTGAAAATGTCGTTAGACACCATAACCCTTAGCCAATCATATTGTTGAAAATGTCGTTAGACACCATGACCCTAACTCAATCATATTGTTGAAAATGTCGTTAGACACCATGACCCTAACCCAACCATATTGTTGAAAATGTGGTTAGACACCATAACCCTTACCCAATCATATTGTTGAAAATGTCGTTAGACACCATTACCCTTACCCAATCATATTGTTGAAAATGTCGTTAGACACCATAACCCTAACCCAATCATATTGTTGAAAACGTCGTTAGACACCATGACCCTAACCCAACCATATTGTTGAAAATGTCGTTAGACACCATAACCCTTACCCAATCATATTGTTGAAAATGTCGTTAGACACCATGACCCTAACCCAATCATATTGTTGAAAATGTCGTTAGACACCATAACCCTTACCCAACCATATTGTTGAAAATGCCGTTAGACACCTTAACCCTTACCCAATCATATTGTTGAAAATGTCGTTAGACACCATAGCCCTTACCCAATCATATTGTTGAAAATGTCGTTAGACACTATAACCCTAGCACAATCATATTGTTGAAAATGTCGTTAGACACCATGACCCTAACCGAATCATATTGTTGAAAATGTCGTTAGACACCATGACCCTTACCCAATCATATTGTTGAAAATGTCGTTAGACACCATGACCCTAACCCAACCATATTGTTGAAAATGTCGTTAGACACCATAACCCTTACCCAATCATATTGTTGAAAATGTCGTTAGACACCATGACCCTAACCCAATCATATTGTTGAAAATGTCGTTAGACACCATAACCCTTACCCAATCATATTGTTGAAAATGTCGTTAGACACCTTAACCCTTACCCAATCATATTGTTGAAAATGTCGTTAGACACCATAACCCTTACCCAATCATATTGTTGAAAATGTCGTTAGACACCATAACCCTAGCACAATCATATTGTTGAAAATGTCGTTAGACACCATAACCCTTACCCAATCATATTGTTGAAAATGTCGTTAGACACCATGACCCTAACCCAATCATATTGTTGAAAATGTCGTTAGACACCATGACCCTAACCCAATCATATTGTTGAAAATGTCGTTAGACACCATGACCCTTACCCAATCATATTGTTGAAAATGTCGTTAGACACCATATCTCTTACCCAATCATATTGTTGAAAATGTCGTTAGACACCATGACCCTAACCCAATCACATTGTTGAAAATGTCGTTAGATACCATAACCCTTACCCAATCATATTGTTGAAAATGTCGTTAGACACCATGACCCTTACCCAATCATATTGTTGAAAATGTCGTTAGACACCATAACCCTAGCACAATCATATTGTTGAAAATGTCGCTAGACACCATAACCCTTACCCAATCATATTGTTGAAAATGTCGTTAGACACCATAACCCTTACCCAATCATATTGTTGAAAATTTCGTTAGACACCATGACCCTAACCCAATCATATTGTTGAAAATGTCGTTAGACTCCATAACCCTTACCCAATCATATTGTTGAAAATGTCGTTAGACACCATGACCCTAACCCAATCATATTGTTGAAAATGTCGTTAGACACCATGATCCTAACCCAATCATATTGTTGAAAATGTCGTTAGACACCATGGACCTAACCCAATCATATTGTTGAAAATGTCGTTAGACTCCATAACCCTTACCCAATCATATTGTTGAAAATGTCGTTAGACACCATGACCCTTACCCAATCATATTGTTGAAAATGTCGTTAGACACCATGACCCTTACCCAATCATATTGTTGAAAATGTCGTTAGACACCATAACCCTTACTCAATCATATTGTTGAAAATGTCGTTAGACACCATAACCCTAACCCAATCATATTGTTGAAAATGTCGTTAGACACCATGACCCTAACCCAATCATATTGTTGAAAATGTCGTTAGACACCATAACCCTTACCCAATTATATTGTTGAAAATGTCGTTAGACACCATGACCCTAACCCAATCATATTGTTGAAAATTTCGTTTGACACCATAACCCTAACCCAACCATATTGTTGAAAATGTCGTTAGACACCTTAACCCTTACCCAATCATATTGTTGAAAATGTCGTTAGACACCATAACCCTAACCCAATCATATTGTTGAAAATGTCGTTAGACACCATGACCCTAACCCAACCATATTGTTGAAAATGTCGTTAGACACCATAACCCTTACCCAATCATATTGTTGAAAAAGTCGTTAGACACCATGACCCTAACCCAATCATATTGTTGAAAATGTCGTTAGACACCATGACCTTTACCCAATCATATTGTTGAAAATGTCGTTAGACACCATGACCCTAACCCAATCATATTGTTGAAAATGTCGTTAGACACCATGACCCTAACCCAATCATATTGTTGAAAATGTCGTTAGACACCATGACCTTTACCCAATCATATTGTTGAAAATGTCGTTAGACACCATGACCTTTACCCAATCATATTGTTGAAAATGTCGTTAGACACCATAACCCTTACCCAATCATATTGTTGAAAAAGTCGTTAGACACCATGACCTTTACCCAATCATATTGTTGAAAATGTCGTTAGACACCATGACCCTAACCCAACCATATTGTTGAAAATGTCGTTAGACACCATAACCCTTACCCAATCATATTGTTGAAAAAGTCGTTAGACACCATGACCCTAACCCAATCATATTGTTGAAAATGTCGTTAGACACCATGACCTTTACCCAATCATATTGTTGAAAATGTCGTTAGACACCATGACCTTTACCCAATCATATTGTTGAAAATGTCGTTAGACACCATGACCCTAACCCAATCATATTGTTGAAAATGTCGTTAGACACCATGACCCTAACCCAACCATATTGTTGAAAATGTCGTTAGACACCATAACCCTTACCTAATCATATTGTTGAAAATGTCGTTAGACACCATTACCATTACCCAATCATATTGTTGAAAATGTCGTTAGACACCATAACCCTTACCCAATCATATTGTTGAAAATGTCGTTAGACACCATAACCCTAACCCAATCATATTGTTGAAAAAGTCATTAGACACCATGACCCTAACCCAACCATATTGTTGAAAATGTCGTTAGACACCTTAACCCTTACCCAATCATATTGTTGAAAATGTCGTTAGACACCATAACCCTAACCCAATCATATTGTTGAAAATGTCGTTAGACACCATAACCCTTACCCAATCATATTGTTGAAAATGTCGTTAGACACCATGACCCTAACCCAATCATATTGTTGAAAATGTCGTTAGACACCATGACCCTAACCGAACCATATTGTTGAAAATGTCGTTAGACACCATAACCCTTACCCAATCATATTGTTGAAAATGTCGTTAGACACCATAACCCTTACCCAATCATATTGTTGAAAATGTCGTTAGACACCATAACCCTAACCCAATCATATTGTTGAAAATGTCGTTAGACACCATGACCCTAACCCAACCATATTGTTGAAAATGTCGTTAGACACCATAACCCTTACCCAATCATATTGTTGAAAATGTCGTTAGACACCATGACCCTAACCCAACCATATTGTTGAAAATGTCGTTAGACACCATTACCCTTACCCAATCATACTGTTGAAAATGTCGTTAGACACCATAACCCTAGCACAACCATATTGTTGAAAATGTCGTTAGACACCATAACCCTTACACAATCACATTGTTGAAAATGTCGTTAGACACCATAACCCTTACCCAATCATATTGTTGAAAATGTCGTTAGACATCATGACCCTAACCCAATCATATTGTTGAAAATGTCGTTAGACACCATGACACTAACCCAATCATGTTGTTGAAAATGTCGTTAGACACCATGACCCTAACCCAATGATATTGTTGAAAATGTCGTTAGACTCCATAACCCTTACCCAATCATATTGTTGAAAATGTCGTTAGACACCATAACCCTTACCCAATCATATTGTTGAAAATGTCGTTAGACACCTTAACCCTTACCCAATCATATTGTTGAAAATGTCGTTAGACACCATGACCCTAACCCAATCATATTGTTGAAAATGTCGTTAGACACCATGACCCTAACCCAATCATATTGTTGAAAATGTCGTTAGACACCATATCTCTTATCCAATCATATTGTTGAAAATGTCGTTAGACACCATGACCCTAACCCAATCACATTGTTGAAAATGTCGTTAGACACCATAACCCTTACCCAATCATATTGTTGAAAATGTCGTTAGACACCATAACCTTTACCCAATCATATTGTTGAAAATGTCGTTAGACACCATAACCCTTACCCAATCATATTGTTGAAAATGTCGTTAGACACCATTACCCTTACCCAATCATATTGTTGAAAATGTCGTTAGACACCATAACCCTAACCCAATCATATTGTTGAAAATGTCGTTAGACACCATGACCCTAACCCAACCATATTGTTGAAAATGTCGTTAGACTCCATAACCCTTACCCAATCATATTGTTGAAAATGTCGTTAGAAACCATGACCCTAACCCAACCATATTGTTGAAAATGTCGTTAGACACCATAACCCTAACCCAATCATATTGTTGAAAATGTCGTTAGACACCTTAACCCTTACCCAATCATATTGTTGAAAATGTCGTTAGACACCATAACCCTTACCCAATCATATTGTTGAAAATGTCGTTAGACACCATAACCCTAGCACAATCATATTGTTGAAAATGTCGTTAGACACCATAACCCTTACCCAATCATATTGTTGAAAATGTCGTTAGACACCATGACCCTAACTCAACCATATTGTTGAAAATGTCGTTAGACACCATAACCCTTACCCAATCATATTGTTGAAAATGTCGTTAGACACCATTACCCTTACCCAATCATATTGTTGAAAATGTCGTTAGACACCATGACCCTAACCCAACCATATTGTTGAAAATGTCGTTAGACACCATAACCCTTACCCAATCATATTGTTGAAAATGTCGTTAGACACCATGACCCTAACCCAACCATATTGTTGAAAATGTCGTTAGACACCATAACCCTACCCAATCATATTGTTGAAAATGTCGTTAGACACCTTAACCCTTACCCAATCATATTGTTGAAAATGTCGTTAGACACCATAACCCTTACCCAATCATATTGTTGAAAATGTCGTTAGACACCATGACCCTAACCCAATCATATTGTTGAAAATGTCGTTAGATACCATAACGCTTGCCCAATCATATTGTTGAAAATGTCGTTAGACACCATGACCCTAACCCAATCATATTGTTGAAAATGTCGTTAGACACCATGACCCTAACTCAACCATATTGTTGAAAATGTCGTTAGACACCATAACCCTTACCCAATCATATTGTTGAAAATGTCGTTAGACACCATAACCCTTACCCAATCATATTGTTGAAAATGTCGTTAGACACCATAACCCTAACCCAATCATATTGTTGAAAATGTCGTTAGACACCATAACCCTAACCCAACCATATTGTTGAAAATGTCGTTAGACACCATAACCCTTACCCAATCATATTGTTGAAAATGTCGTTAGACACCATGACCCTAACCCAACCATATTGTTGAAAATGTCGTTAGACACCATAACCCTTACCCAATCATACTGTTGAAAATGTCGTTAGACACCATAACCCTAGCAAAACCATATTGTTGAAAATGTCGTTAGACACCATAACCCTTACCCAATCATATTGTTGAAAATGTCGTTAGACACCATAACTCTTACCCAATCATATTGTTGAAAATGTCGTAAGACACCATAACCCTAGCACAATCATATTGTTGAAAATGTCGTTAGACACCATAACCCTTACCCAATCATATTGTTGAAAATGGCGTTAGACACCATGACCCTAACCCAATCATATTGTTGAAAATGTCGTTAGACACCATGACCCTAACCCAATCATATTGTTGAAAATGTCGTTAGACACCATGACCCTAACCCAATCATATTGTTGAAAATGTCGTTAGACTCCATAACCCTTACCCAATCATATTGTTGAAAATGTCGTTAGACACCATAACCCTTACCCAATCATATTGTTGAAAATGTCGTTAGACACCTTAACCCTTACCCAATCATATTGTTGAAAATGTCGTTAGACACAATAACCCTTACCCAATCATATTGTTGAAAATGTCGTTAGACACCATAACCCTAGCACAATCATATTGTTGAAAATGTCGTTAGACACCATAACCCTTACCCAATCATATTGTTGAAAATGTCGTTAGACATCATGACCCTAACCCAATCATATTGTTGAAAATGTCGTTAGACACCATGACCCTAACCCAATCATATTGTTGAAAATGTCGTTAGACACCATGACCCTAACCCAAACATATTGTTGAAAATGTCGTTAGACACCATGACCCTTACCCAATCATATTGTTGAAAATGTCGTTAGACACCATATCTCTTACCCAATCATATTATTGAAAATGTCGTTAGACACCATGACCCTAACCCAATCACATTGTTGAAAATGTCGTTAGACACCATAACCATTACCCAATCATATTGTTGAAAATGTCTTAGACACCATAACCTTTACCCAATCATATTGTTGAAAATGTCGTTAGACACCATGACCCTAACCCAATCATATTGTTGAAAATGTCGTTAGACACCATGACCCTAACCCAACCATATTGTTGAAAATGTCGTTAGACACCATAACCCTTACCCAATCATATTGTTGAAAATGTCGTTAGACACCATTACCCTTACCCAATCATATTGTTGAAAATGTCGTTAGACACCATAACCCTAACCCAATCATATTGTTGAAAATGTCGTTAGACACCATGACCCTAACCCAACCATATTGTTGAAAATGTCGTTAGACACCATAACCCTTACCCAATCATATTGTTGAAAATGTCGTTAGACACCATGACCCTAACCCAACCATATTGTTGAAAATGTCGTTAGACACCATAACCCTTACCCAATCATATTGTTGAAAATGTCGTTAGACACCATAACCCTTACCCAACCATATTGTTGAAAATGTCGTTAGACACCTTAACCCTTACCCAATCATATTGTTGAAAATGTCGTTAGACACCATAACCCTTACCCAATCATATTGTTGAAAATGTCGTTAGACACCATAACCCTAGCACAATCATATTGTTGAAAAAGTCGTTAGACACCATGACCCTAACCCAATCATATTGTTGAAAATGTCGTTAGACACCATGACCCTAACCCAATCATATTGTTGAAAATGTCGTTAGACTCCATAACCCTTACCCAATCATATTGTTGAAAATGTCGTTAGACACCATAACCCTTACCCAACCATATTGTTGAAAATGTCGTTAGACACCTTAACCCTTACCCAATCATATTGTTGAACATGTCGTTAGACACGATAACCCTAGCACAATCATATTGTTGAAAATGTCGTTAGACACCATAACCCTTACCCAATCATATTGTTGAAAATGTCGTTAGACACCATAACCCTTACCCAATCATATTGTTGAAAATGTCGTTAGACACCATAACCCTAGCACAATCATATTGTTGAAAATGTCGTTAGACACCATAACCCTTACCCAATCATATTGTTGAAAATGTCGTTAGACACCATAACCCTTACCCAACCATATTGTTGAAAATGTCGTTAGACACCTTAACCCTTACCCAATCATATTGTTGAAAATGTCGTTAGACGCGATAACCCTAGCACAATCATATTGTTGAAAATGTCGTTAGACACCATAACCCTTACCCAATCATATTGTTGAAAATGTCGTTAGACACCTTAACCCTTACCCAATCATATTGTTGAAAATGTCGTTAGACACCATGACCCTAACCCAATCATATTGTTGAAAATGTCGTTAGACACCATGACCCTAACCCAATCATATTGTTGAAAATGTCGTTAGACACAATGACCCTAACCCAAACATATTGTTGAAAATGTCGTTAGACACCATGACCCTTACCCAATCATATTGTTGAAAATGTCGTTAGACACCATATCTCTTATCCAATCATATTGTTGAAAATGTCGTTAGACACCATGACCCTAACCCAATCACATTGTTGAAAATGTCGTTAGACACCATAACCCTTACCCAATCATATTGTTGAAAATGTCGTTAGACACCATAACCTTTACCCAATCATATTGTTGAAAATGTCGTTAGACACCATAACCCTTACCCAATCATATTGTTGAAAATGTCGTTAGACACCATTACCCTTACCCAATCATTTTGTTGAAAATGTCGTTAGACACCATAACCCTAACCCAATCATATTGTTGAAAATGTCGTTAGACACCATGACCCTAACCCAACCATATTGTTGAAAATGTCGTTAGACACCATAACCCTTACCCAATCATATTGTTGAAAATGTCGTTAGACACCATGACCCTAACCCAACCATATTGTTGAAAATGTCGTTAGACACCATAACCCTAACCCAATCATATTGTTGAAAATGTCGTTAGACACCTTAACCCTTACCCAATCATATTGTTGAAAATGTCGTTAGACACCATAACCCTTACCCAATCATATTGTTGAAAATGTCGTTAGACACCATAACCCTAGCACAATCATATTGTTGAAAATGTCGTTAGACACCATAACCCTTACCCAATCATATTGTTGAAAATGTCGTTAGACACCATGACCCTAACTCAACCATATTGTTGAAAATGTCGTTAGACACCATAACCCTTACCCAATCATATTGTTGAAAATGTCGTTAGACACCATTACCCTTACCCAATCATATTGTTGAAAATGTCGTTAGACACCATAACCCTAACCCAATCATATTGTTGAAAATGTCGTTAGACACCATGACCCTAACCCAACCATATTGTTGAAAATGTCGTTAGACACCATAACCCTTACCCAATCATATTGTTGAAAATGTCGTTAGACACCATGACCCTAACCCAACCATATTGTTGAAAATGTCGTTAGACACCATGACCCTAACCCAATCATATTGTTGAAAATGTCGTTAGACACCTTAACCCTTACCCAATCATATTGTTGAAAATGTCGTTAGACACCATAACCCTTACCCAATCATATTGTTGAAAATGTCGTTAGACACCATGACCCTAACCCAATCATATTGTTGAAAATGTCGTTAGACACCATAACGCTTGCCCAATCATATTGTTGAAAATGTCGTTAGACACCATGACCCTAACCCAATCATATTGTTGAAAATGTCGTTAGACACCATGACCCTAACTCAACCATATTGTTGAAAATGTCGTTAGACACCATAACCCTTACCCAATCATATTGTTGAAAATGTCGTTAGACACCATAACCCTTACCCAATCATATTGTTGAAAATGTCGTTAGACACCATAACCCTAACCCAATCATATTGTTGAAAATGTCGTTAGACATCATAACCCTAACCCAACCATATTGTTGAAAATGTCGTTAGACACCATAACCCTTACCCAATCATATTGTTGAAAATGTCGTTAGACACCATGACCCTAACCCAACCATATTGTTGAAAATGTCGTTAGACACCATAACCCTTACCCAATCATACTGTTGAAAATGTCGTTAGACACCATAACCCTAGCAAAACCATATTGTTGAAAATGTCGTTAGACACCATAACCCTTACCCAATCATATTGTTGAAAATGTCGTTAGACACCATAACTCTTACCCAATCATATTGTTGAAAATGTCGTAAGACACCATAACCCTAGCACAATCATATTGTTGAAAATGTCGTTAGACACCATAACCCTTACCCAATCATATTGTTGAAAATGGCGTTAGACACCATGACCCTAACCCAATCATATTGTTGAAAATGTCGTTAGACACCATGACCCTAACCCAATCATATTGTTGAAAATGTCGTTAGACACCATGACCCTAACCCAATCATATTGTTGAAAATGTCGTTAGACTCCATAACCCTTACCCAATCATATTGTTGAAAATGTCGTTAGACACCATAACCCTTACCCAATCATATTGTTGAAAATGTCGTTAGACACCTTAACCCTTACCCAATCATATTGTTGAAAATGTCGTTAGACACAATAACCCTTACCCAATCATATTGTTGAAAATGTCGTTAGACACCATAACCCTAGCACAATCATATTGTTGAAAATGTCGTTAGACACCATAACCCTTACCCAATCATATTGTTGAAAATGTCGTTAGACATCATGACCCTAACCCAATCATATTGTTGAAAATGTCGTTAGACACCATGACCCTAACCCAATCATATTGTTGAAAATGTCGTTAGACACCATGACCCTAACCCAAACATATTGTTGAAAATGTCGTTAGACACCATGACCCTTACCCAATCATATTGTTGAAAATGTCGTTAGACACCATATCTCTTACCCAATCATATTGTTGAAAATGTCGTTAGACACCATGACCCTAACCCAATCACATTGTTGAAAATGTCGTTAGACACCATAACCCTTACCCAATCATATTGTTGAAAATGTCTTAGACACCATAACCTTTACCCAATCATATTGTTGAAAATGTCGTTAGACACCATGACCCTAACCCAATCATATTGTTGAAAATGTTGTTAGACACCATGACCCTAACCCAACCATATTGTTGAAAATGTCGTTAGACACCATAACCCTTACCCAATCATATTGTTGAAAATGTCGTTAGACACCATTACCCTTACCCAATCATATTGTTGAAAATGTCGTTAGACACCATAACCCTAACCCAATCATATTGTTGAAAATGTCGTTAGACACCATGACCCTAACCCAACCATATTGTTGAAAATGTCGTTAGACACCATAACCCTTACCCAATCATATTGTTGAAAATGTCGTTAGACACCATGACCCTAACCCAACCATATTGTTGAAAATGTCGTTAGACACCATAACCCTAACCCAATCATATTGTTGAAAATGTCGTTAGACACCATAACCCTTACCCAACCATATTGTTGAAAATGTCGTTAGACACCTTAACCCTTACTCAATCATATTGTTGAAAATGTCGTTAGACACCATAACCCTTACCCAATCATATTGTTGAAAATGTCGTTAGACACCATAACCCTAGCACAATCATATTGTTGAAAAAGTCGTTAGACACCATGACCCTAACCCAATCATATTGTTGAAAATGTCGTTAGACACCATGACCCTAACCCAATCATATTGTTGAAAATGTCGTTAGACTCCATAACCCTTACCCAATCATATTGTTGAAAATGTCGTTAGACACCATAACCCTTACCCAACCATATTGTTGAAAATGTCGTTAGACACCTTAACCCTTACCCAATCATATTGCTGAAAATGTCGTTAGACACGATAACCCTAGCACAATCATATTGTTGAAAATGTCGTTAGACACCATAACCCTTACCCAATCATATTGTTGAAAATGTCGTTAGACACCATAACCCTTACCCAATCATATTGTTGAAAATGTCGTTAGACACCATAACCCTAGCACAATCATATTGTTGAAAATGTCGTTAGACACCATAACCCTTACCCAATCATATTGTTGAAAATGTCGTTAGACACCATGACCCTAACCCAATCACATTGTTGAAAATGTCGTTAGACACCATGACCCTAACCCAATCATATTGTTGAAAATGTCGTTAGACACCATGACCCTAACCCAATCATATTGTTGAAAATGTCGTTAGACTCCATAACCCTTACCCAATCATATTGTTGAAAATGTCGTTAGACACCATCACCCTTACCCAATCATATTGTTGAAAATGTCGTTAGACACCATAACCCTTACCCAATCATATCGTTGAAAATGTCGTTAGACACCATAACCCTTACCCAATCATATTGTTGAAAATGTCGTTAGACACCATAACCCTTACCCAATCATATTGTTGAAAATGTCGTTAGACACCATGACCCTTACCCAATCATATTGTTGAAAATGTCGTTAGACACCATATCTCTTACCCAATCATATTGTTGAAAATGTCGTTAGACACCATGACCCTAACCCAATCACATTGTTGAAAATGTCGTTAGACACCATAACCCTTACCCAATCATATTGTTGAAAATGTCGTTAGACACCATAACCCTTACCCAATCATATTGTTGAAAATGTCGTTAGACACCATGACCCTAACCCAATCATATTGTTGAAAATGTCGTTAGACACCATGGCCTTAACCCAACCATATTGTTGAAAATGTCGTTAGACACCATAACCCTTACCCAATCATATTGTTGAAAATGTCGTTAGACACCATTACCCTTACCCAATCATATTGTTGAAAATGTCGTTAGACACCATAACCCTAACCCAATCATATTGTTGAAAATGTCGTTAGACACCATAACCCTTACCCAATCATATTGTTGAAAATGTCGTTAGACACCATGACCCTAACCCAATCATATTGTTGAAAATGTCGTTAGACACCATAACCCTTACCCAACCATATTGTTGAAAATGTCGTTAGACACCTTAACCCTTACCCAATCATATTGTTGAAAATGTCGTTAGACACCATAACCCTTACCCAATCATATTGTTGAAAATGTCGTTAGACACCATAACCCTAGCACAATCATATTGTTGAAAATGTCGTTAGACACCATAACCCTTACCCAATCATATTGTTGAAAATGTCGTTAGACACCATGACCCTAACCCAATCATATTGTTGAAAATGTCGTTAGACACCATGACCCTAACCCAACCATATTGTTGAAAATGTCGTTAGACACCATAACCCTTACCCAATCATATTGTTGAAAATGTCGTTAGACACCATAACCCTAGCACAATCATATTGTTGAAAATGTCGTTAGACACCATAACCCTTACCCAATCATATTGTTGAAAATGTCGTTAGACACCATGACCCTAACCCAATCATATTGTTGAAAATGTCGTTTGACACCATGACCCTAACCCAATCATATTGTTGAAAATGTCGTTAGACACCATGACCCTAACCCAATCATATTGTTGAAAATGTCGTTAGACTCCATAACCCTTACCCAATCATATTGTTGAAAATGTCGTTAGACACCATAACCCTTACCCAACCATATTGTTGAAAATGTCGTTAGACACCTTAACCCTTACCCAATCATATTGTTGAAAATGTCGTTAGACACCATAACCCTAGCACAATCATATTGTTGAAAATGTCGTTAGACACCATAACCCTTACCCAATCATATTGTTGAAAATGTCGTTAGACACCATAACCCTTACCCAATCATATTGTTGAAAATGTCGTTAGACAACATAACCCTAGCACAATCATATTGTTGAAAATGTCGTTAGACACCATAACCCTTACCCAATCATATTGTTGAAAATGTCGTTAGACACCATGACCCTAACCCAATCACATTGTTCAAAATGTCGTTAGACACCATGACCCTAACCCAATCATATTGTTGAAAATGTCGTTAGACACCATGACCCTAACCCAATCATATTGTTGAAAATGTCGTTAGACTCCATAACCCTTACCCAATCATATTGTTGAAAATGTCGTTAGACACCATAACCCTTACCCAATCATATTGTTGAAAATGTCGTTAGACACCTTAACCCTTACCCAATCATATCGTTGAAAATGTCGTTAGACACCATAACCCTTACCCAATCATATTGTTGAAAATGTCGTTAGACACCATAACCCTTACCCAATCATATTGTTGAAAATGTCGTTAGACACCATAACCCTAGCACAATCATATTGTTGAAAATGTCGTTAGACACCATAACCCTTACCCAATCATATTGGTGAAAATGTCGTTAGACACCATGACCCTAACCCAATCATATTGTTGAAAATGTCGTTAGACACCATGACCCTAACCCAATCATATTGTTGAAAATGTCGTTAGACACCATGACCCTAACCCAAACATATTGTTGAAAATGTCGTTAGACACCATGACCCTTACCCAATCATATTGTTGAAAATGTCGTTAGACACCATATCTCTTACCCAATCATATTGTTGAAAATGTCGTTAGACACCATGACCCTAACCCAATCACATTGTTGAAAATGTCGTTAGACACCATAACCCTTACCCAATCATATTGTTGAAAATGTCGTTAGACACCATGACCCTAACCCAATCATATTGTTGAAAATGTCGTTAGACACCATGACCCTAACCCAACCATATTGTTGAAAATGTCGTTAGACACCATAACCCTTACCCAATCATATTGTTGAAAATGTCGTTAGACACCATTACCCTTACCCAATCATATTGTTGAAAATGTCGTTAGACACCATAACCCTAACCCAATCATATTGTTGAAAATGTCGTTAGACACCATGACCCTAACCCAACCATATTGTTGAAAATGTCGTTAGACACCATAACCCTTACCCAATCATATTGTTGAAAATGTCGTTAGACACCATGACCCTAACCCAATCATATTGTTGAAAATGTCGTTAGACACCATAACCCTTACCCAATCATATTGTTGAAAATGTCGTTAGACACCATAACCCTTACCCAATCATATTGCTGAAAATGTCGTTAGACACCATAACCCTAGCACAATCATATTGTTGAAAATGTCGTTAGACACCATAACCCTTACCCAATCATATTGTTGAAAATGTCGTTAGACACCATGACCCTAACCCAATCATATTGTTGAAAATGTCGTTTGACACCATGACCCTAACCCAATCATATTGTTGAAAATGTCGTTAGACACCATGACCCTAACCCAATCATATTGTTGAAAATGTCGTTAGACTCCATAACCCTTACCCAATCATATTGTTGAAAATGTCGTTAGACACCATAGCCCTTACCCAACCATATTGTTGAAAATGTCGTTAGACACCTTAACCCTTACCCAATCATATTGTTGAAAATGTCGTTAGACACCATAACCCTAGCACAATCATATTGTTGAAAATGTCGTTAGACACCATAACCCTTACCCAATCATATTGTTGAAAATGTCGTTAGACACCATAACCCTTACCCAATCATATTGTTGAAAATGTCGTTAGACACCATAACCCTAGCACAATCATATTGTTGAAAATGTCGTTAGACACCATAACCCTTACCCAATCATATTGTTGAAAATGTCGTTAGACACCATGACCCTAACCCAATCACATTGTTCAAAATGTCGTTAGACACCATGACCCTAACCCAATCATATCGTTGAAAATGTCGTTAGACACCATAACCCTTACCCAATCATATTGTTGAAAATGTCGTTAGACACCATAACCCTTACCCAATCATATTGTTGAAAATGTCGTTAGACACCATAACCCTAGCACAATCATATTGTTGAAAATGTCGTTAGACACCATAACCCTTACCCAATCATATTGGTGAAAATGTCGTTAGACACCATGACCCTAACCCAATCATATTGTTGAAAATGTCGTTAGACACCATGACCCTAACCCAATCATATTGTTGAAAATGTCGTTAGACACCATGACCCTAACCCAAACATATTGTTGAAAATGTCGTTAGACACCATGACCCTTACCCAATCATATTGTTGAAAATGTCGTTAGACACCATATCTCTTACCCAATCATATTGTTGAAAATGTCGTTAGACACCATGACCCTAACCCAATCACATTGTTGAAAATGTCGTTAGACACCATAACCCTTACCCAATCATATTGTTGAAAATGTCGTTAGACACCATGACCCTAACCCAATCATATTGTTGAAAATGTCGTTAGACACCATGACCCTAACCCAACCATATTGTTGAAAATGTCGTTAGACACCATAACCCTTACCCAATCATATTGTTGAAAATGTCGTTAGACACCATTACCCTTACCCAATCATATTGTTGAAAATGTCGTTAGACACCATAACCCTAACCCAATCATATTGTTGAAAATGTCGTTAGACACCATGACCCTAACCCAACCATATTGTTGAAAATGTCGTTAGACACCATAACCCTTACCCAATCATATTGTTGAAAATGTCGTTAGACACCATGACCCTAACCCAATCATATTGTTGAAAATGTCGTTAGACACCATAACCCTTACCCAATCATATTGTTGAAAATGTCGTTAGACACCATAACCCTTACCCAATCATATTGCTGAAAATGTCGTTAGACACCATAACCCTAGCACAATCATATTGTTGAAAATGTCGTTAGACACCATAACCCTTACCCAATCATATTGTTGAAAATGTCGTTAGACACCATGACCCTAACCCAATCATATTGTTGAAAATGTCGTTTGACACCATGACCCTAACCCAATCATATTGTTGAAAATGTCGTTAGACACCATGACCCTAACCCAATCATATTGTTGAAAATGTCGTTAGACTCCATAACCCTTACCCAATCATATTGTTGAAAATGTCGTTAGACACCATAGCCCTTACCCAACCATATTGTTGAAAATGTCGTTAGACACCTTAACCCTTACCCAATCATATTGTTGAAAATGTCGTTAGACACCATAACCCTAGCACAATCATATTGTTGAAAATGTCGTTAGACACCATAACCCTTACCCAATCATATTGTTGAAAATGTCGTTAGACACCATAACCCTTACCCAATCATATTGTTGAAAATGTCGTTAGACACCATAACCCTAGCACAATCATATTGTTGAAAATGTCGTTAGACACCATAACCCTTACCCAATCATATTGTTGAAAATGTCGTTAGACACCATGACCCTAACCCAATCACATTGTTCAAAATGTCGTTAGACACCATGACCCTAACCCAATCATATTGTTGAAAATGTCGTTAGACACCATGACCCTAACCCAATCATATTGTTGAAAATGTCGTTAGACTCCATAACCCTTACCCAATCATATTGTTGAAAATGTCGTTAGACACCATAACCCTTACCCAATCATATTGTTGAAAATGTCGTTAGACACCATAACCCTTACCCAATCATATCGTTGAAAATGTCGTTAGACACCATAACCCTTACCCAATCATATTGTTGAAAATGTCGTTAGACACCATAACCCTTACCCAATCATATTGTTGAAAATGTCGTTAGACACCATAACCCTAGCACAATCATATTGTTGAAAATGTCGTTAGACACCATAACCCTTACCCAATCATATTGGTGAAAATGTCGTTAGACACCATGACCCTAACCCAATCATATTGTTGAAAATGTCGTTAGACACCATGACCCTAACCCAATCATATTGTTGAAAATGTCGTTAGACACCATGACCCTAACCCAAACATATTGTTGAAAATGTCGTTAGACACCATGACCCTTACCCAATCATATTGTTGAAAATGTCGTTAGACACCATATCTCTTACCCAATCATATTGTTGAAAATGTCGTTAGACACCATGACCCTAACCCAATCACATTGTTGAAAATGTCGTTAGACACCATGACCCTAACCCAATCATATTGTTGAAAATGTCGTTAGACACCATGACCCTAACCCAACCATATTGTTGAAAATGTCGTTAGACACCATAACCCTTACCCAACCATATTGTTGAAAATGTCGTTAGACACCATTACCCTTACCCAATCATATTGTTGAAAATGTCGTTAGACACCTTAACCCTAACCCAATCATATTGTTGAAAACGTCGTTAGACACCATGACCCTAACCCAACCATATTGTTGAAAATGTCGTTAGACACCATAACCCTTACCCAATCACATTGTTGAAAATGTCGTTAGACGCCATGACCCTAACCCAATCATATTGTTGAAAATGTCGTTAGACACCATAACCCTTTCCCAACCATATTGTTGAAAATGCCGTTAGACACCTTAACCCTTACCCAATCATATTGTTGAAAATGTCGTTAGACACCATAACCCTTACCAAATCATATTGTTGAAAATGTCGTTAGACACCATAACCCTAGCACAATCATATTGTTGAAAATGTCGTTAGACACCATAACCCTTACCCAATCATATTGTTGAAAATGTCGTTAGACACCATGACCCTAACCCAATCATATTGTTGAAAATGTCGTTAGACACCATGACCCTAACCCAATCATATTGTTGAAAATGTCGTTAGACACCATGACCCTAACCCAACCATATTGTTGAAAATGTTGTTAGACACCATAACCCTTACCCAATCATATTGTTGAAAATGTCGTTAGACACCATGACCCTAACCCAATCATATTGTTGAAAATGTCGTTAGACACCATAACCCTTACCCAATCATATTGTTGAAAATGTCGTTAGACACCTTAACCCTTACCCAATCATATTGTTGAAAATGTCGTTAGACACCATAACCCTTACCCAATCATATTGTTGAAAATGTCGTTAGACACCATAACCCTAGCACAATCATATTGTTGAAAATGTCGTTAGACACCTTAACCCTTACCCAATCATATTGTTGAAAATGTCGTTAGACACCATGACCCTAACACAATCATATTGTTGAAAATGTCGTTAGACACCATGGCCCTAACCCAATCATATTGTTGAAAATGTCGTTAGACACCATGACCCTTACCCAATCATATTGTTGAAAATGTCGTTAGACACCATGACCCTTACCCAATCATATTGTTGAAAATGTCGTTAGACACCATATCTCTTACCCAATCATATTGTTGAAAATGTCGTTAGACACCATGACCCTAACCCAATCACATTGTTGAAAATGTCGTTAGATACCATAACCCTTACCCAATCATATTGTTGAAAATGTCGTTAGACACCATGACCCTTACCCAATCATATTGTTGAAAATGTCGTTAGACACCATAACCCTAGCACAATCATATTGTTGAAAATGTCGTTAGACACCATAACCCTTACCCAATCATATTGTTGAAAATGTCGTTAGACACCATAACCCTTACCCAATCATATTGTTGAAAATGTCGTTAGACACCATGACCCTAACCCAATCATATTGTTGAAAATGTCGTTAGACTCCATAACCCTTACCCAATCATATTGTTGAAAATGTCGTTAGACACCATGACCCTAACCCAATCATATTGTTGAAAATGTCGTTAGAAACCATGACCCTAACCCAATCATATTGTTGAAAATGTCGTTAGACACCATGACCCTAACCCAATCATATTGTTGAAAATGTCGTTAGACTCCATAACCCTTACCTAATCATATTGTTGAAAATGTCGTTAGACACCATGATCCTTACCCAATCATATTGTTGAAAATGTCGTTAGACACCATGACCCTTACCCAATCATATTGTTGAAAATGTCGTTAGACACCATAACCCTTACTCAATCATATTGTTGAAAATGTCGTTAGACACCATGACCCTAACCCAATCATATTGTTGAAAATGTCGTTAGACACCATAACCCTAACCCAATCATATTGTTGAAAATGTCGTTAGACACCATGACCCTAACCCAATCATATTGTTGAAAATGTCGTTAGACACCATAACCCTTACCCAATTATATTGTTGAAAATGTCGTTAGACACCATGACCCTAACCCAATCATATTGTTGAAAATTTCGTTAGACACCATAACCCTAACCCAACCATATTGTTGAAAATGTCGTTAGACACCATAACCCTTACCCAATCATATTGTTGAAAATGTCGTTAGACACCATGACCCTAACCCAACCATATTGTTGAAAATGTCGTTAGACACCATAACCCTTACCCAATCATATTGTTGAAAATGTCGTTAGACACCATAACCCTAACCCAATCATATTGTTGAAAATGTCGTTAGACACCATAACCCTTACCCAATCATATTGTTGAAAATGTCGTTAGACACCATGCCCCTAACCCAATCATATTGTTGAAAATGTCGATAGACACCATAACCCTAACCCAATCATATTGTTGAACATGTCGTTAGACACCATGACCCTTACCCAATCACATTGTTGAAAATGTCGTTAGACACCATGACCCTAACCCAAACATATTGTTGAAAATGTCGTTAGACACCATGACCCTTACCCAATCATATTGTTGAAAATGTCGTTAGACACCATATCTCTTACCCAATCATATTGTTGAAAATGTCGTTAGACACCATGACCCTAACCCAATCACATTGTTGAAAATGTCGTTAGACACCATGACCCTAACCCAATCATATTGTTGAAAATGTCGTTAGACACCATGACCCTAACCCAACCATATTGTTGAAAATGTCGTTAGACACCATAACCCTTACCCAACCATATTGTTGAAAATGTCGTTAGACACCATTACCCTTACCCAATCATATTGTTGAAAATGTCGTTAGACACCTTAACCCTAACCCAATCATATTGTTGAAAACGTCGTTAGACACCATGACCCTAACCCAACCATATTGTTGAAAATGTCGTTAGACACCATAACCCTTACCCAATCACATTGTTGAAAATGTCGTTAGACGCCATGACCCTAACCCAATCATATTGTTGAAAATGTCGTTAGACACCATAACCCTTTCCCAACCATATTGTTGAAAATGCCGTTAGACACCTTAACCCTTACCCAATCATATTGTTGAAAATGTCGTTAGACACCATAACCCTTACCAAATCATATTGTTGAAAATGTCGTTAGACACCATAACCCTAGCACAATCATATTGTTGAAAATGTCGTTAGACACCATAACCCTTACCCAATCATATTGTTGAAAATGTCGTTAGACACCATGACCCTAACCCAATCATATTGTTGAAAATGTCGTTAGACACCATGACCCTAACCCAATCATATTGTTGAAAATGTCGTTAGACACCATGACCCTAACCCAACCATATTGTTGAAAATGTTGTTAGACACCATAACCCTTACCCAATCATATTGTTGAAAATGTCGTTAGACACCATGACCCTAACCCAATCATATTGTTGAAAATGTCGTTAGACACCATAACCCTTACCCAATCATATTGTTGAAAATGTCGTTAGACACCTTAACCCTTACCCAATCATATTGTTGAAAATGTCGTTAGACACCATAACCCTTACCCAATCATATTGTTGAAAATGTCGTTAGACACCATAACCCTAGCACAATCATATTGTTGAAAATGTCGTTAGACACCTTAACCCTTACCCAATCATATTGTTGAAAATGTCGTTAGACACCATGACCCTAACACAATCATATTGTTGAAAATGTCGTTAGACACCATGGCCCTAACCCAATCATATTGTTGAAAATGTCGTTAGACACCATGACCCTTACCCAATCATATTGTTGAAAATGTCGTTAGACACCATGACCCTTACCCAATCATATTGTTGAAAATGTCGTTAGACACCATATCTCTTACCCAATCATATTGTTGAAAATGTCGTTAGACACCATGACCCTAACCCAATCACATTGTTGAAAATGTCGTTAGATACCATAACCCTTACCCAATCATATTGTTGAAAATGTCGTTAGACACCATGACCCTTACCCAATCATATTGTTGAAAATGTCGTTAGACACCATAACCCTAGCACAATCATATTGTTGAAAATGTCGTTAGACACCATAACCCTTACCCAATCATATTGTTGAAAATGTCGTTAGACACCATAACCCTTACCCAATCATATTGTTGAAAATGTCGTTAGACACCATGACCCTAACCCAATCATATTGTTGAAAATGTCGTTAGACTCCATAACCCTTACCCAATCATATTGTTGAAAATGTCGTTAGACACCATGACCCTAACCCAATCATATTGTTGAAAATGTCGTTAGAAACCATGACCCTAACCCAATCATATTGTTGAAAATGTCGTTAGACACCATGACCCTAACCCAATCATATTGTTGAAAATGTCGTTAGACTCCATAACCCTTACCTAATCATATTGTTGAAAATGTCGTTAGACACCATGATCCTTACCCAATCATATTGTTGAAAATGTCGTTAGACACCATGACCCTTACCCAATCATATTGTTGAAAATGTCGTTAGACACCATAACCCTTACTCAATCATATTGTTGAAAATGTCGTTAGACACCATGACCCTAACCCAATCATATTGTTGAAAATGTCGTTAGACACCATAACCCTAACCCAATCATATTGTTGAAAATGTCGTTAGACACCATGACCCTAACCCAATCATATTGTTGAAAATGTCGTTAGACACCATAACCCTTACCCAATTATATTGTTGAAAATGTCGTTAGACACCATGACCCTAACCCAATCATATTGTTGAAAATTTCGTTAGACACCATAACCCTAACCCAACCATATTGTTGAAAATGTCGTTAGACACCATAACCCTTACCCAATCATATTGTTGAAAATGTCGTTAGACACCATGACCCTAACCCAACCATATTGTTGAAAATGTCGTTAGACACCATAACCCTTACCCAATCATATTGTTGAAAATGTCGTTAGACACCATAACCCTAACCCAATCATATTGTTGAAAATGTCGTTAGACACCATAACCCTTACCCAATCATATTGTTGAAAATGTCGTTAGACACCATGCCCCTAACCCAATCATATTGTTGAAAATGTCGATAGACACCATAACCCTAACCCAATCATATTGTTGAACATGTCGTTAGACACCATGACCCTTACCCAATCACATTGTTGAAAATGTCGTTAGACACCATGACCCTTACCCAATCATATTGTTGAAAATGTCGTTAGACACCATGACCCTTACCCAATCATATTGTTGAAAATGTCGTTAGACACCATATCTCTTACCCAATCATATTGTTGAAAATGTCGTTAGACACCATAACCCTTACCCAATCATATTATTGAAAATGTCGTTAGACACCATAACTCTTACCCAATGATATTGTTGAAAATGTCGTTAGACACCATGACCCTAACCCAATCATATTGTTGAAAATGTCGTTAGACACCATGACCCTAACCCAATCATATTGTTGAAAATGTCGTTAGACACCTTAACCCTTACCCAATCATATTGTTGAAAATGTCGTTTGACACCATAACCCTTACCCAATCATATTGTTGAAAATGTCGTTAGACACCATAACCCTAGCACAATCATATTGTTTAAAATGTCGTTAGACACCATAACCCTTACCCAATCATATTGTTGAAAATGTCGTTAGACACCATGACCCTAGCACAATCATATTGTTGAAAATGTCGTTAGACACCATGACCCTAACCCAATCATATTGTTGAAAATGTCGTTAGACACAATGACCTTAACCCAATCATATTGTTGAAAATGTCGTTAGACTCCATAACCCTTACCCAATCATATTGTTGAAAATGTCGTTAGACACCATCACCCTTACCCAATCATATTGTTGAAAATGTCGTTAGACACCATGACCCTAACCCAATCATATTGTTGAAAATGTCGTTAGACACCATAATCCTTACTCAATCATATTGTTGAAAATGTCGTTAGACACCATGACCCTAACCCAATCATATTGTTGAAATGTCGTTAGACACCATAACCCTAACCCAATCATATTGTTGAAAATGTCGTTAGACACCATGACCCTAACCCAATCATATTGTTGAAAATGTCGTTAGACACCATAACCCTTACCCAATCATATTGTTGAAGATGTCGTTAGACACCATAACCCTAACCCAATCATATTGTTGAAAATGTCGTTAGACACCATGACCCTAACCCAATCATATTGTTGAAAATGTCGTTAGACACCTTAACCCTTACCCAATCATATTGTTG
Organism: Bathymodiolus septemdierum; assembly: GCA_963383655.1. Classification (NCBI taxonomy): domain Eukaryota; kingdom Metazoa; phylum Mollusca; class Bivalvia; order Mytilida; family Modiolidae; genus Bathymodiolus; species Bathymodiolus septemdierum. The sequence goes on from OY726527.1 coordinate 55,654,687, forward strand.
AAAATGTCGTTAGACACCATAACCCTTACCCAATCATATTGTTGAAAATGTCGTTAGACACCATAACCCTAGCACAATCATATTGTTGAAAATGTCGTTAGACACCATAACCCTTACCCAATCATATTGTTGAAAATGTCGTTAGACACCATGACCCTAGCACAATCATATTGTTGAAAATGTCGTTAGACACCATGACCCTAACCCAATCATATTGTTGAAAATGTCGTTAGACACCATGACCCTAACCCAATCATATTGTTGAAAATGTCGTTAGACACCATGACCCTAACCCAATCATATTGTTGAAAATGTCGTTAGACACCATGACCCTTACCCAATCATATTGTTGAAAAAGTCGTTAGACACCATAACCCTAACCTAATCATATTGTTGAAAATGTCGTTAGACACCATGACCCTAACCCAATCATATTGTTGAAAATGTCGTTAGACACCATGACCCTTACCCAATCATATTGTTGAAAATGTCGTTAGACACCATGACCCTAACCCAATCATATTGTTGAAAATGTCGTTAGACACCATGACCCTAACCCAATCATATTGTTGAAACTGTCGTTAGACACCATGACCCTTACCCAATCATATTGTTGAAAATGTCGTTAGACACCATGACTCTAACCCAATCATATTGTTGAACATGTCGTTAGACACCATAACTCTTACCCAATCATATTGTTGAAAATGTCGTTAGACACCATGACCCTTACCCAATCATATTGTTGAAAATGTCGTTAGACACCATAACCCTTACCCAATCATATTGTTGAAAATGTCGTTAGACACCATAACCCTTACCCAATTATATTGTTGAAAATGTCGTTAGACACCAGGACCCTAACCCAATCATATTGTTGAAAATTTCGTTAGACACCATAACCCTAACCCAACCATATTGTTGAAAATGTCGTTAGACACCTTAACCCTTACCCAATCATATTGTTGAAAATGTCGTTAAACACCATAACCCTAACCCAATCATATTGTTGAAAATGTCGTTAGACACCATGACCCTTACCCAATCATATTGTTGAAAATGTCGTTAGACACCATGACCCTTACCCAATCATATTGTTGAAAATGTCGTTAGACACCATATCTCTTACCCAATCATATTGTTGAAAATGTCGTTAGACACCATGACCCTTACCCAATCATATTGTTGAAAATGTCGTTAGACACCATGACCCTTACCCAATCATATTGTTGAAAATGTCGTTAGACACCATAACCCTTACCCAATCATATTGTTGAAAATGTCGTTAGACACCACGACCCTTACCCAATCATATTGTTGAAAATGTCGTTAGACATCATGACCCTAACCCAATCATATTGTTGAAAATGTCGTTAGACACCATGACCCTAACCCAATCATATTGTTGAAAATTTCGTTAGACACCATAACTCTAACCCAACCATATTGTTGAAAATGTCGTTAGACACCTTAACCCTTACCCAATCATATTGTTGAAAATGTCGTTAGACACCATAACCCTAACCCAATCATATTGTTGAAAATGTCGTTAGACACCATAACCCTTACCCAATCATATTGTTGAAAATGTCGTTAGACACCATGCCCCTAACCCAATCATATTGTTGAAAATGTCGTTAGACACCATAACCCTAACCCAATCATATTGTTGAACATGTCGTTAGACACCATGACCCTTACCCAATCATATTGTTGAAAATGTCGTTAGACACCATGACCCTTACCCAATCATATTGTTGAAAATGTCGTTAGACACCATATCTCTTACCCAATCATATTGTTGAAAATATCGTTAGACACCATGACCCTTACCCAATCATATTGTTGAAAATGTCGTTAGACACCATAACTCTTACCCAATCATATTGTTGAAAATGTCGTTAGACACCATGACCCTAACCCAATCATATTGTTGAAAATGTCGTTAGACACCATGACCCTAACCCAATCATATTGTTGAAAATGTCGTTAGACACCTTAACCCTTACCCAATCATATTGTTGAAAATGTCGTTAGACACCATAACCCTTACCCAATCATATTGTTGAAAATGTCGTTAGACACCATGACCCTTACCCAATCATATTGTTGAAAATGTCGTTAGACACCATATCTCTTACCCAATCATATTGTTGAAAATGTCGTTAGACACCATGACCCTTACCCAATCATATTGTTGAAAATGTCGTTAGACACCATGACCCTTACCCAATCATATTGTTGAAAATGTCGTTAGACACCATAACCCTTACCCAATCATATTGTTGAAAATGTCGTTAGACACCACGACCCTTACCCAATCATATTGTTGAAAATGTCGTTAGACATCATGACCCTAACCCAATCATATTGTTGAAAATGTCGTTAGACACCATAACCCTTACCCAATTATATTGTTGAAAATGTCGTTAGACACCATAACCCTTACCCAATCATATTGTTGAAAATGTCGTTAGACACCATGACCCTAGCACAATCATATTGTTGAAAATGTCGTTAGACACCATGACCCTAACCCAATCATATTGTTGAAAATGTCGTTAGACACCATGACCCTTACCCAATCATATTGCTGAAAATGTCGTTAGACACAATGACCCTAACCCAATCATATTGTTGAAAATGTCGTTAGACACCATGACCCTTACCCAATCATATTGTTGAAAATGTCGTTTGACACCATAACCCTTACCCAATCATATTGTTGAAAATGTCGTTAGACACCATAACCCTAGCACAATCATATTGTTTAAAATGTCGTTAGACACCATAACCCTTACCCAATCATATTGTTGAAAATGTCGTTAGACACCATGACCCTAGCACAATCATATTGTTGAAAATGTCGTTAGACACCATGACCCTAACCCAATCATATTGTTGAAAATGTCGTTAGACACAATGACCTTAACCCAATCATATTGTTGAAAATGTCGTTAGACTCCATAACCCTTACCCAATCATATTGTTGAAAATGTCGTTAGACACCATCACCCTTACCCAATCATATTGTTGAAAATGTCGTTAGACACCATGACCCTAACCCAATCATATTGTTGAAAATGTCGTTAGACACCATAATCCTTACTCAATCATATTGTTGAAAATGTCGTTAGACACCATGACCGTAACCCAATCATATTGTTGAAATGTCGTTAGACACCATAACCCTAACCCAATCATATTGTTGAAAATGTCGTTAGACACCATGACCCTAACCCAATCATATTGTTGAAAATGTCGTTAGACACCATAACCCTTACCCAATTATATTGTTGAAAATGTCGTTAGACACCATAACCCTAACCCAATCATATTGTTGAAAATGTCGTTAGACACCATGACCCTAACCCAATCATATTGTTGAAAATGTCGTTAGACACCTTAACCCTTACCCAATCATATTGTTGAAAATGTCGTTAGACACCATAACCCTTACCCAATCATATTGTTGAAAATGTCGTTAGACACCATAACCCTAGCACAATCATATTGTTGAAAATGTCGTTAGACACCATAACCCTTACCCAATCATATTGTTGAAAATGTCGTTAGACACCATGACCCTAGCACAATCATATTGTTGAAAATGTCGTTAGACACCATGACCCTAACCCAATCATATTGTTGAAAATGTCGTTAGACACCATGACCCTAACCCAATCATATTGTTGAAAATGTCGTTAGACACCATGACCCTAACCCAATCATATTGTTGAAAATGTTGTTAGACACCATGACCCTTACCCAATCATATTGTTGAAAAAGTCGTTAGACACCATAACCCTAACCTAATCATATTGTTGAAAATGTCGTTAGACACCATGACCCTAACCCAATCATATTGTTGAAAATGTCGTTAGACACCATGACCCTTACCCAATCATATTGTTGAAAATGTCGTTAGACACCATGACCCTAACCCAATCATATTGTTGAAAATGTCGTTAGACACCATGACCCTAACCCAATCATATTGTTGAAAATGTCGTTAGACACCATGACCCTTACCCAATCATATTGTTGAAAATGTCGTTAGACACCATGACTCTAACCCAATCATATTGTTGAACATGTCGTTAGACACCATAACTCTTACCCAATCATATTGTTGAAAATGTCGTTAGACACCATGACCCTTACCCAATCATATTGTTGAAAATGTCGTTAGACACCATAACCCTTACCCAATCATATTGTTGAAAATGTCGTTAGACACCATAACCCTTACCCAATTATATTGTTGAAAATGTCGTTAGACACCAGGACCCTAACCCAATCATATTGTTGAAAATTTCGTTAGACACCATAACCCTAACCCAACCATATTGTTGAAAATGTCGTTAGACACCTTAACCCTTACCCAATCATATTGTTGAAAATGTCGTTAAACACCATAACCCTAACCCAATCATATTGTTGAAAATGTCGTTAGACACCATGACCCTTACCCAATCATATTGTTGAAAATGTCGTTAGACACCATGACCCTTACCCAATCATATTGTTGAAAATGTCGTTAGACACCATATCTCTTACCCAATCATATTGTTGAAAATGTCGTTAGACACCATGACCCTTACCCAATCATATTGTTGAAAATGTCGTTAGACACCATGACCCTTACCCAATCATATTGTTGAAAATGTCGTTAGACACCATAACCCTTACCCAATCATATTGTTGAAAATGTCGTTAGACACCACGACCCTTACCCAATCATATTGTTGAAAATGTCGTTAGACATCATGACCCTAACCCAATCATATTGTTGAAAATGTCGTTAGACACCATGACCCTAACCCAATCATATTGTTGAAAATTTCGTTAGACACCATAACCCTAACCCAACCATATTGTTGAAAATGTCGTTAGACACCTTAACCCTTACCCAATCATATTGTTGAAAATGTCGTTAGACACCATAACCCTAACCCAATCATATTGTTGAAAATGTCGTTAGACACCATAACCCTTACCCAATCATATTGTTGAAAATGTCGTTAGACACCATGCCCCTAACCCAATCATATTGTTGAAAATGTCGTTAGACACCATAACCCTAACCCAATCATATTGTTGAACATGTCGTTAGACACCATGACCCTTACCCAATCATATTGTTGAAAATGTCGTTAGACACCATGACCCTTACCCAATCATATTGTTGAAAATGTCGTTAGACACCATATCTCTTACCCAATCATATTGTTGAAAATGTCGTTAGACACCATGACCCTTACCCAATCATATTGTTGAAAATGTCGTTAGACACCATAACTCTTACCCAATCATATTGTTGAAAATGTCGTTAGACACCATGACCCTAACCCAATCATATTGTTGAAAATGTCGTTAGACACCATGACCCTAACCCAATCATATTGTTGAAAATGTCGTTAGACACCTTAACCCTTACCCAATCATATTGTTGAAAATGTCGTTAGACACCATAACCCTTACCCAATCATATTGTTGAAAATGTCGTTAGACACCATGACCCTTACCCAATCATATTGTTGAAAATGTCGTTAGACACCATATCTCTTACCCAATCATATTGTTGAAAATGTCGTTAGACACCATGACCCTTACCCAATCATATTGTTGAAAATGTCGTTAGACACCATGACCCTTACCCAATCATATTGTTGAAAATGTCGTTAGACACCATAACCCTTACCCAATCATATTGTTGAAAATGTCGTTAGACACCACGACCCTTACCCAATCATATTGTTGAAAATGTCGTTAGACATCATGCCCCTAACCCAATCATATTGTTGAAAATGTCGTTAGACACCATAACCCTTACCCAATTATATTGTTGAAAATGTCGTTAGACACCATAACCCTTACCCAATCATATTGTTGAAAATGTCGTTAGACACCATGACCCTAGCACAATCATATTGTTGAAAATGTCGTTAGACACCATGACCCTAACCCAATCATATTGTTGAAAATGTCGTTAGACACCATGACCCTTACCCAATCATATTGCTGAAAATGTCGTTAGACATCATGACCCTAACCCAATCATATTGTTGAAAATGTCGTTAGACACCATGACCCTTACCCAATCATATTGTTGAAAAAGTCGTTAGACACCATAACCCTAACCTAATCATATTGTTGAAAATGTCGTTAGACACCATGACCCTAACCCAATCATATTGTTGAAAATGTCGTTAGACACCATGACCCTTACCCAATCATATTGTTGAAAATGTCGTTAGACACCATGACCCTAACCCAATCATATTGTTGAAAATGTCGTTAGACACCATGACCCTAACTCAATCATATTGTTGAAAATGTCGTTAGACACCATGACCCTTACCCAATCATATTGTTGAAAATGTCGTTAGACACCATGACCCTAACCCAATCATATTGTTGAACATGTCGTTAGACACCATAACTCTTACCCAATCATATTGTTGAAAATGTCGTTAGACACCATGACCCTTACCCAATCATATTGTTGAAAATGTCGTTAGACACCATCAACCTTACCCAATCATATTGTTGAAAATGTCGTTAGACACCATGACCCTTACCCAATCATATTGTTGAACATGTCGTTAGACACCATAACCCTTACCCAATAATATTGTTGAAAATGTCGTTAGACACCATGACCCTTACCCAATCATATTGTTGAAAATGTCGTTAGACACCATAACCCTTACCCAATCATATTGTTGAAAATGTCGTTAGACACCACGACCCTTACCCAATCATATTGTTGAAAATGTCGTTAGACACCATGACCCTAACCCAATCATATTGTTGAAAATGTCGTTAGACACCATAACCCTTACCCAATTATATTGTTGAAAATGTCGTTAGACACCATGACCCTAACCCAATCATATTGTTGAAAATTTCGTTAGACACCATAACCCTAACCCAACCATATTGTTGAAAATGTCGTTAGACACCTTAACCCTTACCCAATCATATTGTTGAAAATGTCGTTAGACACCATAACCCTAACCCAATCATATTGTTGAAAATGTCGTTAGACACCATGACCCTAACCCAACCATATTGTTGAAAATGTCGTTAGACACCATAACCCTTACCCAATCATATTGTTGAAAATGTCGTTAGACACCATGACCCTAACCCAACCATATTGTTGAAAATGTCGTTAGACACCTTAACCCTTACCCAATCATATTGTTGAAAATGTCGTTAGACACCATAACCCTAACCCAATCATATTGTTGAAAATGTCGTTAGACACCATAACGCTAACCCAATCATATTGTTGAAAATGTCGTTAGACACCATGACCCTTACCCAACCATATTGTTGAAAATGTCGTTAGACACCATGACCCTTACCCAATCATATTGTTGAAAATGTCGTTAGACACCATGACCCTTATCCAATCATATTGTTGAAAATGTCGTTAGACACCATATCTCTTACCCAATCATATTGTTGAAAATGTCGTTAGACACCATGACCCTTACCCAATCATATTGTTGAAAATGTCGTTAGACACCATGACCCTTACCCAATCATATTGTTGAAAATGTCGTTAGACACCACGACCCTTACCCAATCATATTGTTGAAAATGTCGTTAGACATCATGACCCTAACCCAATCATATTGTTGAAAATGTCGTTAGACACCATAACCCTTACCCAATTATATTGTTGAAAATGTCGTTAGACACCATGACCCTAACCCAATCATATTGTTGAAAATTTCGTTAGACACCATAACCCTAACCCAACCATATTGTTGAAAATGTCGTTAGACACCATAACCCTTACCCAATCATATTGTTGAAAATGTCGTTAGACACCATAACCCTAACCCAATCATATTGTTGAAAATGTCGTTAGACACCATGACCCTAACCCAACCATATTGTTGAAAATGTCGTTAGACACCATAACCCTTACCCAATCATATTGTTGAAAATGTCGTTAGACACCATGACCCTAACCCAACCATATTGTTGAAAATGTCGTTAGACACCATGACCCTAACCCAATCATATTGTTGAAAATGTCGTTAGACACCATAACCCTAACCCAATCATATTGTTGAAAATGTCGTTAGACACCATAACCCTTACCCAATCATATTGTTGAAAATGTCGTTAGACACCATGCCCCTAACCCAATCATATTGTTGAAAATGTCGTTAGACACCATAACCCTAACCCAATCATATTGTTGAACATGTCGTTAGACACCATGACCCTTACCCAATCATATTGTTGAAAATGTCGTTAGACATCATGACCCTTACCCAATCATATTGTTGAAAATGTCGTTAGACACCATGACCCTTACCCAATCATATTGTTGAAAATGTCGTTAGACACCATATCTCTTACCCAATCATATTGTTGAAAATGTCGTTAGACACCATGACCGTTACCCAATCATATTGTTGAAAATGTCGTTAGACACCATAACTCTTACCCAATCATATTGTTGAAAATGTCGTTAGACACCATGACCCTAACCCAATCATATTGTTGAAAATGTCGTTAGACACCATGACCCTAACCCAATCATATTGTTGAAAATGTCGTTAGACACCTTAACCCTTACCCAATCATATTGTTGAAAATGTCGTTAGACACCATAACCCTTACCCAATCATATTGTTGAAAATGTCGTTAGACACCATAACCCTAGCACAATCATATTGTTGAAAATGTCGTTAGACACCATAACCCTTACCCAATCATATTGTTGAAAATGTCGTTAGACACCATGACCCTAGCACAATCATATTGTTGAAAATGTCGTTAGACACCATGACCCTAACCCAATCATATTGTTGAAAATGTCGTTAGACACCATAACCTTTACTCAATCATATTGTTGAAAATGTCGTTAGACACCATGACCCTAACCCAATCATATTGTTGAAAATGTCGTTAGACACCATAACCCTTACCCAATTATATTGTTGAAAATGTCGTTAGACACCATAACCCTTAACCAATCATATTGTTGAAAATGTCGTTAGACACCATGACCCTAACCCAACCATATTGTTGAAAATGTCGTTAGACACCATAACTCTTACCCAATCATATTGTTGAAAATGTCGTTAGACACTATGACCCTAACCCAATCATATTGTTGAAAATGTCGTTAGACACCTTAACCCTTACCCAATCATATTGTTGAAAATGTCGTTAGACACCATAACCCTAACCCAATCATATTGTTGAAAATGTCGTTAGACACCATCAACCTTACCCAATCATATTGTTGAAAATGTCGTTAGACACCATGACCCTTACCCAATCATATTGTTGAACATGTCGTTAGACACCATAACCCTTACCCAATAATATTGTTGAAAATGTCGTTAGACACCATGACCCTAACCCAATCATATTGTTGAAAATGTCGTTAGACACCATAACCCTTACCCAATTATATTGTTGAAAATGTCGTTAGACACCATGACCCTAACCCAATCATATTGTTGAAAATTTCGTTAGACACCATAACCCTAACCCAACCATATTGTTGAAAATGTCGTTAGACACCTTAACCCTTACCCAATCATATTGTTGAAAATGTCGTTAGACACCATAACCCTAACCCAATCATATTGTTGAAAATGTCGTTAGACACCATGACCCTAACCCAACCATATTGTTGAAAATGTCGTTAGACACCATAACCCTTACCCAATCATATTGTTGAAAATGTCGTTAGACACCATGACCCTTACCCAATCATATTGTTGAAAATGTCGTTAGACACCATAACCCTAACCGAATCATATTGTTGAAAATGTCGTTAGACACCATAACCCTTACCCAATCATATTGTTGAAAATGTCGTTAGACACCATGCCCCTAACCCAATCATATTGTTGAAAATGTCGTTAGACACCATAACCCTAACCCAATCATATTGTTGAAAATGTCGTTAGACACCATGACCCTTACCCAACCATATTGTTGAAAATGTCGTTAGACACCATGACCCTTACCCAATCATATTGTTGAAAATGTCGTTAGACACCATGACCCTTATCCAATCATATTGTTGAAAATGTCGTTAGACACCATATCTCTTACCCAATCATATTGTTGAAAATGTCGTTAGACACCATGACCCTTACCCAATCATATTGTTGAAAATGTCGTTAGACACCATAACCCTTACCCAATCATATTGTTGAAAATGTCGTTAGACACCATAACCCTAACCCAATCATATTGTTGAAAATTTCGTTAGACACCATGACCCTAACCCAACCATATTGTTGAAAATGTCGTTAGACACCATAACCCTTACCCAATCATATTGTTGAAAATGTCGTTAGACACCATGACCCTAACCCAACCATATTGTTGAAAATGTCGTTAGACACCATGACCCTAACCCAATCATATTGTTGAAAATGTCGTTAGACACCATCACCCTAACCCAATCATATTGTTGAAAATGTCGTTAGACACCATAACCCTTACCCAATCATATTGTTGAAAATGTCGTTAGACACCATGCCCCTAACCCAATCATATTGTTGAAAATGTCGTTAGACACCATAACCCTAACCCAATCATATTGTTGAACATGTCGTTAGACACCATGACCCTTACCCAATCATATTGTTGAAAATGTCGTAAGACATCATGACCCTTACCCAATCATATTGTTGAAAATGTCGTTAGACACCATGACCCTTACCCAATCATATTGTTGAAAATGTCGTTAGACACCATATCTCTTACCCAATCATATTGTTGAAAATGTCGTTAGACACCATGACCGTTACCCAATCATATTGTTGAAAATGTCGTTAGACACCATAACTCTTACCCAATCATATTGTTGAAAATGTCGTTAGACACCATGACCCTAACCCAATCATATTGTTGAAAATGTCGTTAGACACCATGACCCTAACCCAATCATATTGTTGAAAATGTCGTTAGACACCTTAACCCTTACCCAATCATATTGTTGAAAATGTCGTTAGACACCATAACCCTTACCCAATCATATTGTTGAAAATGTCGTTAGACACCATAACCCTAGCACAATCATATTGTTGAAAATGTCGTTAGACACCATAACCCTTACCCAATCATATTGTTGAAAATGTCGTTAGACACCATGACCCTAGCACAATCATATTGTTGAAAATGTCGTTAGACACCATGACCCTAACCCAATCATATTGTTGAAAATGTCGTTAGACACCATAACCCTTACTCAATCATATTGTTGAAAATGTCGTTAGACACCATGACCCTAACCCAATCATATTGTTGAAAATGTCGTTAGACACCATAACCCTAACCCAATCATATTGTTGAAAATGTCGTTAGACACCATGACCCTAACCCAATCATATTGTTGAAAATGTCGTTAGACACCATAACCCTTACCCAATTATATTGTTGAAAATGTCGTTAGACACCATAACCCTTAACCAATCATATTGTTGAAAATGTCGTTAGACACCTTAACACTTACCCAATCATATTGTTGAAAATGTCGTTAGACACCATAACCCTAACCCAATCAAATTGTTGAAAATGTCGTTAGACACCATGACCCTAACCCAACCATATTGTTGAAAATGTCGTTAGACACCATAACTCTAACCCAATCATATTGTTGAAAATGTCGTTAGACACTATGACCCTAACCCAATCATATTGTTGAAAATATCGTTAGACACCTTAACCCTTACCCAATCATATTGTTGAAAATGTCGTTAGACACCATAACCCTAACCCAATCAAATTGTTGAAAATGTCGTTAGACACTATGACCCTAACCCAATCATATTGTTGAAAATGTCGTTAGACACCTTAACCCTTACCCAATCATATTGTTGAAAATGTCGTTAGACACCATAACCCTAACCCAATCATATTGTTGAAAATGTCGTTAGACACCATGACCCTAACCCAACCATATTGTTGAAAATGTCGTTAGACACCATAACCCTTACCCAATCATATTGTTGAAAATGTCGTTAGACACCATGACCCTAACCCAATCATATTGTTGAAAATGTCGTTAGACACCTTAACCCTTACCCAATCATATTGTTGAAAATGTCGTTAGACACCATAACCCTAACCCAATCATATTGTTGAAAATGTCGTTAGACACCATGACCCTAACCCAATCATATTGTTGAAAATGTCGTTAGACACCATAACCCTAACCCAATCATATTGTTGAAAATGTCGTTAGACACCATGACCGTTACCCAATCATATTGTTGAAAATGTCGTTAGACACCATAACTCTTACCCAATCATATTGTTGAAAATGTCGTTAGACACCATGACCCTAACCCAATCATATTGTTGAAAATGTCGTTAGACACCATGACCCTAACCCAATCATATTGTTGAAAATGTCGTTAGACACCTTAACCCTTACCCAATCATATTGTTGAAAATGTCGTTAGACACCATAACCCTTACCCAATCATATTGTTGAAAATGTCGTTAGACACCATAACCCTAGCACAATCATATTGTTGAAAATGTCGTTAGACACCATAACCCTTACCCAATCATATTGTTGAAAATGTCGTTAGACACCATGACCCTAGCACAATCATATTGTTGAAAATGTCGTTAGACACCATTACCCTAACCCAATCATATTGTTGAAAATGTCGTTAGACACCATAACCCTTACTCAATCATATTGTTGAAAATGTCGTTAGACACCATGACCCTAACCCAATCATATTGTTGAAAATGTCGTTAGACACCATAACCCTAACCCAATCATATTGTTGAAAATGTCGTTAGACACCATGACCCTAACCCAATCATATTGTTGAAAATGTCGTTAGACACCATAACCCTTACCCAATTATATTGTTGAAAATGTCGTTAGACACCATAACCCTTAACCAATCATATTGTTGAAAATGTCGTTAGACACCATGACCCTAACCCAACCATATTGTTGAAAATGTCGTTAGACACCTTAACACTTACCCAATCATATTGTTGAAAATGTCGTTAGACACCATAACCCTAACCCAATCAAATTGTTGAAAATGTCGTTAGACACCATGACCCTAACCCAACCATATTGTTGAAAATGTCGTTAGACACCTTAACCCTTACCCAATCATATTGCTGAAAATGTCGTTAGACACCATAACCCTTACCCAATCATATTGTTGAAAATGTCGTTAGACACCATGACCCTAACCCAATCATATTGTTGAAAATGTCGTTAGACACCTTAACCCTTACCCAATCATATTGTTGAAAATGTCGTTAGACACCATAACCCTAACCCAATCATATTGTTGAAAATGTCGTTAGACACCATGACCCTAACCCAATCATATTGTTGAAAATGTCGTTAGACACCATAACCCTAACCCAATCATATTGTTGAAAATGTCGTTAGACACCATGACCCTAACCCAATCATATTGTTGAAAATGTCGTTAGACACCATGACCCTTACCCAATCATATTGTTGAAAAAGTCGTTAGACACCATAACCCTAACCTAATCATATTGTTGAAAATGTCGTTAGACACCATGACCCTAACCCAATCATATTGTTGAAAATGTCGTTAGACACCATGACCCTTACCCAATCATATTGTTGAAAATGTCGTTAGACACCATGACCCTAACCCAATCATATTGTTGAAAATGTCGTTAGACACCATGACCCTAACCCAATCATATTGTTGAAAATGTCGTTAGACACCATGACCCTTACCCAATCATATTGTTGAAAATGTCGTTAGACACCATGACTCTAACCCAATCATATTGTTGAACATGTCGTTAGACACCATAACTCTTACCCAATCATATTGTTGAAAATGTCGTTAGACACCATGACCCTTACCCAATCATATTGTTGAAAATGTCGTTAGACACCATAACCCTTACCCAATCATATTGTTGAAAATGTCGTTAGACACCATAACCCTTACCCAATTATATTGTTGAAAATGTCGTTAGACACCATGACCCTAACCCAATCATATTGTTGAAAATTTCGTTAGACACCATAACCCTAACCCAACCATATTGTTGAAAATGTCGTTAGACACCATAACCCTTACCCAATCATATTGTTGAAAATGTCGTTAGACACCATAACCCTAACCCAATCATATTGTTGAAAATGTCGTTAGAAACCATGACCCTAACCCAACCATATTGTTGAAAATGTCGTTAGACACCATAACCCTTACCCAATCATATTGTTGAAAATGTCGTTAGACACCATGACCCTAACCCAATCATATTGTTGAAAATGTCGTTAGACACCATGACCCTTACCCAATCATATTGTTGAAAAAGTCGTTAGACACCATAACCCTAACCTAATCATATTGTTGAAAATGTCGTTAGACACCATGACCCTAACCCAATCATATTGTTGAAAATGTCGTTAGACACCATGACCCTTACCCAATCATATTGTTGAAAATGTCGTTAGACACCATGACCCTAACCCAATCATATTGTTGAAAATGTCGTTAGACACCATGACCCTAACCCAATCATATTGTTGAAAATGTCGTTAGACACCATGACCCTTACCCAATCATATTGTTGAAAATGTCGTTAGACACCATGACTCTAACCCAATCATATTGTTGAACATGTCGTTAGACACCATAACTCTTACCCAATCATATTGTTGAAAATGTCGTTAGACACCATGACCCTTACCCAATCATATTGTTGAAAATGTCGTTAGACACCATAACCCTTACCCAATCATATTGTTGAAAATGTCGTTAGACACCATAACCCTTACCCAATTATATTGTTGAAAATGTCGTTAGACACCATGACCCTAACCCAATCATATTGTTGAAAATTTCGTTAGACACCATAACCCTAACCCAACCATATTGTTGAAAATGTCGTTAGACACCATAACCCTTACCCAATCATATTGTTGAAAATGTCGTTAGACACCATAACCCTAACCCAATCATATTGTTGAAAATGTCGTTAGAAACCATGACCCTTACCCAATCATATTGTTGAAAATGTCGTTAGACACCATAACCCTAGCACAATCATATTGTTGAAAATGTCGTTAGACACCATAACCCTTACCCAATCATATTGTTGAAAATGTCGTTAGACACCATGACCCTAACCCAATCATATTGTTGAAAATGTCGTTAGACACCATGACCCTAACCCAATCATATTGTTGAAAATGTCGTTAGACACCTTAACCCTTACCCAATCATATTGTTGAAAATGTCGTTAGACACCATAACCCTTACCCAATCATATTGTTGAAAATGTCGTTAGACACCATAACCCTAGCACAATCATATTGTTGAAAATGTCGTTAGACACCATAACCCTTACCCAATCATATTGTTGAAAATGTCGTTAGACACCATGACCCTAGCACAATCATATTGTTGAAAATGTCGTTAGACACCATGACCCTAACCCAATCATATTGTTGAAAATGTCGTTAGACACCATAACCCTTACTCAATCATATTGTTGAAAATGTCGTTAGACACCATGACCCTAACCCAATCATATTGTTGAAAATGTCGTTAGACACCATAACCCTAACCCAATCATATTGTTGAAAATGTCGTTAGACACCATGACCCTAACCCAATCATATTGTTGAAAATGTCGTTAGACACCATAACCCTTACCCAATTATATTGTTGAAAATGTCGTTAGACACCATAACCCTTAACCAATCATATTGTTGAAAATGTCGTTAGACACCTTAACACTTACCCAATCATATTGTTGAAAATGTCGTTAGACACCATAACCCTAACCCAATCAAATTGTTGAAAATGTCGTTAGACACCATGACCCTAACCCAACCATATTGTTGAAAATGTCGTTAGACACCATAACTCTAACCCAATCATATTGTTGAAAATGTCGTTAGACACTATGACCCTAACCCAATCATATTGTTGAAAATATCGTTAGACACCTTAACCCTTACCCAATCATATTGTTGAAAATGTCGTTAGACACCATAACCCTAACCCAATCAAATTGTTGAAAATGTCGTTAGACACTATGACCCTAACCCAATCATATTGTTGAAAATGTCGTTAGACACCTTAACCCTTACCCAATCATATTGTTGAAAATGTCGTTAGACACCATAACCCTAACCCAATCATATTGTTGAAAATGTCGTTAGACACCATGACCCTAACCCAACCATATTGTTGAAAATGTCGTTAGACACCATAACCCTTACCCAATCATATTGTTGAAAATGTCGTTAGACACCATGACCCTAACCCAATCATATTGTTGAAAATGTCGTTAGACACCTTAACCCTTACCCAATCATATTGTTGAAAATGTCGTTAGACACCATAACCCTAACCCAATCATATTGTTGAAAATGTCGTTAGACACCATGACCCTAACCCAATCATATTGTTGAAAATGTCGTTAGACACCATAACCCTAACCCAATCATATTGTTGAAAATGTCGTTAGACACCATGACCGTTACCCAATCATATTGTTGAAAATGTCGTTAGACACCATAACTCTTACCCAATCATATTGTTGAAAATGTCGTTAGACACCATGACCCTAACCCAATCATATTGTTGAAAATGTCGTTAGACACCATGACCCTAACCCAATCATATTGTTGAAAATGTCGTTAGACACCTTAACCCTTACCCAATCATATTGTTGAAAATGTCGTTAGACACCATAACCCTTACCCAATCATATTGTTGAAAATGTCGTTAGACACCATAACCCTAGCACAATCATATTGTTGAAAATGTCGTTAGACACCATAACCCTTACCCAATCATATTGTTGAAAATGTCGTTAGACACCATGACCCTAGCACAATCATATTGTTGAAAATGTCGTTAGACACCATTACCCTAACCCAATCATATTGTTGAAAATGTCGTTAGACACCATAACCCTTACTCAATCATATTGTTGAAAATGTCGTTAGACACCATGACCCTAACCCAATCATATTGTTGAAAATGTCGTTAGACACCATAACCCTAACCCAATCATATTGTTGAAAATGTCGTTAGACACCATGACCCTAACCCAATCATATTGTTGAAAATGTCGTTAGACACCATAACCCTTACCCAATTATATTGTTGAAAATGTCGTTAGACACCATAACCCTTAACCAATCATATTGTTGAAAATGTCGTTAGACACCATGACCCTAACCCAACCATATTGTTGAAAATGTCGTTAGACACCTTAACACTTACCCAATCATATTGTTGAAAATGTCGTTAGACACCATAACCCTAACCCAATCAAATTGTTGAAAATGTCGTTAGACACCATGACCCTAACCCAACCATATTGTTGAAAATGTCGTTAGACACCTTAACCCTTACCCAATCATATTGCTGAAAATGTCGTTAGACACCATAACCCTTACCCAATCATATTGTTGAAAATGTCGTTAGACACCATGACCCTAACCCAATCATATTGTTGAAAATGTCGTTAGACACCTTAACCCTTACCCAATCATATTGTTGAAAATGTCGTTAGACACCATAACCCTAACCCAATCATATTGTTGAAAATGTCGTTAGACACCATGACCCTAACCCAATCATATTGTTGAAAATGTCGTTAGACACCATAACCCTAACCCAATCATATTGTTGAAAATGTCGTTAGACACCATGACCCTAACCCAATCATATTGTTGAAAATGTCGTTAGACACCATGACCCTTACCCAATCATATTGTTGAAAAAGTCGTTAGACACCATAACCCTAACCTAATCATATTGTTGAAAATGTCGTTAGACACCATGACCCTAACCCAATCATATTGTTGAAAATGTCGTTAGACACCATGACCCTTACCCAATCATATTGTTGAAAATGTCGTTAGACACCATGACCCTAACCCAATCATATTGTTGAAAATGTCGTTAGACACCATGACCCTAACCCAATCATATTGTTGAAAATGTCGTTAGACACCATGACCCTTACCCAATCATATTGTTGAAAATGTCGTTAGACACCATGACTCTAACCCAATCATATTGTTGAACATGTCGTTAGACACCATAACTCTTACCCAATCATATTGTTGAAAATGTCGTTAGACACCATGACCCTTACCCAATCATATTGTTGAAAATGTCGTTAGACACCATAACCCTTACCCAATCATATTGTTGAAAATGTCGTTAGACACCATAACCCTTACCCAATTATATTGTTGAAAATGTCGTTAGACACCATGACCCTAACCCAATCATATTGTTGAAAATTTCGTTAGACACCATAACCCTAACCCAACCATATTGTTGAAAATGTCGTTAGACACCATAACCCTTACCCAATCATATTGTTGAAAATGTCGTTAGACACCATAACCCTAACCCAATCATATTGTTGAAAATGTCGTTAGAAACCATGACCCTAACCCAACCATATTGTTGAAAATGTCGTTAGACACCATAACCCTTACCCAATCATATTGTTGAAAATGTCGTTAGACACCATGACCCTAACCCAACCATATTGTTGAAAATGTCGTTTGACACCATAACCCTTACCCAATCATATTGTTGAAAATGTCGTTAGACACCATAACCCTAACCCAATCATATTGTTGAAAATGTCGTTATACACCATAACCCTTACCCAATCATATTGTTGAAAATGTCGTTAGACACCATGCCCCTAACCCAATCATATTGTTGAAAATGTCGTTAGACACCATAACCCTTACCCAATCATATTGTTGAAAATGTCGTTAGACACCATGACCCTTACCCACTCATATTGTTGAAAATGTCGTTAGACACCATGACCCTTACCCAATCATATTGTTGAAAATGTCGTTAGACACCATGACCCTTACCCAATCATATTGTTGAAAATGTCGTTAGACACCATATCTCTTACCCAATCATATTGTTGAAAATGTCGTTAGACACCACGACCCTTACCCAATCATATTGTTGAAAATGTCGTTAGACACCATGACCCTAACCCAATCATATTGTTGAAAATTTGGTTAGACACCATAACCCTAACCCAACCATATTGTTGAAAATGTCGTTAGACACCTTAACCCTTACCCAATCATATTGTTGAAAATGTCGTTAGACACCATAACCCTAACCCAATCATATTGTTGAAAATGTCGTTAGACACCATGACCCTAATCCAACCATATTGTTGAAAATGTCGTTAGACACCATAACCCTTACCCAATCATATTGTTGAAAATGTCGTTAGACACCATGACCCTAACCCAACCATATTGTTGAAAATGTCGTTAGACACCTTAACCCTTACCCAATCATATTGTTGAAAATGTCGTTAGACACCATAACCCTAACCCAATCATATTGTTGAAAATGTCGTTAGACACCATAACCCTTACCCAATCATATTGTTGAAAATGTCGTTAGACACCATGCCCCTAACCCAATCATATTGTTGAAAATGTCGTTAGACACCATAACCCTAACCCAATCATATTGTTGAACATGTCGTTAGACACCATGACCCTTACCCAATCATACTGTTGAAAATGTCGTTAGACACCATGACCCTTACCCAATCATATTGTTGAAAATGTCGTTAGACACCATATCTCTTACCCAATCATATTGTTGAAAATGTCGTTAGACACCATGACCGTTACCCAATCATATTGTTGAAAATGTCGTTAGACACCATAACTCTTACCCAATCATATTGTTGAAAATGTCGTTAGACACCATGACCCTAACCCAATCATATTGTTGAAAATGTCGTTAGACACCATGACCCTAACCCAATCATATTGTTGAAAATGTCGTTAGACACCTTAACCCTTACCCAATCATATTGTTGAAAATGTCGTTAGACACCATAACCCTTACCCAATCATATTGTTGAAAATGTCGTTAGACACCATATCTCTTACCCAATCATATTGTTGAAAATGTCGTTAGACACCATGACCCTTACCCAATCATATTGTTGAAAATGTCTTAGACACCATGACCCTTACCCAATCATATTGTTGAAAATGTCGTTAGACACCATAACCCTTACCCAATCATATTGTTGAAAATGTCGTTAGACACCACGACCCTTACCCAATCATATTGTTGAAAATGTCGTTAGACATCATGACCCTAACCCAATCATATTGTTGAAAATGTCGTTAGACACCATAACCCTTACCCAATTATATTGTTGAAAATGTCGTTAGACACCATAACCCTTACCCAATCATATTGTTGAAAATGTCGTTAGACACCATGACCCTAGCACAATCATATTGTTGAAAATGTCGTTAGACACCATGACCCTAACCCAATCATATTGTTGAAAATGTCGTTAGACACCATGACCCTTACCCAATCATATTATTGAAAATGTCGTTAGACACCATGACCCTAACCCAATCATATTGTTGAAAATGTCGTTAGACACCATGACCCTTACCCAATCACATTGTTGAAAAAGTCGTTAGACACCATAACCCTAACCTAATCATATTGTTGAAAATGTCGTTAGACACCATGACCCTAACCCAATCATATTGTTGAAAATGTCGTTAGACACCATGACCCTTACCCAATCATATTGTTGAAAATGTCGTTAGACACCATGACCCTAACCCAATCATATTGTTGAAAATGTCGTTAGACACCATGACCCTAACCCAATCATATTGTTGAACATGTCGTTAGACACCATAACTCTTACCCAATCATATTGTTGAAAATGTCGTTAGACACCATGACCCTTACCCAATCATATTGTTGAAAATGTCGTTAGACACCATCAACCTTACCCAATCATATTGTTGAAAATGTCGTTAGACACCATGACCCTTACCCAATCATATTGTTGAACATGTCGTTAGACACCATAACCCTTACCCAATAATATTGTTGAAAATGTCGTTAGACACCATGACCCTTACCCAATCATATTGTTGAAAATGTCGTTAGACACCATAACCCTTACCCAATCATATTGTTGAAAATGTCGTTAGACACCACGACCCTTACCCAATCATATTGTTGAAAATGTCGTTAGACACCATGACCCTAACCCAATCATATTGTTGAAAATGTCGTTAGACACCATAACCCTTACCCAATTATATTGTTGAAAATGTCGTTAGACACCATGACCCTAACCCAATGATATTGTTGAAAATTTCGTTAGACACCATAACCCTAACCCAACCATATTGTTGAAAATGTCGTTAGACACCTTAACCCTTACCCAATCATATTGTTGAAAATGTCGTTAGACACCATAACCCTAACCCAATCATATTGTTGAAAATGTCGTTAGACACCATGACCGTAACCCAACCATATTGTTGAAAATGTCGTTAGACACCATAACCCTTACCCAATCATATTGTTGAAAATGTCGTTAGACACCATGACCCTAACCCAACCATATTGTTGAAAATGTCGTTAGACACCTTAACCCTTACCCAATCATATTGTTGAAAATGTCGTTAGACACCATAACCCTAACCCAATCATATTGTTGAAAATGTCGTTAGACACCATAACCCTTACCCAATCATATTGTTGAAAATGTCGTTAGACACCATGCCCCTAACCCAATCATATTGTTGAAAATGTCGTTAGACACCATAACCCTAACCCAATCATATTGTTGAAAATGTCGTTAGACACCATGACCCTTACCCAACCATATTGTTGAAAATGTCGTTAGACACCATGACCCTTACCCAATCATATTGTTGAAAATGTCGTTAGACACCATGACCCTTACCCAATCATATTGTTGAAAATGTCGTTAGACACCATATCTCTTACCCAATCATATTGTTGAAAATGTCGTTAGACACCATGACCCTTACCCAATCATATTGTTGAAAATGTCGTTAGACACCATGACCCTTACCCAATCATATTGTTGAAAATGTCGTTAGACACCATAACCCTTACCCAATCATATTGTTGAAAATGTCGTTAGACACCACGACCCTTACCCAATCATATTGTTGAAAATGTCGTTAGACATCATGACCCTAACCCAATCATATTGTTGAAAATGTCGTTAGACACCATAACCCTTACCCAATTATATTGTTGAAAATGTCGTTAGACACCATGACCCTAACCCAATCATATTGTTGAAAATTTCGTTAGACACCATAACCCTAACCCAACCATATTGTTGAAAATGTCGTTAGACACCTTAACCCTTACCCAATCATATTGTTGAAAATGTCGTTAGACACCATAACCCTAACCCAATCATATTGTTGAAAATGTCGTTAGACACCATGACCCTAACCCAACCATATTGTTGAAAATGTCGTTAGACACCATAACCCTTACCCAATCATATTGTTGAAAATGTCGTTAGACACCATGACCCTAACCCAACCATATTGTTGAAAATGTCGTTAGACATCTTAACCCTTACCCAATCATATTGTTGAAAATGTCGTTAGACACAATAACCCTAACCCAATCATATTGTTGAAAATGTCGTTAGACACCATAACCCTTACCCAATCATATTGTTGAAAATTTCGTTAGACACCATGCCCCTAACCCAATCATATTGTTGAAAATGTCGTTAGACACCATAACCCTAACCCAATCATATTGTTGAACATGTCGTTAGACACCATGACCCTTACCCAATCATATTGTTGAAAATGTCGTTAGACACCATGACCCTTACCCAATCATATTGTTGAAAATGTCGTTAGACACCATAACCCTAACCCAATCATATTGTTGAAAATGTCGTTAGACATCATGACCCTTACCCAATCATATTGTTGAAAATGTCGTTAGACACCATGACCCTTACCCAATCATATTGTTGAAAATGTCGTTAGACACCATATCTCTTACCCAATCATATTGTTGAAAATGTCGTTAGACACCATGACCGTTACCCAATCATATTGTTGAAAATGTCGTTAGACACCATAACTCTTACCCAATCATATTGTTGAAAATGTCGTTAGACACCATGACCCTAACCCAATCATATTGTTGAAAATGTTGTTAGACACCATGACCCTAACCCAATCATATTGTTGAAAATGTCGTTAGACACCATGACCCTTACCCAATCATATTGTTGAAAATGTCGTTAGACACCATAACCCTTACCCAATCATATTGTTGAAAATGTCGTTAGACACCACGACCCTTACCCAATCATATTGTTGAAAATGTCGTTAGACATCATGACCCTAACCCAATCATATTGTTGAAAATGTCGTTAGACACCATAACCCTTACCCAATTATATTGTTGAAAATGTCGTTAGACACCATGACCCTAACCCAATCATATTGTTGAAAATTTCGTTAGACACCATAACCCTAACCCAACCATATTGTTGAAAATGTCGTTAGACACCTTAACCCTTACCCAATCATATTGTTGAAAATGTCGTTAGACACCATAACCCTAACCCAATCATATTGTTGAAAATGTCGTTAGACACCATGACCCTAACCCAACCATATTGTTGAAAATGTCGTTAGACACCATAACCCTTACCCAATCATATTGTTGAAAATGTCGTTAGACACCATGACCCTAACCCAACCATATTGTTGAAAATGTCGTTAGACACCTTAACCCTTACCCAATCATATTGTTGAAAATGTCGTTAGACACCATGACCCTAACCCAACCATATTGTTGAAAATGTCGTTAGACACCTTAACCCTTACCCAATCATATTGTTGAAAATGTCGTTAGACACCATAACCCTAACCCAATCATATTGTTGAAAATGTCGTTAGACACCATAACCCTTACCCAATCATATTGTTGAAAATGTCGTTAGACACCATGCCCCTAGCCCAATCATATTGTTGAAAATGTCGTTAGACACCATAACCCTAACCCAATCATATTGTTGAACATGTCGTTAGACACCATGACCCTTACCCAATCATATTGTTGAAAATGTCGTTAGACATCATGACCCTTACCCAATCATATTGTTGAAAATGTCGTTAGACACCATGACCCTTACCCAATCATATTGTTGAAAATGTCGTTAGACACCATATCTCTTACCCAATCATATTGTTGAAAATGTCGTTAGACACCATGACCGTTACCCAATCATATTGTTGAAAATGTCGTTAGACACCATAACTCTTACCCAATCATATTGTTGAAAATGTCGTTAGACACCATGACCCTAACCCAATCATATTGTTGAAAATGTCGTTAGACACCATGACACTAACCCAATCATATTGTTGAAAATGTCGTTAGACACCATGACCCTTACCCAATCATATTGTTGAAAATGTCGTTAGACACCATAACCCTTACCCAATCATATTGTTGAAAATGTCGTTAGACACCACGACCCTTACCCAATCATATTGTTGAAAATGTCGTTAGACATCATGACCCTAACCCAATCATATTGTTGAAAATGTCGTTAGACACCATAACCCTTACCCAATTATATTGTTGAAAATGTCGTTAGACACCATGACCCTAACCCAATCATATTGTTGAAAATTTCGTTAGACACCATAACCCTAACCCAACCATATTGTTGAAAATGTCGTTAGACACCTTAACCCTTACCCAATCATATTGTTGAAAATGTCGTTAGACACCATAACCCTAACCCAATCATATTGTTGAAAATGTCGTTAGACACCATGACCCTAACCCAACCATATTGTTGAAAATGTCGTTAGACACCATAACCCTTACCCAATCATATTGTTGAAAATGTCGTTAGACACCATGACCCTAACCCAACCATATTGTTGAAAATGTCGTTAGACACCTTAACCCTTACCCAATCATATTGTTGAAAATGTCGTTAGACACCATAACCCTAACCCAATCATATTGTTGAAAATGTCGTTAGACACCATAACCCTTACCCAATCATATTGTTGAAAATGTCGTTAGACACCATGCCCCTAACCCAATCATATTGTTGAAAATGTCGTTAGACACCATAACCCTAACCCAATCATATTGTTGAACATGTCGTTAGACACCATGACCCTTACCCAATCATATTGTTGAAAATGTCGTTAGACATCATGACCCTTACCCAATCATATTGTTGAAAATGTCGTTAGACACCATGACCCTTACCCAATCATATTGTTGAAAATGTCGTTAGACACCATATCTCTTACCCAATCATATTGTTGAAAATGTCGTTAGACACCATGACCGTTACCCAATCATATTGTTGAAAATGTCGTTAGACACCATAACTCTTACCCAATCATATTGTTGAAAATGTCGTTAGACA
>OY726527.1:55680200-55707700 GCA_963383655.1 Bathymodiolus septemdierum
AAGATAATCACTTCTCCCTCATACAAAATAAACCCAGACCATGTATTTGTACATGTAGAGAAGCACTAGAAGGTAAAATTAATCGCAAATACAAAAATCAACAAGTTGAAATTTCAAAATTACAGAGCTAAGGAAAACCCCCAAAAATCTAGAAAATGTGAAATTTTCCACAAATCTTCAAAAATACTTACAACTTACATATGGGTACGGACAAACGGTATTTGTGGTGGTGGTGCGTAGTTGTGGTGCTATCGGAAGTCACGTGACCGGAACAGACCATATCCGGAAGTATGATATGCGCATGCGCAACCTGAAATTGTGGAATATCAGCTCTAGTGGAGCCTTTTCACTGAAATGACCTCAGTCATGAGACTTCGGAAGAAGCCCTGTCCGGAAGCGGCCATAAAGTGACCGTGTGCGCATGCGGAACCGGTACATTTACTACTACTATGGTAGTAGTACAAGTACCATGGCTACCTGTGCCCGAAGGTCACGTAACCTCGAAGGGGTGGAAGGGTATGTGCATGCCTAACCGGAAGATACGCAATATCTGCCCTAGTGGGGAATTTTTAGCGGAAGTGACGTCTTCACCCATAGTATTTTGTCTGGAAGTTGGGGTGTTCTCTACGACGTCCACGTCTATCCCTTTCCCTGGTTATCTACCCCTTTTATTTTCATATAATATTCAACTAGGACTGCATACAAAGATGGAACGGCATTAACTTTTTTCCGGGAATTAAACGTCACATAAGTCATTGTATATTATAATGTCACGTTACTCTGTGAGTATGTATTGTTTTTATTCTGTAATACATTTCCACTCAGGAGAGCTGTATAAACAGAAGAAACGTGGATGTGGTCGAGTGGTCTAGTGCGCTGGGTGTAAGTCTAAGCGAATGGTACTGCAGTATATCAATGATGTGAGCTCAAATTCCGTCGAGGGAAGAACAACAATTTAACAGCTCTAAGATCTAATTCTAACACTGTTTGGTTTAATTTTCAGACGTATATATATATATAAAGTCTAAGGAAATCTACCAACCAGAATGTAATGAGTAACGGATCGTCGAGACATGACGATGCAACACAAACAAAATAAAAGGTGTTAGAAACAAAGTATTATCAAGAAAAGTTTTAACAAAGCTAATAACATCTCCAGGAGCAGCTTACTTCAGTACAAGAAAAAACAGAAATGTAAAAGAACCCCTTGTGTCATCACATACCATCCCTGTCTGAGAAACAGCTTCAATACTATTCTTGGGCATTTGACATCCGTCGAAAAAAAAATCCAAACTGTCCAAAGTCTTTCCTGAGCCTCCCATGGTTGCCTTCAAACAACCAAACAGTCTGAGAAACCTGTTGGTGCGGGCAGAAATGACAAAGCCTAGCGCAACTATAGGCAAGAGTCACTCTTGTGGAGACAAACGCTGCAAATGTTGTAAACATATGCAACACTCGTCATCGTATTCCAGTAAGGTCCCCGGAAAACAGTATAAAATATTTTGCACTGTTACTTGCAAGAGTGCAAATGTTATTTACATTCTTGAGTGTTCCGTCTATGGCCTCCAATGCGTTGACGAGTCTAAGCAGCCCTTCCACACACGCCTTAATGGACACATGAGTGACCTTACAAAAAAGATATTTCTTCCCGTGAGCCAGCACTCCAGACTATCTGTCCACAGTCTCGAAGATTTCAACAGAATGAAAATCCTCATAATTGAACAGAACTGTCTGTGGAGTGATTTTCAACGTGAGAATTGGGAAATATATTGGATTAAACAACTCCTTGTTTTACATCCGAATGGTATTAACAGAAAACAATAGGTTTTCATGTATATTTTCTTTCACAGTGTTTATAGTTGTCAATATATTTTTTGCAACATCTTTATCGGTATCGTTGCAC
The DNA here is from genome assembly GCA_963383655.1 of Bathymodiolus septemdierum. NCBI lineage: Eukaryota > Metazoa > Mollusca > Bivalvia > Mytilida > Modiolidae > Bathymodiolus > Bathymodiolus septemdierum. The sequence goes on from OY726527.1 coordinate 55,682,104, forward strand.
TATCTTCTAGATTTCTATGTATATATTTATGTATTGCATATCAGAATAACAATCATACATTTAATTGGCTGAACATTCCCGACGTGACATTCACTATTCCGCGATATAGACAGGAATGCTGATATAGACTGGTCCAAAACCCGTGTATAGACTGGTACTACTGGTCTATACAGGGATATTTGTTTGTTTCCGTTTTAATAAATTACAATGTTACTTATAATCTCATTTCATTTCTCATTAACACCATTCAAACAATTGCTGTAGTCAATTCAAATTAGGTAATAACGAAGGTGATAACACCTAGGGAATCCTTCAATGATGCTGATTAAAAAAAAATGTATGCATTTATATTGTATGTGTCAGATTATGGTCTTCAATGCAATGAAAACAATAGTTACTGATATGGAGTGTAATATCAGATAGACAGACTGCCCTGTTGTCGTGGTACGGACCAGTGGAAATTATATCATTTCCACTGGTCCGACCACGACTCTTGGGCAGTCTGTATATCCTGATATTGCCCTCCATGTCAGTAACTATTACATACATATACATGTCGACATACTATTACATCAATCTACATCAGCTTCCTTCAGTGTATATTATATATATATATATACATTGTAAACATCGACTTTATCCTGATTATTTATATTTACATTTGATTTGACTGTCTTTCATTATAGAATGCAGTGTTGGTGACTATGGTTACAATTGTAATCAATCATGTGACGGGTGTTTATCTAATTCCTGTGATGAAAAACAAGGTGTCTGTACAAATACAGCTGGATGTAAACCTGGATGGCAGTATGTACAGTCTGGACTGCAGAAGTGTGATATAGGTATGCTACGGAAATGTTTTATTATATACAAGAAAGGAGCAACCAATGTATGAATTGCCGGAATATAGATCAATTCATTGAGACCATGGGGATAAAAAGGTAATATGATATTCTTCTCGGATGCCTCGGTGATTATTATGTTCCATGGGTTGATCAATCCTTGTATTCAACTCATCGAAAGCCGTCAATTGTATAATGTCCTCTACCTGACGATATAATATAAACGTATCATGGAAATCGAGGCTCTTGCTTAGGGCATGCACGAATTCGCAACTCTATTTATTAGTAGATGTGCATATCTTAGGTTGGGCAAAAACTAAGAATAGAATTACGTAATTTTCGAAAACAGATTTAAAAAACAATTGTATTATTGGTATGGTTTTAAACCATATTCGCATCTTCTCATTACTTTTACTTGAATATAAAATAAATATGACTGTAGTTAATTGAATTTTCAAATACATTTATTTAAATTTCATTGTATACTTGACCGATTCTGAAGACGATTTGAAATATCCTTTTCAGAGAAATCATATTGAAGCAGAATTTAAAGTTAGCAATTGAGGTGTAGTGTGTGGTACGTCTATTCATAACTATTTTACTCACATTATTTTGAGAGGTGAACAGTAATAATATTTCGTTTCAAGTCTTATATTTAGATAACAAAATACATGCAGAGTTGTCTTTTCTTATAACTTAGCGTGCGATGATGGATATTTTGGTAAAAACTGTGCACATCAATGTTATTGCCGTTACGGAGCTTGCATTAAAGCTACAGGAATATGTCCGAAAAAAGGGTGTCAGCGAGGATGGAAGGGTGATACGTGCAGTGAAGGTAAACTACATATGTCAATATTACTCAATATAATTTCCTCGGTTAAAATGACGATTACGTCTATATCAATTTGTATCATTGGTCCGATATTTGTTCAATTGTATACTGTCTAAACAATTAAATATCTCTCTGTGATTTGGTCTTATTTAAAAGCTAAATTCGCATTTTTCGGCATGCTGAGAATAATTTGCTTTTTGATGGGATAGGGTAATTCAATTTCTAGTTAGTCAAATATAAAGCAAATACTCTTTTCTGCCACAGCTTGGTAAATTGAAATAAAACTTTGCAGAAGTTAACAGATAAAAATACAAAGTACATAATTTAAACGACATGGCAACAAGAGGATAATGAATTTTATGATTCGCCAGATGCAGAAACAATCTTCTTCTCTGAAACTACTGGAAAAATTAGAATCTTATTTGAAAAGATCCCCTTGAAATATACATCACTTTGTTCCGATTTGTCAACCAGCATCACGCCAAAAGAAATTAAAGTTTCTGTTTGGTCAAACATAAAAACGAAATTAATGTCCTCTGAAGCTACTTAGTCAGTTGGAACCAGACTTTCCAGGAATGCTGCATAAAGGTCCACCATGCGTTTCAAAAACTGTCCGGGTTTTCGAGATCGATGTAGTACTCACTGCTTTTCTTATTTTAAATTATTTGTGATTGTAATAATGCTGTGGTAATGAAATTTAAGTAGAATATATATAGAAAAATGTTTCTTTAAAAAAGAGTTTTCCATTTTAATTCTTCTTTTGCAAAGAATTTAAATGTAGATATAAAAAAAACTTTGAAGATATCAAAGGGATAATCACAATCCGTAAATCGAAAGACACACAACGTAATTGTCAAAAGATAAATAACAAAATGACTAGATAAATAACAAAAGGACTAACAATGATATTCACGACACTATACAGAACACTAAGGATTGACAAATACGAAGCACAATAAGAACCAGGATGATATCATGTGCTCCGTAGAGTAATCAGTTTTTGCTTCACTAGTAGCATCCGTCGTAATATTCAAGTTATAAATCCGGTCATATGGCAGAGGATCGGGAAATGTTTACGAATAGTGGAGCATATATGTTGTCATTTATGACACAGATATTCCACAAAGTTTAACCAAGTCTTGGTGCCGTTCGTAAAACTTTCAAAGTGATGCCTTTATTGTAGACCTTTCATCTCAACTTGACATGATTGTACTGCGTCGTAGACCCTAATCGAGTTGACAATATTATGTTAATTAAAACTTGATATAGTTGAAATATCACACAAAACAATATAATTACAAATAAACAATTATGTAGACCTATCAGTTGTACACTATTGTTTTGTAGATATATTTGTATATATTGGGGTTTTCTTCAGACTGTCTTTAAATTCTCTCTGCTTGAGCACTAATTCATTTTCAGCTTTGCCGTTGACCTCAACTCTTTCTTTGAACTATGTTGTACTTATCTACAATTTGTGTTTCTTCAAAGGTGATCACCGTCGTTTGATATATATATATATAGCTAGTATGCTTACTGCTTACGTCTGTTACACCTTGGTGGTGCATAAGTCACTGACGACAGTCCTCCACCGTGTTCTGCTTTGTGCCATGCTTTCCAGATGTTGCCATATATAGCCCTCTATCTCCACCTCAGCAATAACGTCTCTCCTCCAGGTATGTATTGGTCTCACTCTTCCACGCATTCCCTGAGGGTTCCACTGTAGGGATTGCTTAGTGATGTTGTGGTTCGGCTTCCTCAGTATGTGCCCTATCCACCTCCATTGTCTCCTTTTCAATTATTCCTCAACTGGGGGCTGGTTGGTCTTTTGCCAGAGCTCTTTGCTAGTAAAGTAATAATCAATTCAACAGCATGACACTAAATTAGTTCACATGAACAAGTATTCATTAAGATGATCTCTTTTGAACACGTGAATCAAAATAACAATGCAAAATTCACATTACAACCAATATCAAAATGATCGGCTTAAACTGCGTTGTGTTTTTCTTCTATTGGTTTTGTTATTTTATCTTAAAGTACATTCATAATATTAACAGTATTATATTTTGCAGAATGTTCCGATGGATATCATGGATTTGATTGTGTAGAGCATTGCAATAAATGCAACAGTACTTTGTGTGAACCATTTGAAGGAAATTGTACAGATGGATGCATTGAAGGCTACACAGGACACCAGTGTCTTTCCCCAGGTTTATATAATATACTGTACATTTCAATATTATTCCAAGCTAAAATAGTCTTATTGACAGTATTAATCATAACAACAATCGTCTGACGTTTGTAACTGCATACATGTATCTCGAGATAAATGAAAACAATGAGTTCATACATGCTATGGTTTATATTTACGTAAAATACATAATATTATGCATAATACATATGTAGATCGATTATCTTGACAAATCATAAGTTAATGTGCCATGGCGCACGTCGAACACACTTGCTCTCATATGGGTTTTATAAAACAAGAAGAAAATTGTTTGAATCTATTAGATATCAGACTATCTTTCTTTATAATATCGCAGAGTTAAATGTGTATTCCCTCGCACATGGTGGGCTGGAGATGTATCAAAGTCTTCCGCATGAGTCTCCTTTATTTGGACAGTCCCTGTATTGCTATTTATGGTATAGCATAGGCATTTTTCTTCGATTTTGATCAAATTAAACAAGGAATTTGCCTAAGAAATAGTTTTGCTCAGTTCAAAACAGAAAATAATCAGACTATGTTTTTTTGGTAAGCGATTTTTGAATTAGGATTTATAAATGTATCCATAGGTCATTACATTACATGAGTTACTGTTCCTAACTGTTGATAATATTTTACAATGCAAACTTGTTATTAGGAAGATCTTTGCTCAGTTCGACAGAAAACAATATCCGTATATTATATTTGTTTTGTGAATAAAACAATGTGATTTTCAAAACCGTCCATTGATTATGACATAACATGGCCAATAGATATTGAACTAACCCCTCTCATCAAAGGGATGTGCCTTGACATGTTTTTTTTTCTATCATGTTTTATATCAGTTAAGCATATTACAGCAAAGGCTAGGATTTAATATTTTATCTCGGTAGATGTGTCCTAATAAATTGAAAAACAAAAACTACCATACCGTCGGATCAATTACAAAATCAAATATCGAAATCGTAGAAAAGGGAAAATTTGATACTCTATGACACATACACTTGACTACACACCGTCCTGACTTGGCACATTGTTTCAGAATTAACTGCATGAACCTGTATGTAGTTACATAACTGTCATATAAGTCATTATTAGTGTAATATATTTATGAAGCAATGACAATGAACATCTATTTTAATTTTCATTGTAGTACATACATCTTCATCAGAACCTCAGACAACTAGTATTGCTCCTATAGCAGGAGGTATTGGTGCTGTAGTAGTGGTTATGGTGATGGTAGTAATCCTTGTTATCTTTATCAGGTAAGATAGTAGTAGTACAATCCTCTCCATTAGCGCCTCAGGCAAGTACTAGTATTCCCATAGCGGGAGGTATTGGTGGTGTAGCCGTGACGCTAGTGCTGGTAGCACAATCCTCTCCATTAGCGCCTCAGACAAGTACTATTGGTCCCATAGCGGGAGGTATTGGTGGTGTAGCCGTGACGATAGTGGTGGTAGTACAATACTCTCCATTAGTGCCTCAGAAAAGTACTGTTGGTCCCATAGCGGGAGGTATTGGTGGTGTAGCCGTGTTGATAGTGGTGGTAGCGCAATCCTCTCCATTAGCGCCTCATACAAGTACTGTTGGTCCCATAGCGGGAGGTATTGGGGGTGTAGCCGTGACGATACTGGTGGTAGTACAATTCTCTCCACTAGCGCTTCATGCAAGTACTATTGGTCCCATAGCGGGAGGTATTGGTGGTGTAGCCGTGACGATAGTGGTGGTAGTACAATCCTCTCCATTAGCGCCTCAGACAAGTACTATTGGTCCCATAGCGGGAGGTATTGGTGGTGTAGCCGTTACGATAGTGGTGGTAGTACAATCCTCTCCATTAGTGTCTCAGACAAGTACTATTGGTCCCATAGCGGGAGGTATTGGTGGTGCAGCCGTGACGATAGTGGTGGTAGTACAATCCTCTCCATTAGTGCCTCAGACAAGTACTATTGGTCCCATAGCGGGAGGTATTGGTGGTGTAGCCGTGGCGATAGTGGTGGTAGTACAATCCTCTCCATTAGTGCCTCAGACAAGTACTATTGGTCCCATAGCGGGAGGTATTGGTGGTGTAGCCGTTACGATAGTGGTGGTAGTACAATCCTCTCCATTAGTGCCTCAGACAAGTACTATTGGTCCCATAGCGGGAGGTATTGGTGGTGCAGCCGTGACGATAGTGGTGGTAGTACAAACCTCTCCAATAGCGCCTCAGACAAGTACTAGTGGTCCCATAGCGGGAGGTATTGGTGGTGTAGCCGTGTTGATAGTGGTGGTAGCGCAATCCTCTCCATTAGCGCCTCATACAAGTACTGTTGGTCCCATAGCGGGAGGTATTGGGGGTGTAGCCGTGACGATACTGGTGGTAGTACAATCCTCTCCACTAGCGCTTCATGCAAGTAAAATTGGTCCCATAGCGGGAGGTATTGGTGGTGTAGCCGTGACGATAGTGGTGGTAGTACAATCCTCTCCATTAGCGCCTCAGACAAGTACTATTGGTCCTATAGCGGGAGGTATTGGTGGTGTAGCCGTGACGATAGTGGTGGTAGTACAATCCTCTCCACTAGCGCCTCAGACAAGTACTATTGGTCCCATAGCGGGAGGTATTGGTGGTGTAGCCGTGACGATAGTGGTGGTAGTACAATCCTCTCCATTAGTGCCTCAGACAAGTACTATTGGTCCCATAGCGGGAGGTATTGGTGGTGTAGCCGTGGCGATAGTGGTGGTTGTACAATCCTCTCCATTAGCACCTCAGACAAGTACTATTGGTCCCATAGCGGGAGGTATTGGTGGTGTAGCCGTTACGATAGTGGTGGTAGTACAATCCTCTCCATTAACACCTCAGACAAGTACTATTGGTCCCATAGCGGGAGGTATTGGTGGTGTAGCCGTGACGATAGTGGTGATAGCACAATCCTCTCCATTAGCGCCTCAGACAAGTGCTATTGGTCCCATAGCGGGAGGTATTGGTGGTGTAGCCGTGACGATAGTGGTGGTAGCACAATCCTCTCCATTAGGGCCTCAGACAAGTCCTATTGGTCCCATAGCGGGAGGTATTGGTGGTGTAGCCGTGACGATAGTGGTGGTAGTACAATCCTCTCCATTAACGCCTCAGAAAAGCACTGTTGGTCCCATTGCGGGAGGAATTGGTGGTGTAGCCGTGACGATAGTGGTGGTAGTACAATCCTCTCCATTAGTGCCTCAGAAAAGTACTGTTGGTCCCATAGCGGGGGGTATTGGTGGTGTAGCCGTGACGATAGTGGTGGTAGTACAATCCTCTCCATTAGCACCTCAGAAAAGTACTATTGGTCCCATAGCGGGAGGTATTGGTGGTGTAGCCGTGACGATAGTGGTGGTAGTACAATCCTCTCCATTAACGCCTCAGAAAAGTACTATTGGTCCCATAGCGGGAGGTATTGGTGGTGTAGCCGTGACGATAGTGGTGGTAGTACAATCCTCTCCATTAACACCTCAGACAAGTACTATTGGTCCCATAGCGGGAGGTATTGGTGGTGTAGCCGTGGCGATAGTGGTGGTAGCACAATCCTCTCCATTAGCACCTCAGACAAGTACTATTGGTCCCATAGCGGGAGGTATTGGTGGTGTAGCCGTGACGATAGTGGTGGTATCACAATCCTCTCCATTAGTGCATCAGAAAAGTACTGTTGGTTCCATAGCGGGAGGTATTGGTGGTGTAGCCGTGGCGATAGTGGTGGTAGTACAATCCTCTCCATTAGCACCTCACACAAGTACTATTGATCCCATAACGGGAGGTATTGGTGGTGTAGCCGTGGCGATAGTGGCGGTATTTATCATTGTTATCTTTATCAGGTAAGATAGTAGTAGTACAACGATCTCCCCAGAGCCTCGTACAAGTAATATTTGTCATATATTAGGTGGTATAGTATTGGTTGGTTGGTTGGTTGGTTGTAATCCTCGTCATCTTTATCAGGTAAAATAGCAGTAGTATATCTCCCTCAACAGGGGCCTCAGACAAGTAACATTGGTCCTATAACAGGATGTATTGATGGTGTGTTATTTGCTATAGTAGTAACTCGTGTCGGGTAAAAAATGTCTGTGCATAGTATGTACTATGGAAATCCATAAATATGAAAAGAAAGGTTAAGCAATTTTACCAATATTAACACAACGATCAAGCAACTCTCTCCTCAAACAATTCACTACTAATAAAATACAATACAAACACAGATGATGTTGATAATTCGGGTCTGACTTTGCACAGGCATAAACATGTGAAGGGATTAAACCCCCAGGTGATAATTTGAGTTACAGCGCCAATATAGATACTATCATTATAATTAATAATCATTGAACATAATTTTTTTTTACTATACTGTTTTTCATTCATTAATTATTATTTGTCTCCAGACATAGATCTCACGGCAATAAATCAAAGTATCGTGAAAGCAGACATTCAACAAACACTGAAATTGACGAGACTATTCATGCTAGTAAGTAATGTATTAGAATTGTATTTTAGTATCAGCTACATGCAAGAAAATATTTTCAACGGTCGTGTTTGATTTCAACTGAGTTGAAAGGTATAGGCGAAGCCAATGAGGAATTCCGAATTTTATATCAAACATTGCCCCCACGAATCTGCTTATTTCATGTGTATGTATCAAAAGTGTTGTCTTTGATGATAAGTTGATGTCTATTTTGACGACGTTACGTTATACAGAACGTTTGAAAACAACTTTGAAGTATTGCATCGACATGTCATTATTTCTATCCATTTCAATTACTAGTACCAGGATTATCTAAATAAGAGATCAAGTTTAAATACTTGCTGAGCTTAGTCATCTACTATAAGAAAAGTTTGAAGATCAGATCCCAAAGGGGTATTGAGAGACTGTAAATCGAAGAAGGACAAACGACAAAAGAGTATAAACTAACAAACGATGATCTACAAAACACTACACAGAAAACTGAAGATTGAGCAACACGAACCCCACTACAAATCGGAACAGTAAGCAGTTACTGGTCCAGTAGTGACACTCGTCATGGTACTATAAAACACCTCGAACATCATTTGATATAGAACTCGTGTTGGACACCAGAATACGTAAATACATACAATTATAACATCACGTCCTTCTTTCGCTTTGAAAACAAAGGAGCGAGTTATCCATTCGGTATAATCTCATTAGCACATGAGCCGGTGAATGTGACTGACTTTTCCATTGGCAGCATGATGTAAATATAAATTGCCGTCTTCCAATCAAAGTATACTACCGTATTTGTACTCTTAGACATATCAGAATCGAAGTAAATCATGGAAGCAGAATGTGTTTTGAGTTTTAACATGGATTGGCGGATATTAGTAAATGTTATCCCTCGCTTCTGGTTCGGGATAAAATACTAATATCCGCCAATCCATGCTAAAACTCCCAACACATTATGGCTTCCATGATTTATTTCTTAGATAACATATACATGTAATACATGACCCCCTACAAAACAAATGTGAGTAAACACGAACCAATCATCGTTTTACGCGGAAATCGCAACGAACATAGCAATGCAGAAATAAAACTACTAAACATGTAATAAGTAATGTCGTCAAGAATCGACCACTACAGTATTTAGACAATGAGAGCCTTTTCACAGTTCATTAGATAATTTAGAGAATGTCGTCAATCATCTCTTCACGACTGATTTCATTTATAGGAGACAACATTCTCACGTATGATGAACTATGGATCTCAGTCTCCTCCTTTTCTTACTTGTTGTTCTTGTGTTAATTTCTGTTTTTATTTTGTTACCTTTTTCAAGGGGAGTGATAAATATTTGCCATAATTAGCTTATTTCTGAATCATACAATATGTAATTATATATCTGTGTTATATTGTAATCTGTTTCTTAAACTAGTAAATATGTTTTATCTAAATATAAAACAACATTATATCTTGTAGTATTTCTCTGCTCCTTGTCTGGCCATAATTTGGTCGATACTTAACCATATTTTGCATAGATTTACAATCATCACGTTTCATCAAATATAAAGTTACCATGAAGTCAATCTATTCTACGAAATAATCATAGCTTACAATCATTGAAAATTCATATGAGTATTTCTGATATCATTGATAACTCCATGTATATTGCTAATATAGTAAGTTATTAAGCAAAATATATCTAAATATAGACAAAGATATTGGATCTCTAAAAGGAAACAAACACCTTGATTGTGCAGTCGGTTCGACACCAGCCACTGATTACGTTAACATATCAATACCGCCATCAAATGAAAGGATGTCGTACGGGGCCAGTACACAAGACCACGTATACACTAATCAAGTATCTGACGAAGACGAAGGAAATGACCGTACTTATTCAAATCGTAAAGACATTACAAAATACAGAATTCCTGTGACAGAGCTCCAAAATGTTATCAATGAGAAACATAAAGATGATGGTTTCCTTACGGAATATGAAGTAAGTTTAGTCTATACAGGACCAACAATATTATGAATGCTTGTATTGACATTCTGTATACGGTCATATATTCATTACCTCATGGTCCTGATTTCTGAAGATGCTGTTGAGTACATTAATCATATTAATGTATGCGAACTAATAAATCGTGACTTTGTGAAATAAATAGCGAGTGTGATTGAAACAAGTTGTATTCCATTATAATAAAATACTGATTTGCAATATAAACATCTTTTTGGACTGTGTAATTGATGGTCGTTAGGCACGTTAAATACGATAAATAAAGGGAATGAAAATCATGTTCAACATTGTGGTATTATTTTGCATGTTTTTATGTTTTATTTTATCGTTCAACTGATGGTGAACGCATGCTATGAAATACCAGGAGTATTCATATGACGTCCATTCTGATTTGATAAAGAAAGAATGCAACGACTACATCGTGAAAAACGTCAGCACGCCTTTCACACGTGAATGCAGGGCATTTGCTTATGAATTAAAATGTATGCACTATCAACCGCCTACGACAACGATAAAGTTGCAGACAACAGTACCATTCATGTTAAATTTACCACCCAACGTCAGCGTAGTTATATCCATCAGCAACACTTACAAAATAGATTTGTTATGGGAACCCAAATAACTCGACATATCTTTGGTACCACCCAGCGCTGAATATGCGATTTATTTTATCCGACATTGATTGATCGTACACAATACAAGATGTCGTGTGCTGGTCAGATGACTTGTTCTATGCTAATTTCCTATTTATATTATTTTTGTCAACATTTGAAAAACTACGACGGTTTTTTGTTTTTTTCAGTTGTGGTTTAGTATTTGCTTTTATGTTGTTGCATAAATGGATTTTTGAATAATGAGTGTTTAAGTATTGGACTGTAGATGTTGTTCATACCATTATTATATCTCGTGTGTTGGTAGTAACAAAAAAATATAACCTTTTACATAAGTGTGAATGGGAATGGCCTTGACTGGAATATAATGTGGGTTATTATGATAATTAGGAGGTTTATTGTATTCAACACTACAGTTCGGTCATTAATTAGCAGTTAGCGTATTATATAACGGCTGAGAACGATCAATATTTTACATGACGCCCTGTAAAGGTTCCAAGGAAAGCCTATCATTTTTTCACGTGTTTGAATATGTACGGACTGTACCCACCATACAATAAATGCAAATCGAGTAACATTTGATAATCTGTATTTCTGATTAATTGGATATTTTCAGGAATTTGAATATTTATTTTCATAATTTGATAACATATTTTATTATAGATGTATTTTTATTTCACGGTTTCTGTACTATATTGTGAATAATCTTAGCCATTTTCTGGGGAAAGCTTATCATTTTTACGTCGGTGAGTCAGGGATTGCAATTACCCTGAATTCACCTGTATAAATACCTACAAATGCATGCGACTCATACATGCTATCAACATCTAGTCAAAGTTGATCATCTGTAATTTTTATTTATTCAATCATTCGAGGACTTTGAATATATATGTTCAGTTGCAACTAATTTTTAGAACAAATATTATTTCTCTTTTAGATTCTTCCAAAGGGATTAGTATTTCCGCATGTCGAAGGTTCAAAGGAGACAAATAAGATAAAGAATAGATATCTGACAACATGGCCATGTAAGATATCCAATTATATTGTAATTTCACTAATATAATATAATATATTTCTGTTGTAAGTTTTGCTTACTTTAATCTCCTGTTTTAAACATTGATTCAAATTGTTGTAGTCACTATTAATTGTTTGTTTTTTAAACAGCATATGCATTTAATCCTTGTATATCCACACTTCATTAAATTTAGATATGCGATTCAATGTATAAGTTGTTATTTTCGGAAGAGGGTGTAGTGGGGGTATAATTTTGCGATTCTCCAAGTCAAGCTCTTCGCGGAGTAGTAATTTTACATATACTTATAAACCAAGGATCTTTGAGACATTAGGTTAGGTTAGATTCCTGGAAAACTGTATCAAACATTTACCTTAAGAAATTGAAAAAACGGGTGAATATCTAAGTCGAATAAGAGAACCAACAATCCAGACCAACTCGTGATTACTCGGATTTCGCTATGCTATTAAATAATTTGAATTGCTACATTCACGACTTATTACCGGGTGTGTTACTAGATTAACACGACGGGTGTCACTAGTGAAGCAGGAACTACTTACCCTTCCGGGCACTTGAGTTCACCCCTGATTTTTGGTGGGGTTCGTGTTACTCGATCTTTGGTTTTATATGTGTGTTTTATAGATCGTCGTTTGTCCTTTTGTACTTTTTATTTTGGCCATTGTGGTGTCTGTTCTTCTTCGATATGCAGCTTCTTATTGCCTCCTTGGTATCCCCAAACTCTTCATACACAATGACTGTTAAGTTTATATTTAGTTATCATATCAATGTTGTGTGGAACATTGCTATTAAAAATAATATAAATTACGCGAAGTTTCAAAATGTCCTAATTGCAATAACAATATGGTATTAATACTAAAGCTTATGAAAATGAATCTTGTTGTAAATTGAGATCTTATCAAAAAGAATAATCATCAGTTATATTTAAATAGTACACACATAGTATACATGGGATTACATAAAAACATAAATGTATAAATAACGATTCATCTGTCTTTCGAGGTCATCCTTGACATACTCTGATCAACAATTACGTCATTTCCAAGTCTCAACAGACATGTGCCTGTTATATTAGAACACTTCGTTCTGTGACATAATTTTAAGCTTAGCGCTGTCTTCGTAGAATAACGTACTCCTTGGCGCTGTATAAACTCGCATTTTGCCTCGCCTCACTCCGGTTTCAATGTTAGGCTGCATTGTCTAGTTTGTTCATTGAGTTAACTTTTCTTCTATAATAAACTTATTGGCTTAATTACAAGCCGTATTTCACATGACAGGTAATGCAATGATCAACAGAAAAGAAAAACAAAAAGACAAACAACGATCCACAAAGCACTACACAGAAAACAAAAACTGAGCCACGCGAACACCACTATCACATAAATGATGTACAGTTGGTCTTGGCATTGGCGATATAGGATGTAACGGAAACGAATCACTTGTATGTTAATTCATTGAAGCATTTTGCTTAGTATAATGTAATATGCATTGACTGACGGACCATTAAATAGCCTATACTATACTTGTACTTGTTAGATTTAATATTGTATTGATCTATACACTTGTATTACAGATGACCACTCAAGAGTAATTTTGCAAGGAAATGCTTCTTCTGATTACATCAACGCCAGTTATATTGATGTGAGTTTTCTTTTCAGAATAGAAAGGAGATTACTAACACCACAGATCATTCACAGGATAACATATGTTACCGCCGGGTTTAACCAAAATCACAAAGTTAGCATATGTACAATCTAACCTTGTTAATCTCAACTTGATTAGACTGCTTTCCTTGATAACTCGATGTGAACAAAAATAATAATCCGTTCTTAGTATTGTTTTCCTAAGTTTATGCTACCCCACAGAATCACAAATCAAATTAACGACATCGTACTCATGAATAATTTTATACAATTATAGTCTTTTGTTGAGGTCAGTACGAGTTTGTATGGATTTTAAAAACGATTTTCACCGAAGCCTTTAGGCTCAGGTGAATATTGATTTCTAAGGTCCATAAAAACTCGTATTGACCGATACAAAAGACTGTAATTGTTTTATTACATTAAAATGAAAAGTGAAAGTGAAACCAAGTCAATATGAAATTAAACACTTTATTATGACGTCATACATAATGCAATGGAAAACGAAAGTGAAACCAAGTCAATACGAGTTTTAATCAAAGAATATCAAATTTTACGGAATGTCAGGTGACAGCATGATAGCCAATAAAATTGTTTAAATAAAATCATTAGGTAATAAATCAGGTCATTTCATTGGTAATGTATCCTAAGATAAACTAGTCAGATAGTATTTTTTTAGAATCTGTTGAATCATGCAAGTCAATATGAACTGTTGAGTGGTAAGTTGGATGTACTAAATACAGAACAGTTACAAAACAAACCCGGTTTTCATAAGAGTTTATCCACGGGTGACGGAGGAGGAGGAACGAGCGTAGTAAATCATGAATGATATTTTATCTTCAAAATTGTTGTTTCCTCTATTTTCACAATATTCAATTAAACATTGTAAACGTTCCATGTATCAAGTGATTTCAGACAGCTTTTGGTTCTTTAGTGCAATTTCACTATTCAACAATGTTGTAAATAATAATCCTACAAAAGGCAAAATGTAGCAGAATTCCATGTTTGTTTTGGGGATTTTGCATAATGTTATCGAAATTGGGTTTTGTTTATCACTGACTTTATTGAAATGATTAAAGCAAATCTAGGGTAACCAAGCTTTGACGAAATGTTTGATCACAGGGATGGCCACATTGGACAAAAAACAACAGCAGTTCAAACACACACAAACATCAACAAATGGAAAAGAACAAAGGCTGTGACAAAATGGACTGCCAGAAAGTCCTCATATATAAAACGTGTATTGAAAACGTTTATTTTTTCCTTTTATGCAATCGATAATTGTGTTGTGTTTTTTTAGAGTTACAGCACAGAAAAGGCATATATAGCATCTCAAGGTAATGCTAGTATAGAAATAATTCCATTTCGATTATGTCTAATGAAATGACGAATAGACACACACGAGAAAGGCAACAAAAGTCAACATGATGTCTTTTCCGCGAATAAGCGTATTAGACATGCAAAATAATGGTAAAAATGTGAAATTAAAATGAGGTCTGCACTGCTTTCATGATGCCCTGTCAATATGTAGTCCACGTACTCTGTTTTCGGTTCCCATGGTGCCGTCTCTTTGAGTCGACTATTTGTGTTAGACTCTTCGTGTCTTTCTAGTATTAATTAACATAACAATATATTTCTAAAACTATGTAAATATCTTTGTTTTGTGTTATATTACACATTACGTTTCTATTCCTATTCAAGATTACATACATGCTAATCGACTTACATGTAGCTTTAAACATAGGAGGTTTCTTGTTGAGTAATTGTTCTCCGTAGAAATTAATGTTTGTTGGAAAATGCCTTCCACAGGAATAGTCTCTGTGTGAAATTGTTTCAAACTGGCATAGCTCCCGTCTCTAAGCATAGTCACCCGTTGCCAAGAATAGCATAAACTGTTCAAAAATCGCATACACTAATCATCCAATCAAGATAAAGCATTTTCACATGTTATGCATTACATCATATGTTGAAATCAGCCGTTCCAAAGGAAATTCAAATTTTACTCAATTTCAATATCTATGTTAATTCAATTAATGCATAACAATATCATTTATTTGGTTAACTTTCAGAGATAGCCGTTCGAAACACATATTAAGTTTCATTTTGCTCCCCATTATTTTTTTTCAGGTCCAAATAAACATACTATTAAAGATTTCTGGCAAATGGTTTGGCAAGAGAAAGTGGATATCATAGTTATGGTAACAAAACTCAAGGAAGAAAGGAGGGTAACATAATATTTTTTTTTAAACTTTGATTTTAAATATGTTAATCATGTGCGATGACACCGCATAGAATGTGTGATCCTTTCTTTAAATAATAATTTCAGAGGTGTGTACCTTCAAAGGAACTGTGTCTTATTTGTATCAGTAACACATTATCCTAACGTTGTGGAAATAGTAGACACACTCACACAATCATATTCTCTTCAAACATTGACTTGCGCTTAGAAATTGACTGACATTTATAATGCAATGTACATGATAACCGTTATAATAGCAAAATAACAATAATAATATTTGAGTTTCCAATTGTGAACTTTCCACTCTTCAATACCGATATGTCTACTATCATGTGTTGTATGCATATCCAAACTGATAAGTAACTCTTCATCATGTATATGAAATCGTGATTTTAAGCATTCGAGTTAACGTCTGTAACACAAGCTCTTCGAACAATAATGAGGAGTCCAAGAAAGTTGAGACATTATATCGACTTTGTGATATTGGACTTCATTGCACTCAAGAGCTTGCTAACCTTTTATGGGAAGACTATGCAATACAAATATGTGGTTTTGTCCAGCTAAACAGTTGAGTATATTATATGTTATTGCAGGTAATGGCATATACAATATTAGAAATGCCATGCCAGTTTTATCATTAATAATGGTATTGAACAATGATAAGAAGCATGATTATTAGTAATTTGTTGGCCGTTGCTAATTAGTTATAATGTATTTTTTAACTAGAACAAATGTGAGCAATATTGGCCTGAATCTACTTCAAAACCGTTCGTCACTGGTCAATTCAAAGTGTCTTTGAGCCAAGAAAGGGTGCATACTCTCCATGTGTATAGGATGATTAGGCTGTTGAACGAAGAGGTAAGAAAAGCATTTTCAGTAAGGTAAATAATTTACATTACATTATATATATGATTGATTGTTATTAGTTAGTTCACGACATACACAAGAAAATAAATAGTAAAACAACATGTACAAATATGACACTAGATGTAACAACTACAACAGGAGATAATGTTCAGGATCTGATGTTTCCTTTGCAATCGGACACTGTTACCCACAGATTGTTCACCTGATCCTATTACGCACAAGTTGGTTATATTTATGACAGCTGAAGATACGAAAGGTGCAATGGACCACAGACGGACAGACAATGCAATAGCCAAAGGAAGAGAGAAAAGGCTGATGAATCTGGGTGTTTTTTTTCCGAACTGGATTTCAATAAATAAGTTGCATATACAAACGTATATGTACGGCTTCCTATTTGTGAATAACACAGCTATATTCCATGATTACTTAACCTCTGTGTTACACTTTCAATTGTCAGGTAAAACGGTCGGGAAATGATTTTTTTTCACAGCTTTTTGTCTACGCAAGTCAAGTACGTACTATTAATTCAGTGCTAAGAGTCCCTTTAAATCATGGATCATTTGCCTTGACTTAATTTAATTCCAAATGGTAGGAGATGGACATTTACACAATCATTTTGTTTTTATATTTATAAGGAGAAGTGGTAAAGACACAATAAATAGAAACATTTCGTATATTTATTGGAAGGGTATGATTATCTG
Organism: Bathymodiolus septemdierum; assembly: GCA_963383655.1. Classification (NCBI taxonomy): domain Eukaryota; kingdom Metazoa; phylum Mollusca; class Bivalvia; order Mytilida; family Modiolidae; genus Bathymodiolus; species Bathymodiolus septemdierum. Next base: position 55,699,543 of record OY726527.1, read on the forward strand.
CGAGTACAAATAAATAAAACATATGCGTAATTGATTGGTCTCATGGTGATGATATGTAAATGGACTCAAAACACTACATTGGATACATATGTGACAATATGTTTTTCTTTTCATTACAATATAGTACGAAGTACATATGATACCACTGTAACCTCTGTTTACTTTTAGTCAAATTCTGAGAGGAAAGTTCACCATTTCCATTTCACTCAATGGCCTGACCATGGTGTCCCAGATAAGATAAAACTAGTTAGTTTTTACAGAAAAGTGAAAAGTACAACGACATGTCTGAACGGTCCAATGGTTGTTCACTGCAGGTAGCTATTTATATTCAATTTTGAACTATGAGTTTCTATTACTGGAATTTTTGTTTTCTTGGTGTCTCAAATATACAATATATATATATATCAGGATTATTATTGATTCTTGATGTACATCAAATGAGTGGTATTCGGTATTGTTTCAACGCAGAATTATCTAACAACGTTGCGCTAGGACTACAATGGTAGAACATCTTTTGACTGTAAAAATAACAGAAGATAACAGTGACAGGATTAGAAGCTGTTGCACATGTATCAATCTATTGGTGCAAAATTTCTCATGTGATTGCCATTATGGAGAATCGCCTCGACATGATGCTGGACAGGTTTGATCGTCCTGGATCAATTACTCAAAAAATAATGACTACAATAGTGATTACTTCTAGCATTAGATTTTTGTCACATTAATTCTCAATCAGTTGATCCATTCGAGTTATCATATTACTAAAAACAATCATATAACGTTAAAATGTATATGTTAACGTGTGTTTGCTTTATCCTATTAATTACATTAAATTAGAGATGGGTGAAAATATGGAATTTGGCGATGTCTGGAGGACCTGCATGGAGAACAATTATATAAGACAGTGTAATAGCTGGGTAATTGCATTTCATAGACTACTAACTAAGATGGTAGAATGTGTTGGTTTAACAACCATTGCCCCTAGAATAAAACAAATATAATTTATGCAGTTTTATTATCAATTTGCTATACTTATCTTAAGATCTAAATATCATTTCACTAAACAATCCTAGTTTTGTGATTTTTATGTTCATCCCGGTGCCCGGGTGGCTCAATGAGTTAGGTCGTTGGATCTAACAGCTCATACAAGCCTAGCTTTGTAAATTACATAAAGGGTGCACTCGCAGCGCAAGTAATAAAGTTTACCAGTTGCTTACCCAAGGTCGGTGGTTCTCTTGGGGTACTCCGTCTTCCTCCACCACTAAAACTGGTCGCCATGATATAGATGAAATACTGCTGAAAGTGGCGTTAAAACACCAAAAACCAAATCAATCAATATTAACGTTCATCCGAGTTTTGTGGGGTTCGTAGTGCTCGATCTTTACCTTTTTGTGTAATGGTTGGTAGAAATTATTTTTGTCTGTTTTCTTTTTCTTTTGGACATTGTATGGTCTGATTTACGGCTTCTGAATACACCGTTGGTATAGTTAATCTGTTCTAATGACAATGTGCAGTTCATTGAGAAGAATAATGTTAAGATCGTATTGTCTTATGGTATACTTTTATGTTGATAATGGGTATCAAGTTGGAAAAAACTAATATATATATATTTACTATTAGTCGACTCAATGTGTAGTGTGGACAAAAATATGTGTTGCAGCGGGACAGATGGTCATGTCAAGTCCAGATATTTTCAAATGACAGGTTCAAAGACTTTCATCCAATATATAGCAAATATAGGTAGCAGCGATTAACATAATTTAAAACCAAAAGTTAAGAAATAGAACTTTTTATATCAATATTTAATTTAATTATTCAGTGCTGGTGTTGGTAGAACGGGAACCTTCATAGCAATTGACGCCTTGTACGAACATGGTCAGAAAACTGGATATGTAGATATCATGGAGTATGTTCAAATGATGAGAAAAGATCGAATGAATATGATTCAAACTAAAGTAAGTTTCGTTATTAAATGCACTGCAATATAATATTATGGTATTCGGTACGTGAAAATGCATTTGTTTTATTCATAATATCCCCGGAATGATTTATGTTACTGTTTTAAGTGGATGTGGATTGACTATCACAACTATCTCTTTCGAATATACTAAGTCTTTGAATTAATCGTAAAATGCGAAAAAAGTGTCGGTATAATTGTGCATCACTCTAAGATCATATCCATTTACATGGTATGTTTAAATATGGAGATTAAACGAAGAAAATATGATGCAAATTATACATACGACATAGTAGTCTTAAGAATATACATAGTGTTGAGCATATTTAAATATCTACAAAAGCGACATACTATTTTAAAAGTAAACGTCAGTCAGAAGTCCTAGATGATCGAATTGGTATAAAGGACTCCAATATTTAAAGAAAACAAGTATCATTTTTAGATTGAGCCGACGTCATCTCCCTCCACAAATACCTCAAGTTCGAAAATTTACATACTGCAAACCCTTTTATTATTATTTTCTAGAATGTAAGTCGATAAGTGGCATTTGTATTTTTCAAGTTGTCCATTTGTATGTATTCTTTCCTTTAAGTCGGTGTTATGATGTATTATTCCCGTATGAAAACGGCGTATTTATTACCATTAGTTTTGAAAAGGAGTTCCATGTTTTATTGATGCTATTTGTATTTATTTACGTATATTAGTGTCTAACATGATATCCATTTCAGATGATGTTCGTGTATCGTCTAGCAGCAATACGACCAGTTGTAGTGGGGACCTCTAACTGTAATACCACCAGTTTTAGTGGGGACCTCTAGCAGTAATACGACCAGTTTTAGTGGGGACCTCTAACAGTAATGCGACCAGTTTTAGTGGGGATCTCTAGCAGTAATACGACCAGTTTTAGTGGGGACCTCTAACTGTAATACCACCAGTTTTAGTGGGTCGTCTAGTAGTAATACTACCACTTTTAGTGGGGACCTCTAACAGTAATACCACCAGTTTTAGTGGGGACCTCTAACAGTCATACGACCAGTTTTAGTGGGGACCTCTAACTGTAATACCACCAGTTTTAGTGGGGACCTCTAACAGTAATACCACCAGTTTTAGTGGGGACCTCTAACAGTAATGCGATCAGTTTTAGTGGGGGCCTCTAATTGTAATACCACCAGTTTTAGCGGGTTGTCTAGCAGTAATACCACCAGTTTTAGTGGGGACCTCTAACAGTAATGCGACCAGTTTTAATGGGGACCTCTAACTGTAATACCACCAGTTTTAATGGGTCGTCTAGCAGTAATACCACCAGTTTTAGTGGGGACCTCTAACTGTAATACCACCAGTTTTAGTGGGTCGTCTAGTAATAATACGACCAGTTTTAGTGGGGACCTTTAACTGTAATACCACCAGCTTTAGTGGGTCGTCTAGTAGTAATACCACCAGTTTTAGTGGGGACCTCTAATAGTAATGCGACCAGTTTTAGTGGGAACCTCCAACAGTAATATTACCAGTTTTAGCAGGAACCTCTAACAGTAATACGACCAGTTTTAGTGGGTCGTCTAGCAGTAATACGACCAGTTTTAGTGGGGACCTCTAACAGTAATACGACCAGTTTTATTGGGAACCTCTAGCAGTAATACGACCAGTTTTAGTGGAAACCTCTTACAGTAATACAACCAGTTTTAGTCTGTCGTCTAGCAGTAATACGACCAGTTTTAGTGGGATCCTCGAACAATAATACCACCAGTTTTATTGTGTCGTCTAGCAGTAATACGACCAGTTTTAATGGGAACCTCTAACAGTAATACGACCTGTTTTAGTGGGAACCTCTAGCAGTAATACGACCAGTTTTAGTGGGAACCTCTAGCAATAATACAACCAGTATTAGTGGGGACTTCTAACAGTAATACGACCAGTTTTAGTGTGTCGTCTAGCAGTAATACGACCAGTTTTAGAGGGAACCTCTAGCAGTAATACGACCAATTTTAGTGGGAACCTCTAACAGTAATACAACCAGTCTTAGTCTGTCGTGTAGCAGTAATACGACCAGTTTTAGTGGGATCCTCTAACAGTAATACCACCAGTTTTAGTGTGTCGTCTAGCAGTAATACGACCAGTTTTAATGGGAACCTCTAACAGTAATACGACCAGTTTTAGTCGGAACCTCTAGCAGTAATACCACCAGTTTTAGTGGGAACCTCTAGCAGTAATACGACCAGTTGTAGTGGTAACCTCTAGCAGTAACACGACCAGTTTTAGTAGAGACCTCTAACAGTAATACGACCAGTTTTAGTAGGAACCTCTAGCAGTAACACGACCAGTTTTAGTAGAGACCTCTAACAGTAATACGACCAGTTTTAGTAGGAACCTCTAGCAGTAATACGACCGGTTGTAGTGTGTTGTCTAGCAGTAATACGACCAGTTTTAGTGTGTCGTCTAGCAGTAATACCACCAGTTTAGTGGGAACCTCTAACAGTAATACGACCAGTTTTAGTGTGTCGTCTAGCAGTAATACGACCAGTTTTAGTGTGTCGTCTTGCAGTAATACAACTAGTTTTAGTGTGTCGTCCAATAGTAATACGACCAGTTTTAGTGTGTCGTCTAGCAGTAATACGACCAGTTGTAGTGTTTCGTCTAACAGTAATACGACCAGTTTTAGTGGGGTTGATGTTGCACAATCTTTAGATTTCCATGTGATGTTTTGTCGATCTTTGTCTATCTTTCTTCCTTTGATAATTACTCTTCTTTAATTTACGCTTTCAGATTTCCTCTTTGGCCTCTTTAAATTGTTCTGATGTTAGTCATTCTATTATTTTTTTGGGGATAATTTTATATGCATACTGTTATTTTTTACTTTTTTTGTGTTTATATTGTTTGAATTTGTATGCAGTATGTCTGACAACACGAACTATTTCTACTAATTCGCTTTAGCGTTATCAATATGCTTATTTGAAATGTTAATGATGTATTGGCTCTTTGCAGGAACAATACACAACTGTGTTCGAAACCCTACTGGAAGCTTTCACTGTGCCTGACACAGCCATTGACAAAGATCTTTACTGTAATTATTTGGAGAATCAGCAACTGAATATTACTCCGAAAAATCACAATTTTCAAATACTTGAATTCCAGGTATAATATATTAGAGGAATAATTATATATCTATTAATAGAAGTGGATTCTGGTTAGCATGCTTAGATGTAGAACAAGAAAAGGGGGTTTCCTATATACCTGTAAGCAAGTCATATTATATTGAATATTAATATACGAATGAAACATAGTCGTGTTTCTGTAATGGATGATAAACAAGACCATAAGTGCTAGAAACAGTTCCTGGCTGACTGGTGTGATAGCCTGTGTTAATTTGCTTTTTTTAACAAAATGCATTAAAACACGATGACAACATGATAAACGACATCACGAAATACACATATATATACAATATATGTACATTGTCTGTAAACATAAAATTTATTTCTACCAGCCTTAGAAACAAGCAGAATAGCGAGCCTTCGGTGAGCTTTTCAGGCCTGTTTTGCAGCGAGTACAAATGAATTTTATATTTAACGACAATGTACGTATATTGTGTGTATCCTGCAATGTAAAAAAAAGTCGGAAAACTTGTCAGATTTAAACAAAAGGACAGAAACAAGCGTCATTTCTCGCCTTTCATAAATGTTGTCAAGGGTGTCTTCTTCGTGGTCCTCGTTAAATTTGTACCAGTTTCATACTTGTCTGCGCCCTCCGCTGTTACATAGCTACAGGGTACCAGGAAAGTTTATTCGTAGGCTGAAAATTGTATTCGTATAGTACAAAAGTGTATTCGTCTAGTACGAATAAAGCAAAAATTTATTCGTATAGCATATTTGTACAGCAAATGTACTGATTGCAGGATAAATAATGATATGTGCAGATACATATATAAATGAGTTATTCTGAATGTATCAGTTTATCACGGGACGAGAATCATTTTTAATATGATGTGTATGCTTGTTTATTGAGCTTAAATGTTGCAACGTACAACCAACCTGTTGTTAAATAGTACATAGCGGGTGCTTTATATGGTATGGCATTATATATGACGGGTACATGTTAATGCTTTGTATGCTATTACTTTAAAACCAATGTGTCTTATTAAACCTTGCCATCAATTTATCAACTTTCATAAATGAACATTGTTCTATTGTAGAAACTGAAGGACATGCAACCTATATATTCCGGCAAGTCCTATAAGGCTGCAATGTCTAAAGAAAATGCTGCCAAAAATGCTGTCCAGAACATCTTAGCACGTAAGTCACAAAACAGAAGCTCACTGTATGTGATGATGCTAATAATTATTTGAATTTGTAATTTTCTGTAATGCAACAACATGCATAGTGTTTTAAGGGAAACGAAATACTATTTCCTTTATAAAATTAGAAGTAAAACTATGGTAGTTTTAGCTCAGTTGAGAAGAGGTGATTCTCAGTTTTGCAGAAACGAATTTGATTCTCCTTGAGGCGGAGCTATTAGTTGGCATAACAGCCCGAACATATGTAGTAAAGCATAACTTCATATTAACCAGGTGAGATATAGAGGTATATGTGACATCACTGATACAGTGTTTGAGAGAGACATAGAAAGATGCAGAATTGTCTCTTATGAAGAAATCTTGCAACTATTAATACATTGGCATATAATATTTATATTTGCATGCACTGCCACAGTATCTAAGGTAAGCGTTTATTTGATAAATTAACATTGTGTTTGTATTCATAGATGATGAATACAGACCATTCCTGATGTCGTATGAAAAATCAAGAAATGACTACATCAATGCAGTTATTATTCCAGTAAGTATAACCTGCATACAATAATTGGTATGTTAAACGTAAACCAATAGTAATATATTAAACTGGTGTAGAGTATTTGAATAGTGTTCAGTATTATTGACGAAGACAATATTATAATACACATGCTACAATTGCAACACCTTTTGTTAAATTGTCAATTTAAATACTTTTAGCTATTGTAAAAAGCGTCCATTTACTCTACTCTTAAGCAATATGTACAGGAAGTGACTGTTATTTAACGCCATTAGCGTATGTACATGTAGTACTGACAGAATTTGCATTTAATGTAATATAGTGTTTTAGTACCTAACATATGCAAATTCTGTATTTGGATTGGATAATCAGTGTGTACTATTTTTGAACAGTACACTTGACAACGGGTGACTATGCCTAGCGACGGGAACTATGCCAGTTTCAAGCGATTTCCCGCGGGAACTATACCTGTGACATATATTTTCCCGCATAATATTTATATATTTTGTCAAGATTCATCTTCCTTAAAATAGCTGTAGTTTGCTGTCAACATGGCCAGACTTGACAATGCAAATGTAATGTTACATTGTAAATTGTATTATTATTATTATATTGAATTTCAGTGTGTTTTTCTTTTATGTCTGGCGTGGGATGCTATGTACTAAATATAGTATTGTCTTCTCCCTCGAGAACAATTTTCCTATAGTGTTGTCTGATGAGGCATAGTGCCCTCGCCGTTGGCTCAGGCACTATGCCTCCACAGACAACACTATAGGAGAAGAGTTCCCTCAGGAGTAGACAATAAATTAATAGTATCCTATATTTCGAAGGACAATTCGTCTTTTCTGGCCCCTGACTCTATATCTACTAAGCTTAGTTTGTTATAATTGTTTTTAAAACGTAACATTTTGTTGTTAATCATCAGGGATATGTTGGAGCAGGAAAGTATCTAGCTACTCAATATCCACTACCAGACACGGTTGTTGACTTCTGGTCAATGGTGTATGATACTGACTCTACTGTTGTTGTTATGCTGAAATCAGTTGACAAGGTATGTATTTGTCTTTTTACTTGTGTATCTTTCATGACAATCATATTTTATTAAAGACGGTACGAAAAGTTAATATATAAATATACCGGGGTCCTATGCTACCGTGGTAGTTAGAATTTTAGAAAATGGCGGTGAAAATTGGTTGAAATCGCACGTGAATGCACGGTATCATAGAACCTGCGATACCATAGGGTCGGACTATGCCAATCACTCCATGTCATTGATGATGATGCCATTAGGAATAATAGACATGGATGTAAATGATTGATTGATTGATTGATTGATTGATTGATTATATTGTGCTTAACGCCACTTTCAAAAAATATTTCAGCTATATCATGGCGACCA